>QLNU02015003.1:37649862-37668515 GCA_006491805.2 Dysdera silvatica | reverse complement strand
GCCCTGACTGCATGTTAATATGAACAAAAACATCTTGTATATACATATAAATGTATATTAATGGGACTTAAGTTACAAAGGGCAAGCAAACATCTACATTTCTTTTAAATTTGCAGGAAACTATGGGCATAATTCTTAGGCTACTAGAGTAAGATACATAAATTCATTTTTTCGAATTAGCAAAGACGATCAGAGGCAGATTAGTCATTGCGGATATTCAGCAAGTTAGTGGGGAGGGAGGGAGGGGCAGTTAAATCCTCAGAAAATAAAATTGCACTTGTGTTAAACTTCACTGGAAATATAGCAGAAAAGTATAGGAATTTTCATTAGCTTGATACCAATTTGTTACTAGCCATGTAAATAGTTGCGGGTTTTGTATGTGGAGGATTAATGCAACTGTAAATTAAAAGTGGTTTTTGTAAAGTAAAAATCACAAATGCTGATTCACTCTCTAAGCGTCACTAATTCAAACACTACAGTTACTAAAAGTGGCACAAATCTATTAAAATCTTACTTTCGCCTAAACAGTTCTGCAAAAATACAGCCGCAGCTCCAAACATCTACCGCTGAAGCATAACTAGACTGAAGTAGGACTTCCGGAGATCTATACCACAACGTCACAACCTAGAAATGAATATGAATTATCAACATAGTACGTCTAAGGCTTAATATGGATACATAGGAATTTTAAGGTTTAGTATGAATACATGGGAAATTTAGAGCTTAATATGAATGCATGGGAAGTTTAAGGCTTAAAATGAATACATGCTTATTAGGATTAATATTTCAAACGTAAACATTATAGTGATCTCTTTTTACTTATATAATTATTGACACAGTATTTCACAAGTGTAAAAATACCAATTAAGATTTATTTATTACAAAGCTTGTTATTATAACTTACAACAGACGTTAGAACCATGTGCTGCTCAAATATTCTGGCCAAACCAAAATCAGCTATCTTCACTACTCCAGCACTGGTTATTAAAATGTTCTGGGGTTTTAAGTCACGATGTACAATTCGGTTCGAATGCAAGAAGTCCACACCATTGAGTAACTGGTAGGTCATATCCTAACAGAAAAGTTATGAATGATATGTTAGTAATGCTACAATTAAAGTAATACAACACAAATACATATTATAAGGTTTACTGACTTTATATAAAGTACGTGGTTCCCAGTTGGTGGCCTGGGGATCGCCCGTGGTCAGCATAACCAATTCGGGGGTGGAGTCCATAGCACATTCGAATGCTCTTAATATAGGCATTCAAGATAGTTACATTATTCTTTACATTGAAGATAAAACTGAGGCATTAAGTAAAAAAATTATGATTATGGGGTCAATTGAGTAAAAAGAGCAGCCTCACTACCATCACACCATCAGAAACATTTCTGGAATTCACTGATGAAAAAAATAGTACCGGAATATAACATTACTGCAAATTAGGTGATCAAATACTTGCAAAGAAAAGAATGATTTTTCCAATGCATGGTAGGACCCAAACTCACATCCACTTGATTGCCAGTGAAGTACTCTGCCCATTAAGCTACAGGTGTCAATCACTCCCCCACCCCCCCACCGAGCATACATAAGGCTTTCACTATGGATAAGTTTGTAAAGGGTGGTGCAGTGCTTAAGACTGCTTTTTAAACCAAAGCAATAAGTTGAAGAAGCCAGCTGTCCAAAAAGTTGAGATAAGTAATGAGTAATTTTCATTATAACCAATGGTGTGGTATCATTAGATGATCAAATACACGAAAAGATTGATTTTTCCGATGTCTGCTGGGACATGAACCCACATTCCCTTGATTACCGGTCATTGGCATATGCAGGGGGGTGTTGATGAGGGTTGTAACCCACCATTGCAATGAAATTTTGTATATTTAATATAGGAATATGTGAGTTGTAGATCTGTAAACCCCCATTGAGCCTATAACCCCACTTTCGAACTTTCTGCATACGTCTATGTTACTGGTCAAGGCCTTTGGGTTATTTTCAAACGTTTGGCTTCTTAACTTGTCATTTTGGTTTTAAAAAAGCAGGGTAAGCACTCATTGTTTTAATAAGCAGACAAGGAATTCAAACAGATTGTTTTTCAGTTAGATTTATTTACTGGAAATCATTTATAATATTCTGACACAAAAATCACTATGACGATGCCAAGATGGTAATGGGAATAAAAGCTTGAGAGAGAATGACAAGGTACGCATCCACAAAATAAAACCGCTGAAATCAATATATACACACCTAAGCCTACATCCACGAAGGCATTAATTCTAATTAACATAATTAACAAATAGAAAATATGACAATAATTTGGTTTAAGGTATAAAAATATAATAAGTTTATATGTTTGCTTATATATCCACATTCATAATTATTATTCTGGTAGTTTACCAGAATGAAATTAATTGCACAAAAAATATTTCCCAAGTTTTGCTTTAAAAAGAGCTAAATTATTAATCGCTTTTAATTGGGATGGAAAAGAATTCCAAACTCGAGGATCCAAAACTATTATATTATGATAAAAATAATTAGTTTAAATGAAAGGTATAGCAGAATTACCGTAATTACGAGTATTGTGGTTAGAAATGAATTATAGGGGTAAATGAATTTCTCTATGCAAGTTAAGTGTGATGCACAATTAAACATAAATAATTCAACAGCTAATCGTTGTCCAAAATTTGAGATTAGGGTGTGAGAATCATGATTTTCCATATCCTAATAACTTTCCATTAGGCTCATTTAGCAAAAACATTTTTGTTGACCAAATCGTCGTTGTATCCATGCCTCAACTCACATGTCTTTATAGCTTTGAACGGAAGTATGTTTTATAAGGGAAAGGGTATTTTATATTTTTAAACAAAGCAATACTAAACCTATTAGCATAGCCAATTTAGTGTTCCGATTAAAATACTGTAGGAGTTTGGTCATTAAAGTAAATAGTAGTAAATAGAAGTAAAGTAAATAGTACATAAAATTAGAAACCATTTTAAAACAAATTTTTAAATTTCTAAATTTTTGCAATAAAAAAACATATGCAATAAACAGTTTCTTTTGCAATTTGGAAACCAGACCCTGTTAGTCCACCTGTTAAGATGATGCTGTATATATCATACTATATTCATCATCATATTCAACCATTGTTTAGCCACTGCTAATGCAAAATTTATTATGCTAATGCATAATTGGTCTCTCCAAATGCTTTCCACACAAGTCTATCCTGAGCAATTCGCTTCCACGTCACCCCAACCTGTTTTCTTATTTCATCCACCCATCTAGTTTGAGGACGTTTTCTAGGTCTTCGGTGGTCTCTTGGAATCCAGTTCAGAATTTCTGTTGTCCATCGTTGATCAGTTCTTCTTGCAATATGCCCAGCCCATCGCCATTTCAGCCCTTTTACTTTAACAATGATGTCCTCTACTCTAGTTTGCTCTCTCACCCAAGTGTTTCTTTTTCGATCTCTCCTAGTTATTCCAAGCATGCACCTCTCCATGCTCCTTTGCGTTGTCTGTAACTTTCGTATTGCTCCAACTGTTAGACTCCATGTCTCTGATCCATAAGAGAGGACTGGCAATACACACTGGTTGAAGACCTTTCTTTTTAGACACAAAGGCAATTTCCCCTTCAGGATAAAACTGTTTCTTCCAAATGCACTCCAGCCAAGTTTAATACGTCTGTTGAGTTCTTTCATAATGTTGCCATCCATTGAAATCAGCTGGCCAAGGTAAATATATGAATCAGCAATTTCTAGCTCAATGTTGTCAACTTGTATTTTTGTTTCCTCTACAAAATTATTGAATTTTTTTTTTTTCATATTATATTATGACCACATTAATCAGATGGCTTTCAATTCTGCTTAACAGTTTTGGTCACTTAGAGAGTCGTCTGAATGTGACGTTTCACCGAATGTGTAATTCTATGTGCAAAAAATGTGTACCTTGATTTTATCAGGACCTAAACCTGGTGATGGACACTTTTCCAGAAATGTAGATAAGTCTTGTTCCACATGCTCAAAAACCAGGTATAGTATAAGCTGGCGTTCTTCTTCCAGTTTACGGCCATGACAGATATCTAGTAATCTAAAAATAAATAAATGAATGAATGAATGAAAATTGTATAGATTTTAAATAGTTTGGTTGATTGTTTTTTTTATGACGCAAGGTTTAAATATTTTTGTTTTCATATTTGTCAATAGATGGCGCCACCAGAACATTTAGATTTACCATGCCAGTGTCTCCCAACCTTCTTGAAGTCACGACCAGTGGCGTAGGCAGAAAGTTCATAAGGGAGGGTTATAGGCTTAATGGGAGGGGTTACAGAGCTACAACTCATATATTCCTATGTTAAATATACAAAATTTCATTGCGATGGGGGTTACAACTCCCAAAACATCCCTTGGCTACCCTCCTGTCGCGACCCCTTAGTAGTCAAGTAATCCGCGACCCCCCCTTTATAGTACCCAAGTAATCCAGGATCCATTTTTATGGTAACCAAACAGTCTACGACTCCCACTCTGTACACCGCCGCCACATTTGCAAAATAAAATATTGAAAGGAAAACACACGTGAACTATAAAATTATAATATATATTAATGTGAATTACAAATATAAAGTTAACAATCACATTAGTAGAATATTGTAATGTAGCCATGTTGAAATGCAAAAATGTTGCAAACACTTGGTATTGGATTCCTTATAAAAACAATTGCATCTAAAATTAGTTGGGGTGGCCCCCAAAAAATCAGTTCGCGACCCCCAGGTTTGGAACCATTGTACTATATAATGCGTTTTCTTTTTTTATTACAAAATTTCTTTCTGCCAATATCGAATTATGGTTTATTATGGGTCCCTATGCCGGAAGAATATAACAGGCCCCTGATGAATATGGCCCTCGCAATATTTAGTCAATAATTCATGTTTTGATTCACTTTTTTTTTTTTTAAATCTTCAGTATTCAGGTGTATCAATAACGAAAATTTCTCGGACTTTTGTAAATAAACAAGGTTAAAATGATGCTTAAATCTAAATAGCAGCAGGTCTCTTCAACACATCTGTTGGGGCCCCAAAATTGTGAGGCCCTAGGTTCGGGCCTACTTGGCCCATATATTAATCCGGCACTGCTTTCTGCAACCCTTACAGTTTACGAGCATAAAAAAAAAGCTGTTGAAATTATTGGGATAAACATATACCGTACCCCCCAATAGCAGTGCCGGGTTTACGTATAGGCCTACAGCCCCGCGGCTTTCAGGGCCCTCCTCCTCTGTGGCCTTAATGGGACTTGATATTATCTTATATATAAAGGGTTAAAATTTATATATAGAGAGTTAAAATTTATGTACACGGTGATTCAGAACTAATGGAACAAACTGAAAGGGGTGGTAAAGGACATCAAATAAGCCATATTTGGCGAAATCCCCATGTCCGCAAACGGCCTGATTTGGCTGTAGAGTGGAAGTATTATTTACATCCACATCGTTGCTACAAAGGCAATTACATGAACAAAAAAAAGTTAATTTTTTGACACATAATTTAAGTGATTGACCTAATAATGCAGCAGAGGCAAAAAAAACATCGGAAATTCCCTTCCCTGGCCCTTAGTTTTTAGTTTTCTTTGCCCTTTGGACATCAAAGGTATGGAAAATGATTCTTTTACCATACTGAAGGCAATTGGAAATTGTCAAGCATGCGTAATAGGTGCACGTGACCGTTTATTTTTTTCCTCAAAACGGGACATACGGCGTATGTCCCGTTTTGAGGGAAAAAAATAAATGGGACATCTACTAATTTTTCGGTAATAGTATGTTATTAAAAAAAAACAACCGCATAGTTCTTCATAGTTTTTATTTATTAATGAAAAGAACAGGAATAAATATGTAAAAAATAATTTATGTGTTTTTTTTTATATTTTTCTGAAGAACAAATTTGTTTAAGAATATTTGGATTTGATTTTAAATAAGAATAAATTTCTTGGCATGATTTCTTAAAATTTACTTTAATAATTACCATTGCTTTAGAAACTGCGACTAGTAACTGTGTTTTTTCGCTCATCCATAACTTATTTGTAAGAGAAAGGACCCTTCTACTGGTGCATTAGTACCTAGTAGGCATAAAATATATTCAATAATTATACGAAAGTCCGCATGATTCATCATTAAAGTCCGCATGATTCATCATTATTGGTGTGAAAGTGTCTGAACAATTCCACATAATGACTTTCAATTGAAACATTCCCAGTGTTCCATTCTGTCAATTCCTGCGGTGTAATGTAGTTATAAGTGAATACTCAACTAATACTTCTGATAACTTGGTCACAATTAATAAATCCCTTTTCAACGAAGACATCCACTAATTACACTTTGAATTTTTTCCCTACGTGGGTATTTTGGTTAAATTCTCCCATTCAAATATTTTTATTCTTTCATTTTCTGTCAATACTATCATTAGATAATTGACAATAACATCTAATGTTTCGCCTGGTTGATCTTGAAATTCTAAAATTTTGACTTGTATTCCTCCATATGGTAAAAGGAGCGGACTAAAACAGGGAATATTTTCATGGACCCGTGGTTTGAATCATTAGTTAATATAGTAACACGGTTGCATTCGCTGAGACGATCTTTTAATTCAGCTATTACTAGAGGCTCTAACACATTTACAATATTAGCTTCTGTTTCCATACGAGAACATCTAACTTTCTGTTCAAAACCTGCTTGAATTAACTTAGAAGCACAATCATTTGAGAGAAAACTGTGGTTCTCTTGCACCGTGTGATAAGCCCAGGTGTCTTCCATCACAGCAACTTGCAGATCTTACGAAGTTCGTGAATCCTTTTTCTTAAAAAAATTAAGTATCGAAGAATTCGAAGCGGTAGCAATATCGGAATTTTTATGTTTTTCTGATCTTAAATGTTAATATCGCTGGCACCTCTATGGATTACTCTAAATTCTGTACGACACTTTTCATACCTGACATCTGATGGGGTTAATTCTTTGCTTTGTAAACGGATACTTCGTTTCTAAGTTAACATTAAAAGTGCGCTTGCGTGTGGGCATTCTTAAAATGGAGGAGGTAACGTAAAGAAATTTAAATTGACTACAATAACATAAGTTACTGAAAAAACAATAACCAATCGTCAAGAAAAATGCGCGAGCTATTATAGGCTTCTGACCGACTTACATATGTGTGTGAGACGTATTAAGCATGCCCCACATCGCCGTGATACTAGGGTTTCCTGAAAACGGGACATTTTGGGGCCCCGAAGCTATGCTTGGGGACAACGGGATCGGCTACCTAAAAACGGGACGTATGGTCAGGTTAGTAATAGGTGAAGGAGAACAAAAGAAACAACTTTGGTCCAGTGAAACAATGTCCGAAAATGAGCCGTTCTGGAACTACAGGGATGCTATTATTTGCATCCACATTAGTCGATCATGTAACAAAATTTGGAAAATTTGCCGTTTTAGCCTAAAACCATATTGGAAAAGGTTTCACTACTTACTATGGTCCAAAATAACTTCCCATGGCCAAATTTATGCAGTTGGGGAATTTAACGTGAGCCAAACGTTTGGGCGCAAGGATGAGATTTTTTTTACGCAGTCATGTTTTGAACAAAAACGTTTAGATTTGTGTTAAAAGTATTCCAGCTTTACAAAAGACATTAATATAAATTTTTGATACTACATACAAAGATATTGAACTATTTCCAAAGAAGTTGTTATTTTTAAATAAACTTTGCGACACTTTTTGCTATTAACACAGCAGCTGAGCAATATGTAATAAAATGTTTGTTTTTGTTTATTTATTTATATTTTTTGAATAAACGATGTAGTTTATTTGCATTTTCACACTGAAACCCGAGCTTCGATATCATCTGAATTAAAGTCCCCCCCATTTTTAACATAATCGGGATTCTAACAACAATATCTCAAAACAATAAAAATACATTTATTTAGAAATACATACGCGACTTCCATCAGGAAACCAAATTTACCTACACATCTTGAGCAAGGGCGGACCCAGGGCTCATGCCCCTCCAAAATATATATATATATATTTTTTTTTTCACTCCAAAAAATTCCAACTTTCTCGATAAATGAAGGGTGTTATTCCATGACTATGACAAACTGCACCCCCCCCCCAAACAAATCCGTGTTATTGCTCTGATCTTGAAACCTACAATTATATATGTCCAGTTAAATTAGTGTTTTGAAACACGATAATATACATTGAGCGTTCGATTTCATTTCTTTATTTGTTGCAGTGCTTTGGATCAAGCACATTCTATTCGTTATCTTTTTTTTTTTTTCCGCCCGATCAGCAGGAGGAGGCGGCAGCACTAGAAACTGCACCTTGGCCATATTCCAAGAAAGCGCGTTATATCACATGTAACAGCTGATTGTTGTAAGCGTCCCACGCGTTGGTCCGAAAATGTGCACGTCAACTGAAGTCAGTCAACTCTTGGCGACCTCGGCGAAATATGTCAGTCTGCTGTCGCCAACGGCTTCCCGTTGTAGCAGCATACAACCATTTTATAACTTTTTATATGAATATTGCATCTCTTGGTAATTTTACAGACCCGTATCTAGACGTTTGCTCGAGGTGGCTGCAAAAGGTTACATGGGGAAATCAAAGATGCACCACAGTGGGCTTCAAAATTCATTAATGTTTTGATGTATTTATTAATATATTTAATAATACTAAATATCTAAATAAACTAATATATTTAACATCAATAAATAAATTTCTTAACATAAATTTTGCATTGGAAACCTATATATAGAGTAATACTAAAATTTATTTTTTTATCTTTATTATAGGTACATGAAGAAGACTCAAACCTCTATATATGATGTACACACAAGATCTGCCGTAGAAATCTATATATATATATATATATATGTATATAAACTAAGGTAAATTTAAAATTAATAGAATTATATAGATTAATTTAATAATACTAAATATCTAAGCAGACTAACATGAATGAATAAATTTCTAAACGTAAATTTTGCATTGGAAACCTATAGAGGTAATACTAAAATTTTTGATTTTTTTTATCTTTATTATAGAGTACATGAAGACTCAAACCTCTGTAAAATGCATGATGTACACAAGATCTACCGTAGAAATCTATTTTGAATATATTTTTAACATCAAAGAACAATTTCCACTGTCATGTACAATTATATATATATAAACTAAGGTAATTTATTCTGAAAAGCTATTAGCTTGTGCCCTCTAGCTCCAGGCTAGCTACGGCTCTGTTTTTACATATAGATTATATATATATCTTCACCATCATTCTGTAACCTGCGATGATTAATTATAATAAACAGTGGAGTGACAACATAATATCCTTTCTCCACAAAAATAAAATAAATAGATAAACAAACAACCTTCGGTACACAGAAATGATCTTTCATATTTATATATTAATTTCCCCACAATAACGTGTTTCTAATTACCGACCACTTCTGTATAAAGACGTTTTTTCACTACCCATGAAGAGCTGTTAGTGTAGAAAATTACTGTATTTCAGTGGCTTAACGTCACTTCAACAATGGGCCCCTTTCCAAATGTTAATCACCCACCCTACTATATCCAATAAAAGAGTCACAACTCATATAGCATCATGGTGATGACATGTACATGAATTGTGACTTTTTTTTATTTGGGAAGGGGGCGGGGAAGGATGCACACTTGGAGAATGTCCACTTTTGAAATAACCCTACGCCGCTACTATATCGTATTTTCTAATCGCCCCTGTGGTTGACATCAAATGCGTTTCTTGACGCACTATTATTTTTAACCCAACAATTTAAATAATAACTTGGGAAATAATTACGCATAATTAATTATAAATCGAAGTTTTTGTGGAGTGTTCCGCCATGTTAGTTTAGCTGTTATCATTTAGTGTTTCATTTTGAGTTGTGGAAGCCATTGTCAAAATAAATAATAATAATAAATAAGTAAATCATCAGATTTCACCTGTAAACGCGGTGCCAAGATTTTCATCTAGTTTAAAAGAACAAATGGAAATCTTGGATGTAAAAGCTGAGACAGCAGAGTTTTTCATGGAAGATCGTGTTCAGATATGATTTATAAACAATTTGACAACGAAATAGGAGTATAGGGGTCTGAAACAATGAATTAAGACCTTTCGAGTGATTTTTGTTTTTGGTGGGGCGGGGGTGAACTCCCAATTACACAAATGAAAAAGTTTATAGGCGGAAGGGAATTACAAAACGATCATTACGAATGGGAAAAATAATATAAAATTTAGACGAATATAATATACATATAATTTTCACATCCCCCTAAATAAACATATGGTTGCCCCTCCCTGCCCCGCATATTCGTCGTGGTTATTTCCGCATGGTATTGTATTAGCTCCTAAAAAAAGGGGACATGGCGCATATTCGCCATTGTATCACGTGATGGTGGTTGGAAATTGTATTTATTGGCGACATTTTAAAAGTTGCGCCAATGGTCACATTGGTCGGATAACTGCAGGGCGTTGATTATTTTTATGCCAAAATAACGATCACTGCGCCAATGCGGGAAACCTTTACCACCAAGGTAGATGAGACCAGAATTGTACAACAAAATGGCGGCTGATGCATCGGCCTAGAATTCTAGGGGCTCTAGTAATAGCGAAATGTGCTCTTGCATTCCAAGACCATCTAAAAGGTCGTTTTGGACAGAATAGAAAGCTTAAACCTGACTTCCAAATGATGTTATATTTACACGGAACAAAGATTGCTAGAAACTGCACATGCCTTCTTGGGACTAGGCCGTGGCAGTGACCATTGGATCGCAGTTAAATGCCGATTTCAAGGTAGCCGGCACAGAATGAATGTGCTTTTCCATAGGCGTGAAACTTTAAGGGTTATAGGCCGAATGGGGTGTTTCAGATCTGCAACTCATATGACTACCTATTGACATACAAAATTTCTACCAATTTCAAAAGTTTCACAATCCCCGAATCATGCCGTGCTCTTCTGGTATCATCGAAGATCCAACTAGCAAAAGCAATTAACACAGTGGTGGATCCGGGGATCTGGGATATTTCCCCCTTCCAAATCTATAAAAATGCGGTGAAAATCGGTTATAACGAGCGCCTTTTATAACGACCAACCGCATATAACGACGGAATTTTTACAAAAAGTTTGATTTCCTATTTTATTTTGTTTTTCAATTGCTCATTAAATCCGAAGTCCGAAAAAGACTTGAAAAATTAAATTCCATTGCGCTTAATCATTATACCAAACAAAATCCATATTTTCCTCGCTGTATCTGGAAACTCGCTAAATGCGGGCTCGTTATGAGTCAGTCCTACTGCATCTTACATCTCTCCCAAAAAAATCCATCTCTGAACTCGCCTTTGACGAACAGCGGGTTGATTTGGGAAACATTGCCTAACACGACTTTACCACTTTTTTCGGGGAGTGGGGGGACATAGGGGGATCATGAAGGGGGCAAAAATGAAGAGTCAACATTTGCAGCCATTCTTATTTTTAATTTTTCATTATGGTACTTTTTTTTTAAAACAGATTCAAAGACCTCTTTCTTAAAAAAGGCTTCCGCGAAGACGATGTTATTATTTTTTAAGTAAACGGAAGTGACCGTCTGCTTTTTTAGCCAGTCTTTCCTAAGAATTAGTTTTTTATTATTATTTACAATTCATATAAATTATAATGGGAATGAAAAAGCATTCCATGGATCATTTTAAGTGGCAGTTGTGCAGTGATACCAGAACTAGAGACAGAAAATAAAAATAGGGATAAAAAAAGGGTAAACACGCATAGGAGGAGATAAATATGATGGATATAAAACAGACGACGTTGAAAGCTGGCGCATGAACTTAATATGATTTTATTATTTTTATATATCCAAACTACCGAATTCATGGTAATGTACTTCAAACGTAGAATTGAATTTTTAATTCATATTAACTGAAATAAAAAAAAAGACATACAAATTAACTTTTAATAATACAAAATTTAAATTATTTTACAACAAAAATAAACCATACATGAAATAAATTTAAATATAACTAAAATGAAAATAGCAATTTGCCAGTATGAATTATTGTTATAAAAAATATAACAAGTAAATTTAATACAACAAATAATTCAATAAAAAATAGAACAAGTAAATTCGATACAATAAATAATTCAATAAAAAATAAAGTAAATTTAATACAATAAATAAAGAAAACTAAACGTTCGCAAATAATTCACTGTTTTAAAAAAACTCAAAATTTACAAATTTATTTATGACTCTTTTACAAACATGAACTAGAATTAAAATGGAGACATTTCCGCGTTCAGGTTATGTTTTATTTTCCGGGTTAATTTTGGCCATTTAGCGGTTAATTAACGGAATTTCATTTACACCAAACGATTATATTTTGTTTACTATCGTTAGGAGATAAATTAATATTTAATTGACGGAAAAAGAAAAGATATGAAAAGCAGCGACGTATCCAGGATTTTGCGAAGGGGGTGCTTCGAAATCACAAAAGCATATATACAATTCCCACCAGGTGGAGCCATTAATATTTCGTATTAATATACAGCTAATTTCGGTGGGATTATATTGGGATAGAGGGCGAGGGGGGTCACTATTATTATTTATATGCTTAAAATGACTTTTGATATTTTGTAATCTTCGGAGTTTTCGCTAATTAGAAAGAAAGGTTATTTTAAAAATTCTAAAATTTGGGATAAACACAATGAATTTGAGGAGGGGAAAATAATGATTTCCATAAAAGTCAGATATTTTTTATTTAAAGTAAAACGTATTCTCATCAAATATCATAAAATGACAATAATTGAAAATAGAACTAAACTTTAGCACCTAAAATAATGCTCTTATAAAATTATCTTAATTCGCCTATTTTTTCCACTTTTGCATATCTTTCAACAATTTCTTCGTCAGTTACGGTAATGTCCCTATGTATAGATAATAGGGCCAGTACTGTGAAACGCGATTCGGATGTAGAATTCCGCAAATATGTTTTATCTTCGCAAGGATGAGAAACTTCTCTCAACACTGGCTGTGGAGACAGGAAGTACTGCTAATATCTTAATCAGGGCGTATATGTTAGGAAATATATTTATATCACATGAAGCTAGAGCATCCATTCTGATAGTTGGCAAGATCCTCTTGCCGTTCTCCTTCCACTTAGCTGTCCATAGAGTACACTGGTGTGCAAAAATTAATGACGCGACAGTTTTTCGCATGTAACGTCGCATCCTAGTGTTTCAAATGGGTACAAAGCATACCATAACATTTCCGAGATGTAAGATTATAGAAAAGGTGAACAATACTGACCAAGAAAGGAATCCAAAGGATACAAAGGACTTTTATTCAAAAGTGGGCTTTCAGCACAGGAGGACAGAAGGCAGAAACGTCCATGTGACAAACGGCAGGCAAGAAAAACATAGTTTTTAGTAGGAGATATGATCACCCTTGACTGCGATGCAGGATGTGCACTGTCTATTCATGCTCAGTATGAGGTTGTCGACGAGCTCTTGAGGCTTCTTCTTTTGCAAGGGTTTCATTGGGAAGGGTGGCCGCCGGGGGCGGCGCTGTAATCCCAGACAGGACGCTTGAACAGCGTAATCAGCCGCCGAGGCGGCTGAGGGGGAGATGGATTGCCGATCAACACGGCATTCATAGATGCACGTTCACGTAAAGTCGTCATTCAACGAGTTCTTGAGGCATCATGGCCCATTCCTCTTATAGCGCCAATCGCAGCTGCGGAATCGTTGCTGACGGATGGCAACATGCTGCCAGGCATCTCCCGAGAACATTCCACACGTGTTCTATTAGATTCAGGTCCGGAGACCGTGCGGGCCATTCCATACGATGAATATCTTCACTCTCTGACAGCTCAGCGACAGCAGCTGTACGATGAGGTGTAGCGTTGTCATCCATGATGAGGAATTCAGGGCCCACAGCACCCCGGAAAATATGGGTATAAGGCAGGAGAACTTCGGTACACTAGTGGTCACCAGCGACTGAACCCTCTTGGAAGATGTGGAACTTCGTACGGCCATCAAGCATTATGCCTCCGCCAACAAGAACTCCGCCACTCACAAGCTGGTCCTTTTGGGCGATGTTAGAAGCGTGATTGCATGTTCCCCGCTTTCTTCAGAGGTATAAACGTCTAGAATCGCTAATGAGACTAAATCGACTATCATCCGTAAACAGCACTCGACTCCTTTGTTGAGCTCCCCATTCTTTGTGTTCCTGGTACCACAGAAAACGTCGTCCCTGATGGGTAGGCCCAGTGGCACACACCGAATTGGTTGCAGAGCGAATAAACCACCTGTGTGCAATTTCCTAGTCAAGGTTAAACGCGATAGCATCCGTCCAGTAGTGCGTTGCATGTGGCTTGTGATTTCACCCGCTGTCAGCCGTCGATCTCTCACCGTCTGTAGAACAAGATACCGATCCTCCCTTGCCGTGATTGCTCATGGACGGCCTCACTCGTCACACTCCAACCTTCTTCCAACTTTCCAATGATTCGACCTCGAGTAAATTCATCCAGATGTTGTCTATCGGACTGCCTGTTGGATATCTTACACTGCTACAGCAACTCGCCGTTGTTCAAACCGATGTACACTGAGTAATAGTTTCCACTGAAATGCTACGCGTACACCGCACTCGCGCTTTATATCCTACCTATGCCTACATTACCTCATAATGCGTATATGCAAATTCCCTATCGTACCGGACACTAGGCAGTTTCCTGATTTACCTTTCGAACGGTTCTGCTTATTCATTCCGCTGTTACGTTACTTTTTCCATCTCGTCCTTAATTTTGCACACCAGTGTATATTCCGCTTGTAAAATAATAGGATACTCATACATTTGCACTGCAGATCTAATGCTTGAAAAAAGTGCGTTTGTTGCATACTTAGAGAGAAGATTTAAAAAAGAAGTGATTGTTCTCTCGTGTGTTAAAAAAATTTTCATTTAAGGAAGAAATGAAATAGTCCATGTATGCATGCCCATATGGAGGCACAGGGGTTCCGAGCCCCCCCCCCCTAGCCGTTTAAAAATTTTATTTGCTCGAACCTGCTATGCATTTACTTTCAAAAGTTTTACAGTCACATTTTAAAATAAGGTACTTTTTAGCTCATTACTAATTGTCAAGCAGTATCAATTATTTTTGTAGCATTTTAGTATCTTGTACATTCACTAAAATTCTTGACAGCTTTGAGAAGGAGGTAATAATTTTTCTCAGCCCCTCCCTAGAAATACTTGTTAATTTTTATCAGCCACCACCCCTAGAAGTAGCCTTCTCGTATGGGTGCCCATGCACGTATGGATAAAAAAATTGCCTTTCGATAATACTCTTCAGGAGTATTAAAGGTCACGTTACGTCTATTTCTCTCTAATCCATATAATTAGGGTACTTCTAGACATTTAATTCGTTTGCGAGATTTTTTGCTTCATATTACCGTGTTTGGCGCAGTATAGCCCAGATGCTCTTGCGCCATAAAAAAGCCAAACAATCAATCAATCATTATAGAGGCCCAAGAATTTGGTGTAAGATTCCTTCGAGTCATCTCGTATATTTTACATATCCTTAAAAATAATATTTTTAGATATTTGAATATCCATATTAGATTCGAAGTGTGATATTTTTATAATATCAAAAATTTATAATCTGACCTTTTACTATAAATGCAAAAATTTAACACAGAATATTCATCAATTTTTATATTAATATCCAGAAAAGACTTTCAAAATTGATTGCTAAAATTCACCATCTGCAAATTCTTCTTAGAAAATTGGTTTATTGCTTTAGGAAACGATTGAAGTATATCCCCAGGGTAAGGTTTACAAGTACCTTGGTCAGACGATGCATGATTTGCATCAACCAGTTTCCGAAATTTATCTTCCCGTTTTATTAAGAGATCGGTAAACGAAAAAAAATATTTAAATTAAAAAAAAATTGCACGTTAGCTGATTCTTCAAATTTTGCTAATTTTTTCATTTTGTGAAATTTTCAATTTGCGAGTTTTTTTTCTTATACATGCGGGTTCTTCAAATTTTTCGAAAACTTTTGATCTCAGAGCGGGGGGGGGTGCTGAAGCACCCCCTCTAGATACGCACTTGATAAAAAGTGTTGACGCTTCCTATCGCATTCGTTGACAAGCTCGTTATAAGCAAAAAATAAAACTAAATGAAATAGATTTAAATATGAAAGGATTCCGTATATAACGAGCTGTGGACCGATGAAAAATCTTGTTATATCCGTATTGGAATTTAAAACGTTGAACTTTAAAAGTAAAGGATGTGCAGAAGTGTACATACAATACGTATACCTTGAACGTATGCCTTAAATTTGCTTAAAAGTTAACGAATAGTATATTATTTCACCATTTAAATTCCAGTACAATAAGTTCAAAAAAAAAAGATATAACGAAACTTGCATTAGTAATCATTCCCAAAATAAGATTTAATTGGAAAAGCTAAAAGAAAAACAGTCTAGAATAATTCGTTTCATTCTGCCGCATTTATTGTTAATGCAGTCTTCGCCGTAAAATATTTAGCGCATCAAATATACAGTCACCAGTGTGTAATAATACGTTACTATTATAAACTCCTTACTGTGTATTCTAAAGGTGATAAAGAGTCCTTAGAAATTCTTCGATTTCAAGTCCCCGAAAGTTTGTTTCATCCTATATAGATTCAGAATATAGAAAAGTCACGCTATTTAGAATTTTCTACATTTTTACTCTGTAGAGAATTGCGTTTTCTACAATTGAATTGGCTTTTCTATACAGAATCAATATTATTTAGAATTTTCTACATTTTGTTTAACAATTCTTACCGTCTTTTTCTCGTTAAATCCGTCTTGCTCGCTAGAAACGGTTAAAGTGTATCGCATTCAATCATTATACCAAAATGCATAGATGTCTCTTATAGGCGTAGGCAGAAAGTTCATAAGGGGGGGTTATAGATTCAATGGGGAGGGGTTACAAAGCTACAACTCATATATTCTTGCGCTAAATATCCAAAATTTCATTGCGATGGGGGTTGCAACCCCCAAACCCACCCCGCTACGCCTATGGTGTCGTTGCTACAACTGGGATCATTATAAGTAGATTCTGCTGCATAATCAAATAAATAATATAAAGAAATGAAAATAAAATGCACATTGGCATGCTTCTCTTTTACACGGCCTCCTGAATATACAGCAGAATCTGCCTAAAGTGACCACCTTTGGGGCTGGGCTGCAATATTCATCATAGACAGGTGGTCACTATACAAGACATATTTTGGAATGAGCAAGACCAGGTCCCCATCAGTCCTCTCTTACAGAAAGCGGTAACCTTACCAGATTCCACTGCAGATAGTTCAAAACAAAACAAAATAAACAAACAAGTAATAAAAATAAAATAAAATAAACAAATAAAAATAATAATAAAAAATATATATAAAAGATTTAGGGAAGTAACTTTTTTGGGGGTGGGGAATGCAAAATTCGCTGGCGTGCAACACGAATGCGAACGTGTTCGCTTGTTCTCGCCCCACAAAAATAACCTGCCCTGACAAAATGACTAACCCACAAAAACGGGCACAAGGGACACGGGACCCAAGTCGGTTTAGGGTATAGGGTACCCTGTCCCCCACATTTTTCATAAATTAAAAGCTAACGATTTGTCAAGCTCGTATTTTTTAATAATTCTCATACAAATGAAATAAAACCCCTCTTAACGGACACATCTCGGATAGGTCACCCTGTTTTTAGTTGGATAAAAAATGTCCATGCAATAAATTTATTCACAATAATGCCTCTGTTTTAGGAATAAATTTTTCTGACCGGTGGATGAGTGCTCGCTAACGACAGGTTTTACTGTAATTTTGAAAAATGTTCCGTTCGAACTTACAATACCCCGTGTAAGGCTCCTGCCCCACCATGCCCCTTCAATGGAATAACTTGAAGTTGGTAACAAAACTACGAATAAAATTTTTTTAAAAAATCCTTTAAATTCCCGATACATAACGGAAGTGTCCTTTTTGAAACAACATGCAATGGTGTACGCGAGCGGGGCGAGGGGGTCATAATCCTCCATTGCGATGAAATTTTGTATATACAGTGGAACCTAGTAAAGTGGCCACCTGGACAAGGTGACCATGTTTTTTATAAGGGAGAACTGGTATTGACTTAGCCATGCCTATGCCAAAGACTGTTGTATGTAGTGACCATTGCAGTCCAGTCCTAAAGGTAGCCAGTTTAGACAGGTTCTAGTGTATGTAAATAGAATTAAAAGGTTTGATATATAGTCGGAAGTCTCCGTTCAGACGAATTATTTTTGATACGAACAGTTTTCGGACGTTCCGTCAGATTGTATAGCATACTACCCTTTCCGGATAAGACGAATTACTGTTAATAGGAACAGATTTTCTGTTCCCCTTGGTGTTCGTCTTAACGAGGTTCGACTGCATTTAATTACTAAACAAATTCATTACACAAAAAATTGTGCGCGTTAACAGCTTCTTTTTGACACTGGTGCTCAAAGTACAGTAGAACCTGTCTAAAGTGGCCACTTTTGGGATTGGACTGCAATGGTCACCATAGACAGGTGGTCACTGTACACGATAGACATCACTAAGTTGACAG
>QLNU02015003.1:37617488-37637877 GCA_006491805.2 Dysdera silvatica | reverse complement strand
TTTTGGAAATGTGGACCCTTAGAAGACTACTGAAGATAAAATAGACCAACAAGATCTCAAACTACAAGGTCCTGGGAAAATCCATTACAAAAAGAGCTATAATGTCTACGTATCTGCCAAGAAAATTAATATACTGCAGACACAAGTGAGAGGAAAAAAAATACAAACAACCCCAATTGACACCAGAGAGAAATACCATAGAGAAGAGACCAAGAGATTGAAACAGAAGACATGGACGTACGCTTTAAAGTCTTGGACTGGACAAATTGTAAGCCCAAAACGAATCATCCATGGAAGTATGGAAAGGGAAATGTGGTGGTCCATGTTGGTTACCAACCTCCACACTGGAGACGGCAATTAATATATCCACGTAACCAATAAACCAGAACCAATTAAGGGGAGGGGGGGTAACGATTTTATATCGATAAATAGCTTTTAAATTTTAAAAATTCCAATTTTTGTATTATGCTTTTTTTTTATTAATGTTTCATAATGTGTTGAAATTTTGTGGGCGGAGGGGGAGGGGCAATTTTTTTTTTTAAGAAACGGGTGGTCTCTTGCCAGCCCCCTTTTGACCACTGTCAACGCCCTTGGTAATGAACTGATTATCTGTAAAGTAATTGGTTAGGACGTTGATAGCAAGTGCGGGAACATTACACGAAAAATAAAAAAAAATCGGTTATTTTCAGGTGCATAAACTGGTTTCGTTCGAACCGGAATGCAATGGTATCGGAAGTTATCCGGTTCCCCGCTGCAATCGGGTGGGCACCGGTATTTAAAACAAAAGAAGAGATCATATGCTAGGGTCAACCGCAATACGGCCTTGAAGAGAGGAGCGGCCGTTTTCCCACTAACTAGGTACTACGGCGAAATAAAATATAATATAAAAAAAAATACAGTCCTGCCACTTCCGGTCCTTGTCTCTGACCACGCAGTTAGAAAAGAAAAAATTCTTAATTTTTCTCAATGGCGGAAGTACAGTAAATTGCATTGTGGGTAATACGTAGAGTCGTCACAAACATTTTTTTAGTAACGGGGCCGTCGCAAAATTGAAGACCGGTTTTCTAGCCCAAGGAATGAACCCTGTACACCTACCCTACTTCGTCATAATTATTATGCAGTAGATTCTCGATATAACAAATACCGATATAACGCAACATTCGCTATTACGAACCTAAGACCAATCCCCAATTCAAATGCCATTAAAACAATGTGTTAAAATTACAAAAAAAAAAAAAGACAGCAGGTGTCGTGCGGCGCCGGGACTTGCAATGGTCGAAGGAACGCGACGCTTTTGGGGCCTAGGGCACCAACTCTGGAGTACAATTGACAGTTAGTCGGTAAGCGTTTCTTTTGGCGCCGGTTGAAAATAAAATCAGGGTTAAACGACAAGCCGGGTGAACGCATTACCACTGTATTATAGCGGAGCGTTGGGGGGGGGACGGAGGCCTTACAGGCGGAACCCGGGGCAAGACGGAGCCCTTAACGATTAGAATTCGTTTTACTTATATTAGATAGGCAACGTAAATACAGTGTAACCTGGTAAAGCGACCACCTTGGTAAATTAACCACCTGAATAAGATGACCATGTTTTTAAAAGAGAGAATTAGTACGACCTAATCATGCCAATGCCAAAGTCTGTCGTGTATAGTGACTACTGCAGTCCGGTCCCAAAGGTGGTCAGTTTAGGCAAGTTCTACTGCAATTACTTTGGTTTGATCATTGTTCCAACACAGTGGTTCTCAAACCTTTCATCCCGCGGAACCCCTTCCTTATCACATGTCTACACACGGAACCCCTTTCTTATCACATGTCCAGGGTTCTCACTCACACTGGAGAAAAAAAAATTCCCTGTTCCCTGACTTTTCCAGGTTTTTCTCCCCGACTCTTTCAGCAAAATTCCCTGATCAATCAAAAAACTGTCAGTTAAATTTCGGTTACAGGAAGAATGGCCTTACGTTCGTGGGAGATTCAGCTATTCAAAATAGAAGTTAAGAAAGTTTACCTTGACTTTTCCAGGTCTTGGCCAAAATACCTTGTTTTTCCATGACTTTTCCCTGACCTTTAGGGGTGATTTCAAATTCCCTGGCAATTCCAGGTTGGGTGAGAATCCTGTTTGTGTAGTCACGGAACCCCATGGATAAATATTTCGGCTATTATCTTTCATTGTCAACATAAACATAAAAATAAGCAATAAGTATCAATAGAAAAAGGGTACAGTGGAACCTGGTAAAGTGATCACCTTTATAAATTGACCACCTGCCTATGGTGACCACTGAAGTCCAGTCCCAAAGGTGGCCACTTTAGGCAGGTTCTACTGTATATAGGTAATACTTTTTTTATTGTTGCAGGATACTGCTTATGTTTAGTTCATCCTAAGAGGGTACTATGAGGGGAAAATTAGAAAATTAACAGATTTTTTTTGGAATTCGCGATGTTTAGCAAATTGCAATAGCGGACCCATGGAATTTTACAGAACCCACTTTGGGGAACCCTGCTCTCATACATTAATACAACCCTTATCACAAGAGTTGTACTATAATGCGTACCTGTAAGGAAATATTGAACTTTGTGTAAATAGTTACTGAATATTACTTTGTGCACGGGGCAAGATGGAGTAGCCGAAGAGTTGGCGAAACAGTATTATTTCTAACTGGTTACTAGGGCCGCCGCGTGCATGTATGCAGGCTGTGCCCCGCAAAGGAAATTGATCGGGTGGGGCGCCATTTCCAGACAACAAATAGTAAATTGTTATACAAGGCATTCAATTTAATTATAAATTGCATAAATAATTAAATCCACTGAGACAATAAATGATAATAGATTTTTATACAATTTATGAAGTAAAACTTTGCTGAAAAAATTGTACGACTGAAAATAAAGAGTAATACGATAAAAAATGAACAGTAAACAACGAATTGACTGCGACTACATAAATGGTATTACGGCTCGAATTTAGGGGGCGAGGCATATAGGTATTCGTGTATTAAAGAAATGCAAATTTCCAGAAATTAATTTCATTTCAGTCTGCAAATTCCATTTTATGGGCGGTGCTGAAACCCAAGTTTGCACGAAGGCGCCGATTACACACTCGGCGGCTCTATTGATTACAATTATAATTTAATTCGGATTACAATTATAAGTTCTGTGGGGGTGTTGAGTGAAGTCTAGCTGGAACAGCAGAGTTGTGAAGAGGAGCTGAATGCAAACTCAAAAAACCATGATCGCTGGCACACCGGTCAAATAGTCTAAATTTTATTTCTTGTCCAATCGCCACATATAGTAAATAGTAATTTTATTACGACATATCGAAACGCTCAGACGACTGTGGGAAAAACAAACGTTATATCCCCAGCGAGAGTAAAGAAGCGGTAAGAGTATAGAACTTTTGATATGGCATTCAACCAGGGACAGATTGGATCCTCTACAGGGGCGCATACTTTGGAAGGGCGCGAATGTTTGCCCACTTGGAGGGGCGAATCCCATCGCCCATGAGGGCAACCGGCCCGGCGCCCAATGGCCCAGTAATCCCCCCTGCATTCAATTAGAGTCGAATCCACCTATGATGTGTGGAGACCGCTTGAAAGTAAAGTGACTCCTGCATTTCTGCTCGTATTACCCGAAATTTTAAATATTTTCAACACAATCTAATGATAACACTAAGGGGACCAGGTACATTCGACCGCACCCATACATATATTTTAGGGGGTCGTCCCAAAATTGACGACAATAAATGGAGAAACACAGAATACAATTGAGAGCGAAAGACATAACATATAAATTACATAATTTATGAATATAATATATGTCTTTCCTATCTATGCTCGACCCATTTGGCTACACATGCTGGTTTTTCTGTTCAGGGGTCCCATATATTCCCTTCCAGTTGGCGCCCCTGGTATTAAATATGGAGAGACTTACCACTATCTCGTTGAATGTAGATCTCGTCAGGCGAGAAATCATTGCCGCTAACAGGAGGACATATATGGAGGGCCGTATGAGCTAAGTGGGTTTTAATATTTTGGCTAATCGCTGTACATATACACACATTTACATGCGGCATTAAAGCTTTTTGTCTTTCATTCACACAAACATCCTCTGAAATATACACTAGAGTGCCTAACACTTCAAGAAAAATTCAAAAGAAAAAATCTGACCGATAACTTGTATTTTTTGCCTAGTAACTGGCCCCCTAACAAAACTCTGTGGGAAAGTTGTGAATGGAATTCCAAGGGATAGCGTGGAACAGGCAGAGGCCATTGCTGTTGCCAAAATGGAATAAAGAAATAAAGGTCCATAATAGGTGAAAGGGCATTAAATGGAAATTTTTTTGGTGTTGGGAACGAACGCCGCCTAGTGAAAGCATATTTTAAGGCTTGGGGCACAACCGACCGAACACACGAACAGGAGACTGATATATGGAGGCATGCACGGTTTCGGTATGCAAATGGTTCTCGGTTGGAGAAAAAAAAAAAATAGCAAGGGAAAAAAACAGGATACCGAATAAAAACCTACCTTAAAAGACCACCTTGAGGAAGCTATAATCTCTTTTTCTTCTTCTTTCTTTGCAGAGATTAGAAAGGCTTATTTGAACATTCTCTAAAGCTGGGATAACATCCTGTCTCTCAGCCTTATTTCGATTTTATAATCGATACAAGCATCGATATACTTTCACGGGGATCGATGATCCAATCACAAAAAAATTATATCGATATGCCATTATTTGACTTAAAAGTTATTAATATGTTATTAAAAAATAACTAAAACATTAATGATGCTATTTGACTAAAAAATTATTGATATATGTTATTCGAGTTGAAAAATTATTGATACATATTATTCGAGTTGAAAAATTATTGATACATATTATTTGACTAAAAATTATTGATATATATTACTTGATTAAAAAAATATTGGTATCCAGTATCATTATTTAAATAATCTTTGCTTCTTGATTTGACGCTAATTAATGTTGCCAATTAGAATATTAATTCCTTACATAAATTTCTTAGAATATTAATTCCTTGTTTCATCAATCGTTTTGTTAATCCGCAAAAATTGTTGAAAATGCCATAACCGTTTCAAATAAATATTCCATGTAATTAAAATTAAGTTAGTTAAATTTTTGTGTCACAAATACTATAAAGGCCAGGTTGAATCAAACTGGAATTAAGAAAAGTTGGGAGTATCGTTATTATCAAAATCTTATGAATGGACCAGGCCAGTGGTTGAATTCCGAGCCAAATTTGGCTCTTTGGCTACTTTTCTTTCACGAACGACGTGCTTAAAATATATATTTTTTTAATTTATTTAAAAGCTAGCATTTGCTGTTCTTTCTCTATTCAGCTCTACACATTCATGTAAATAATTTTTTTCAAGCATAAACGCTCTCAAAAGTACATTGAGAAATCATCTTGTTTATGAGAATCTGGAATTGTGCCTGAAATTAAAAACAACAACATACAAATCTGACTTACCCAAACTTTCCAAGGAAATGCAAGACCATTCTTCCAATTAAACAAGACAATGTTTTAATTTTAATAATAAAAAATTATTTTTATCTATAAATAAAATTATATTAAAATACGATATCTAGTTTGATTCAGTGTGCCAAGTTCTAACCAACTTCTAAAAATAAGCTTTTTTGTTTAGAAATTTGGCTCTCAAAAGAAACCTAAGTCTACTGATATTTGGCTCTTTTAAATGATGAGTTCGCAGACCACTGGACTAGGCCATTGGCTCCCAAACTTTTTCTATTCTCGACCCCCTTGCCGAATCCAGGTTTTCCCAAGGCGCCCTCTAGGTCAAATTCTAACAAGAACACTTCATTAAAAATAAATAAAACACGCACTGAAGATCACAAAAAAATTTAATTGGAAAAATTCGACTAATTATAATCGTAGGATGGATGAGCTTCATGATCACAACACATTTTCTGAAACCGTGAAATCAAACTGAACAGAGGCATTCTCATTTCCTTCTCTACGTTGGTCTCCGCGCGATATCTTTTTATTATAGAGACCGCTCGCACAAATAAAATTATGGAGATTTTGTAATATTCCATGGAACCCCTGTTAGAAAGCCGTGGAGCCCCAAGGCGCCGCGGCGCACACTTTGGAAGCCACTGGCATAGGTCATTTAATATGGTGCACAGGGATATGGATGGATCCATGGAAAATCCGTTGCGGAGAGGGAGGTGAGGACAGTTATTCCACAATATGCAAATTGGTATAATTAAACTATTTTCGCGTAGTATACTTTTAATTAATTATCCAGGTCTTGTATCACGCAATTTTCAGGAATATGTTAGAAAATATAATGATATGATTTACAGCAGACCCCACCCAACACCTTAAACGATACCGCTTAAATCGGCTCACGGTTCAACCAATCAGTTTCTTTTCGTTTAGAGCTGGAGCCGCCCAATTTTCTGCCCATCTGTTTCAAAGTAATACTACAATATCTTGCTACTGCCTCTTTATTTGCATAATATCATTTGAAAATCGATTAATTTAGAAATTGTGTTCATGAAACAAATACCCAAATTTTTTTTTTAATCATTTTGCTACGAACAGCTCAATTTACGGGAAGGGTTACGGCCCCGTTATGGCTGGGGTAAACAACGTACGAGTATCTATGGTAACTATTATTATAATAGTACCATTTTTACAGTGCCGGAACTACGCATAAACCAAGTAGGCCCAGGCCTACGGGGCCCCTCGATTTTATGGGCCCGCAGGTGCCCAAAAAGAGCTTAGTATTATCAAAATTTAAGCGTGTTTTTGATCTCGTCTTTTCACAAATATCTGGAAAATTTCCATTCGTAATATGCAGGGCCACCCTTAGCAAATGCGGGGCCCGGGACAAAACACATTTCGGGGACCCATGTATACACAAGTAAGAAAAAAAATGGAATAATGTATGAACACTAGATGGCACGAAATGCGAGATCCGAAGCAAAAATATTTTTGGGGAAATTTTCAATATTACAAAAATTTTAAATTTGAGAATTACGCTTCGTGGGGCCTCAAGAACCAGGTGCCCATGGTAATTAATATGGATACGGATACTCTCTCTCTCTCTCTCTCTATCTGAAAATAATGAATTTCAAGGAAAAGCTCATGATTTATTGGCTAAATATTAAGAGGGAGACATTTTTTTAGGGACCCATTATATCCTTCCAACTTAGGGTTCATAAATACCTCAATCAGGCACTGCACTTTTATATACTAACAAGTACTGTACTGTAATTATGATTTAATTAGTACATAAATTTGGCTTTAATTTGTCGTTTACGCCAGCTGTGTTTCCTACGACTTAAAAAAGTTGTTAAAACTACTAATATATTCTTAATTTTTCTTTAAAATTGCATAGGAAGAGTTTCAACCACACACACACACACTTTTTTGAGAGGATGGGGGCATTTTATGGATGAAAGGAAACATGTTAAGGTACGAATTTGAAGACAAATTTAAATTATGAAAGTGTTATAAAATAATTTTCGGCACCCAAGCTCAGGCTAGAGTTTTTTTTGTTTTAGGAGAAAAAGAGACGTCGTCCTATCCTGGATTCGAACCAGGGTTCCTCCATAGGCGTAGGTTCGTAAGTGGGGGGTTATAGGCTCAAAGAGGGGGGCTACAAAGCTACAACAAATATATCCCTATGTTAAATATACAAGATTTTATTGCCACGGGGAGGGGGTTACAACCCCCCAAAACCACCCCCTGGCTACGCCTATGGACTCCTCCGTTTAGCCCGGAGTGTCTTGACCGCTAGACGAATGAGGACAGGTAATAACGCTCTTTTTCTCCGTATGTAAAGATGTAAGATATTATTACCCTCCGCAGGGATAACACAATTGCCAAATAATGGTCAACACACAAAGCATTTGTGGCCTTTTTGGTTAAAGTTACATTTGAAGTTTCGGGCTTGGGTTCAAATTTCCACAAAGTATTTCGGGTTCAAACGGGCTCAAATTGAAAGTCTTCGGAATCGGGCCTCGAAAAAGGAGGCGAACTCTCCTGTACTTCCCAAGCTCTCTTACTACTGCGAGTCACTCGATTTTTTATTTAACGTTAGTGTTGTACCATTCAATTACAACGTGGGTAAGACAATAAATCAGGTATACATAAAAAGACAATTTAAGTTTGCATCAGTCAACTGGCTTTCAGTGAAACTTTCCTAAGACGGTCACCTTTAATTTCAGTGGGAAATAAACGCCTTGAGGCGTGGCGTGGAGAGTGCAAAATAATATTATTTCTATTTGAATTGAAGTAATAATTCTATTTAAAAAAAAATTTTGTCCTTGAAGCTCACACGCTGTTTTGAGAAATGACACGTGTATTGAGAAAATAAATATAACTTACCTAACAATGTTTGGATGCTCAAAGGCCTCGATTTGTTTGAGTACAGCTATTTCTCGAAGCGTACTAACCGGTATACCATCTTCCTGTAGAGGAACTCTCAATTTCTTGAGCGCAACAAATTGACCTTCATTGGCCAAGTCTTTAGCTTTGTAAACGGTACCGTACGCTCCGGCACCAATCAAAGACACTTCTTCATAATTCTTGGCTGTGTCCTGGATGATACCTTGCATAGGAGGTGTTGGGGTTATGGGTGCGGAACTGGGAGTTCCTGAAGAAGCAGGTGTCCGGGTACGACCTCTCTTTGACCGCGGCATGGTTCCAAAGGTACCGGCTGAGTTCTTTCTTTTACTGCCGGACCCACTTTCGCCTATTCATAACCTGAAGAGCAATGAAAACACCATTAGGGCTGATATACAGCTAGCATTAACATGATAATACCTATGTTATAATCGCAGCTTGTGGCGAAGTAATTGCTTACGCATACGCTATGTAACGCACAAAAAAGGAGCGTTATACTAACGGCAAACAAAACATAGACATGTAGGGAGATCAGTAGGCAAGACTTTCTACGGATAAAGTGCGCAAGGATACATGCACACCAACATCATCTTCATTGGATCAAAGTGTAAGGATGAATGAGTTCTTGTACCGTTGTAGAACTATATTATGAGCGGAAGCTAACGGCTCATGCCCTCCCTTTCTGCTTTCAAATTAGTTAATCGTTACTATTTTGTATGTCTATATTTTACGTCCCAAGTAAGTTGTGTCATAGGCCATTTGTGATAACGATACGTTTAGAAACAGCCAGGTTCATTAGGAATCGAACTTGGTCCGAATGCGGTTGTTATAACCACTGAAGCAGATTTAGTCAATATATATGTGATGCTACCTTTCGGTGACCCTAAAACATAAAAGGATTGCGCACTCTCATTTAAAAACACATATACAATGATGAGATGCTTTGTCGCTAATTACATTTGCAAATATGAAGTGGCTTAGCCTCTCAATCACATATGCTGATATAAGGTGGCTCAGCCACTTAACTACATATGCAGACACGTGGTGGTCCATCTGCTCAATTATATATGCAGATATGGTGGCTTAGCCGCTTAACTACATATGCAGACCTGTGGTGGTCCATATGCTCAGTTACATATGCAGATATGAGGTGGCTTAGCCTCTTCATTGCATATGTACATAAGGTATTTTTGGCAATTGGATTTCGAGCTTCATTGACGTACCATTGTAAATTTCGTCATTTTGCTTCTTCAAACCAACTGCGATTGTTTAAATTCTCACAGACGCAAACTTGAGCAAATACTGCTCCATTTGAGTGTAGATACAGCTGGTGTTCTTAGCACTACATGAATATTTCCAAGTAGATCTAGCGCCACTGTAAACATTAATATATCTAATGCAACTTTTCATACCGGCCACTCTTCAAAAGGGTCCTTTTTGCGCGGTGTTATTGATGATTGCCTTCTATCTCATCTTTAGCTATCCTTTGTTGGATTAAGGTCTCCAAGCTATCTCCATGCGTGTCACGTATTTAAGTCCGGTGGAAGTGGTGATCATATGTTGAATACGTTGCCAAGAAGAGTTAGTGAGTTGACGGTCCCGCCCCTAACATATGCGAAGCCCCGGGCCACAGTATCAATAATAACTTATTAGGCATAAATAGTCCAAAACTTTAATAAAAACATGATTTTTTTTTAAAATTCAAAGCTATAAGAAGAAACACTGCTCTCTATATAGAGGTATATCCCTTTCAGACCGTGTGCGTACAATTGTGTGGACCCGGTTTTTAATTTTGCGAACAATTTTGACATGATATTGGTGAATAAAGTCCTCACACACACAATTGTGTGGGTTCCTTTTTTTGGGGAGTTATGGTAGTGATTATTGAAAAAAAAAAATCTCACTTATGACATATTTATTTATACCCTAAGTGTTGTAATTAATTGAAAATAAAAATTTTTTTTTTGGTTTGAGGATTGACTTCAGGTCTGAGAGGAATATAAAGTAGGATTACGATTTGCTGATAATAAAGCATAACAAATTTTATTCGAAAACAATTCTTCGGTACACAAACGAATCTAATAATTATATTCGTCTAATTTAATTCGTCTTTTAATTATATTATGTACATGATAAAATTATTTTATCACGTATTAATGACAAACATTACCATTTATGGTAATTAGCTGGGTGTGCTTGTTTACTTTTACATAAAAACTTAAATCTTGGATGAATATTTGATACTGCAGGATGTAAGGCTTCTTCAATGTTTTGAAGAGATTTTTTGATTCTACAAACGTTAATGCTGAAAATCCCGTTAGGCATAAACGCGTAGTATAAAATGTTTGAAGTATGTTTAGGGCTTTTTCAGAAAGTATTTCAAATTCTGTCCTAATTCCTAGCCAAAATTCATTCAACGATATTTTGGAAAATTCAAATTTTAAAACTGTGTCGCTCGGTAATTCGGCAAATTCTTCTTGAGCGTTCAATGGTAAATGACGGACATAGTATCTCAATTGAGTATGGTTTATGAACCCAATTTTCTTTTTCAACATCAAAATTTGAAGAAAAGCATTTTTGAAGTTATGTCTCCAAATGAACAATTATAACTTTTAGAATTAAATCTTTGGAAATGTTATTTTCAATTATAAAAGCATCCATAGCTGCAAACTTGCCAAGTGTGCAGTGAATCCATGAGTGTTTTACACATTTTAACTCAATGCCCCTATTATAGACTTGCCCGCACTCTTACTTTTAACTCTTCATCACTCTCTGACATTTTAAATGACCATGCTGACCATACGCACGTTTTAAAATTTTTAAAAAGTACTGGTTTTTACTACAGTCTTTGATTTTACCATGTTTGGCGCAGTATAGCCCAGATGCTCTTGCGCCATAAAAAAGCCAAACAAACATAGGTGTAAACATTTCTAAAGACCCTCTATTTTTCTATATGCTTCGAAAAAAAATTTCGGTCGTTGCGCGTCCAGAAATTTTTAAGTTTTGTCAAAATTTCTGCGACCTCCAAATTTAGTTACGCGACCACAAATGGAGTCGCGACTAACGTTTTAAGAAACCCTGCTATAAAGGACAAGAGAGAGCGTCGCAATTTTTTCATGTAAACTTGAAAATGTTTGGCGTGTTATTCACGGCTTTGAAACGTTTTATTTACACACTTTGGTGTCAATTAACGCACTAGTGTGCAAAACAGTTTTATAAGAGTTAATATAAATATTGTAATTAAGCAGATTGTAATCAATATTCTAGCCGGTAATTTGAAATTTTCTATTGAAAGTACGGAATAGATAAAATTTGCGATAACATGAACAATTACACGAAAGTTGATCATTAATTGCATTTGATTGATTGTTTGGCTTTTTTATGGCGCAAGAGCATCTGGGCTATACTGCGTCAAACACGGTAAAGAACTGCATTTGAAGAAAGGATATTAGATAGAGTAATTATTGAAAATGAAATAACTTCAGATTTTAAGAACGATGGTAACTTAAATAGCAAGGGCAATATAGATTATATATCTGACGATGACAACTCCGTAAATCATACTTTAGATAACGAAAACCGTTCAGATTATACATCTGATAATGATTTTTGCGGGGAAAATTGTACTTTGAAAGAAATGAGAAACATTGTGAGCTATTGCAATTCTTGTAAAAGAAAGAAACTTCAACAGACTCAAAGACATTGTCGATGGATTATAAAAGAACAAGTCATTTTAAAAAATATATTACCGAATTTGGGACAAATAGGAAGAAATATAAATTAATTCAATGCACACTGTTAGAAAAATTCAAACACACTAGGTGTGAGCATACATAGGTACATGATGCAGATTTAAAGAGATGGGCTTACCATAAAGCAAAGGGTTTAAACGTTACAAACGGTACAATTTCAAAGAGCTTTATAGATAGAATAAAACATGTGGGTGTGGCTTCTCGTAAAGTTACGAAACATACAACCTTAGCTAAAAATGAAAACGAAGAAGCTGTTAAAAACACAGCAATTGAATTCGTTTTATCATCACGTCATGCATTTGCACATTGCTCAAAGAGCCAAATATTTAATGCTGATCAGAGTGGTCTTGAATATTTCATACCAAATAAGAGAATATTATCTAACAAAAGGGAAAAAAGAACCCAAATTTAAGTTCATCAGCGTTATCTATACTCACTCATACACTGTTATACCCGTGCTATTAGTGGCCAAAGAACGTATTTATGCCACTGACTTGACGCTTCAAAACATCAAAAACGTTAATATATAATAAAAATGTGACAAAATATTTTATAATAATAACCAAAAAATTAGTGAACCAAACCCTTACATAAGCATGAAGGAAGGGATAGATGGTCGGGCATTTGCTTATTTTTTTTTACAAAGGGGAGTATAAAATGGCTAAAAATGTTCTTACTTAATACTTGAACGGCCCCTTACTGATATAATCTGATACACACACAAAAATATAATCCATTATTAATTTGGCATATAATCGATCATTAATAATTTGACATATAATCGATTATTAATATTTTGACATACAATCGATATTTAAAAATTTTTCGAGATGGAATTGATTATTAATCTAAACGCAAACGATTATCGAAAACCATTATTGATTAGCACTTAAGATCAAAGGCGTAGCCAGGGGAAGAATTTGGATGTTGTAACTCCCTCCCCTCATTGCAATGAAATTTTGTATATTTAACATAGGAATATATGAGTTGTAGCTCTGTAACCCCCCTCCCCTATAAACTTTCTGCCTACGCTACTGCTTAAGATGTGGTATTCTTTAACTTCAACCCCCCCCCCTAAAGGCCAAAGGACGCCATCGCTCTTTTTTTTGCAATGCGTTATAAGGCAAAAATTTGTGGCATTGAAAAGGTTCAGACATTACTTAAAATTAGTCCTCGAAGACAAAGCCACTTTCATGGGAACCGGAACGCCAACAACGATAAATATTCCTTTTGAATGGCTCCCTCATTCATTCATGACTTAGTTATTGTTATCGCAGGCGCCTTGTTATCGTTTCCTGGATACGATAACCTTTGCTCGGAGACTAACAGCTGACGGCTGTTATCAATCGTCGTGTAATCATAACATCCACAATTTTTGACTGCCCGATGCGATATGAGGATTGGCTGATGATCCCTGCTGGTAAACAAATGCCGCGGCCATTCGCACGGTGTAGGCTAGCAGACAAAGGAAACAAACTTATCAATAAAACTGTGGCGATGGTAACACGCTTAGTTGCCATGCCAGTAATTCATGATTTAGCTGTAGCTTACTTGTGTCGGGCAGTTATTATTATTATTTTTACAGATCCGAAGTTAGTGGTTTAATTCCCTATAGCAGTGATCCCCAACCTGGGGGTCGCGAACAGGTTTCTGTGGGTCGCCGCAACTATTTTTGGTTGCAATTATTTTTATAAGGAATTTTATACCACACGTTGTCGACAGTTTTATATTTCAACATGGCCACACATATTGCAATATTCTACTAATGGTTGTTAAATCACTCACTGTTGTCGCTTTCACTGGAGTCAACGTGCTGCTGTCATAAATTACAAATTTACCAAGTAAAAGACACTGCAATTACATATTCGGAATCAGACCAGGTGTAATAAATAGATAATTATCATGAATTGCAGACAGGTAATTATCATGGAGTCTAGACAGACGATTATCGTGAATTACAGACAATCATAGATACACAGATAATAATCAAACACAAAGTACGCGTGAAAATATTAATTATAACCAGGGCCTTATCTAGCCCTTTTCACACTAACTTTTATGTTTTTCAATTTTTGCAGCAAGAAAAATATAATAGTATATAATAAATACACAAACGAGCTCTGCCAAATTAGTGCCTCCGTTCGATAGGGACTCATGCAGGGGTGTCTAAAGGTTACCTGCCGTCGGGGTGCAAAATATTCTGTGACGCCCCCACCAGGGTGTAGGAGGTACTTGAAGACAAAAATAAAAAAAAAAAAGGTTAGGGGTGGTTTGTGATTTGAGCTGAGTGAAAATTAATAGAGAGAGAGAAGCATTCTTATTATAAATCAAACATTTATTATTATTTATTAATAGCAATCTGATAACATCAGAATATCAATTGCAATACTGAAAATAATATTTGTTATTTTTTAATAACCAAAATCAACATTTTTTTATATTTTTATCGCAAATTCTTTTAAAATATCATTTATGCTTATGTCAATATCGTTTTCAATACTTATCATAGCTAGATTTGATAATCTTTCTTGTGTCATACTTGACCTTAAGTAATTTTTAATGATTTTCGATTTCGAAAATGATCTTTCGCCCTTAGAAATAGTGACAGGTAATGTTAAGTAAACGCGTAAAGCAATCGATAAATTTGCTCAAATCAAGTTATTTTTAAACAAATATTTCGAAACATCGATTGAAGATGCGGTAGATTTTAGGTACGTCAGCAAAATTTCTCATTCACTAAAATGTTTTTATTTATGTCCGAATAGTTGGTTCTAAAATCTGTTAATTTATTTTACAAATCTCCGCAGTATTTTCATTTATCATCCGAATCTAAGTTCGTGAAAGTGTCTAGATTGGTTTTGTTTTGTTTTGTTTTTAAAAAGCCACTGTTGTGATCACTTAGCAATTCAAACCTTTCTTCTGATTTATTTATGGCGGTGTCTAATAAAAAAAAAGTAGAAGTTTTTTAATTGGCTCCTCATGATTAATGTGTGAAATTACAATCTAAAATAATAGAATAATATTTAAAACCTTTTAGATTGTTAACTAGAGTTTGTTTAATTTTCCCTACCTAGTATTGTGATCAATTCATTTTGAATGTTACGACCTAGGTCAGGAGTCTTCAACCCGCGGCCCTCCGACATGTTTTATGTGGCCCGCCGGCTCACGAAAAAATACAAATTATTTCACATAAAATTAACGTCCCTGCTCCCTCCGAGTCTGAAATCTATATATTTTATTCCGTTGTCATTTTCATATTTCATAAAAAATATCTTAAAACACTATAGAACTGGACTAACACAAGCTTTCTCCTCGATTATACTTTACTTTAGTTTTCTAGCGTATGTAGGCATTAGGTGTAGTTTTATTGATTTGCAGTGCAACAGTGATTTAAAAAAAATTCATCTTAGGGCTCGTCAAATTCTATTTTGAATATGCTGATATGAACATCTTTTCTTTGACTACATGCTTTGAAAATGTTACTATTCTGGAGTACTTACAGGCTGACGTAGGAAGTTCATAGGGGTGTTACAGGCTTACAATTGGTGGAATTACAGAGCTACAAACCCATATATCCATATGTATACAGTGAAAACTGTCTAAGGCGGAAACTTGCTCAACACGGAATTTTTTTACGGTCCCTTCAAAAGTCAATGGTAGTTAACATTAGCTAACACAGAAACTGTCTAACGCGGAAGCGGAAAGCACTATTTAATCCCGTCAAAGAGAAAAACCTGCATAAAGCGGAAAATCGCTGGCAGAAAGAAAATTTTCTCAGCAGAAAAAGGAAAGAGGGTTGTAATACAATGCAAATAGCAAAGTGGGGGATGACAAACAAAAGACATTTTACAGATATAGAATGCCCTTGTCCGCATAGGCGTAGCCAGGGGGCGGTTTTGGGGGTTGTAACCCCCCATTGCAATGAAATTTTGTATATTTAATATAGGAATATATGAGTTATAGCTCTGTAACCCCTCCTAGTAATCCTATAACCCCCCCTTATGAACTTTCTGCCTACGCCTATGCTTGTCCGACCACCATTTTGCACACCACCCACCCACCATAGGTATACCCAGAAAGTTCATAAGGGGAGGGTTACAGGCTTACAATGGGGGGTTACAGAGCTACAACTCCATTGTATTTACATGTATACTATATACAATTTCATCGCAATGGGGGTTACAATCATAATCGACCCCTCTTGCGTATGCCAGTGCCACCCACTTCTTAAATAAAAACGTTCATTATTAACCAGAACGAAAAGTCACTCATATCCACTTTATCAATTCATGGATAAACCCACCGCAAGGGAGAGTATCTTTATACAAGGGAATTATCATCTTTACAAGGGAGGTACTTTATCGTTACAATTTAAGCTTACATAATAGACTTTTTGTATGAAATTGGCATGCATAGTTTGCATGAAATTTTGCACCATATTGATCGTAACTACTAAAACCACAAAATAGTGCAAAAATTAAAATTAATAAAAATAAAATGCAGTGATAAAATAAATATTTTTATCAAAAGGAAAATAATAGTCTTAAAGTTCGCAAGATAAGACAAAGAAGAGAAAAAAATATCACATGCAGTCATCTCTTACCACTGAATTTAATTATGTATGTATTTATTTTGCGTGTAATTTCTATAAGGCGGAAACCTGCATACTATGGAATTTTTTTCCGGTCCCGTGAGTTTTACTGTATATACAAAACTTTATTGCAGTGAGAATTACAACCCCTATCTTTATCCCCGGCGTATGCGTCTGAAAATCGCTGTTTTCAAAAGTGAAGTTGATAAAAATCAAAGGCCCAGAATAACTGACATCCATTTTAGAAATACTCTTAGACAGTATCAAAAATAAGACCTGATATTAACAGGATTATTGAAAATAAGCAGTGGCAAAAATCTCGCTAAAAGGTTTGATTTTGCTTTACATGTTAATAACTAAAAGTATTGTAAATGTTTTTTGCTTCCAGATGCATTTTGCGTTGTAATATATACAGTAGCGTTCATAAGTATTTTGATAAACAGTTTTTGTTCAATTATTTTATTTACTCTATATTTTATTATGAATTAAAATAAACTAATAGTAAATGAATATATATTTAAAAATGTATAAAACAGCATTTATTTCAAAGCTTGTAATAATAGAAATTATACTTGATCTTAATCTCTTGGGTCATAAGTATTTTGACAAATGTTATTTTTATAGCTCAGTCTTGTTTTGACTGATAACTTAAAAGCAAAAAACACTTCAGTGTTTAATATTTGGTTGGATAGCCACTGGAATCAATAACAGCCGTGCATCTTTTTGGCATTGTGTTGATTAAATGTACAATGTGCTCTTGAGGAATATTTATCCACTCCCAACACAGTGCATCGAAAAAATGTCCTTATTTGTGTAGTTTTGGCGTCTGACACGTTTGTCTAGTTCTGACCACATGTGCTCGATTGGGTTTAAATCTGGGATTTGGCTAGGCCAATTAAACACTTACACTTTCGTCTGCTTCAAAAAACTTTTGACATGTTGAGATGTGTGTTTTGGGTCATTGTTATGTTGGGAAATCCAACGAGCGTGAATTTTCCTCCAGGTATGGGGTAGCATATGATTTTTAAGTATATCACAATATTTGAAGCGATCCATGTTTCCATTAACACAAACTAGAGGTCACCCAATGGCGGAAGAAACACCCTCACACCATAGCGCATCCTCCACCATGCTCGTTGGTTGGAACTTAATGTTTGACAGCGTTTCTTTTGTTTGGGAGGCGCCGAACATACTGGACTTCATCAAATGAGAAAAGATTAAACTTGATTTCATCACTCCAGAGGACAGACGACCAGTTCTTAGAAGTCCAGTTTCGATATTTTGGGGAGAAACTAAGTCGATCCTTTCTATTCTTTTTAGATATAAAAGGCTCCTTGCTTGGCCGGCAGCCATTTAAATTTGTTTCATTTAGACGTCTTTTAATGGTGGAAACGTGCACTTTAACTTTATAATTTTCCTGTAAATCATCTTTTATGTCTATAGTAGTTAGACGGGGATTAGCTACAGATTTCCTTCTGAATATTTTATCAGTCTTGCTGAATGAACGTTTCCCGTAGCCGTCTAGACATAAATTATTGAATACAGTTCCCCTCTTATTGAAAACTTTATTCCACACACTTACAATTTGTCTGGATAGATTAAAATCACGAGCTACACTTGCCTGTCAGCAAACTTCTCTTAAAGCTACAATTACAGCCTTTTTTTTTGTTTATGTCTTCAGAGCATTCCTTTTCGTTTGGCATGCCGTCACAATCAAAACGACTAATAATAAAAGGAGGTTTGCAAAATATAGTACAGGATTTAATTAAGTATATCTACGAAAACAAATTACTAATTAGCATGTCAAAATACCTTTGAACATCGAATTTTCTTAGTCGAATTGTAAGAGAAGGTAATTACTTATGCAGTGCTAGTTCGTTGTTATTGTAGAATGTGCAACTCTGCAGTGAATCACGACATATCATGATGAAAGTGAATGTTTTAATATAGATTATGCTGGCGAACAAAATTTTTTTGTCAAAATACTTATGAACGTCACTGTGTATATATACACATACCATAACAAAAAAAAAAATCGACGCACCAAGGAGTTGTCCGATTGTAATGAAATTTCGCTTTCGCTTTCTTTTTGGTTTTACGGCTCAAAGACTACAGTGGTCATGCTGCGCCGGGACCTACTGTTTTCCGAGGAATCCGAACCTCTTAAGGCCTAGGGAACCAAACCCCGGACTACAGTGAGCAGTGCGATCTTTATGAGATCTCTGAGTAAGCGTTCTTTGCACTGCTTTAGGAGTCGGAGCAGATTAGCAGCGCCTAGAACGTTACACTGCCATTGTAAAATTTCGTATGCAAAGACATTTTGACCGAACATGCAAATGATTAAAATTTGGTGTCCAATGAATGAATAGCGGGAACTCCAGCGCATCGGAACTGCGCATTCAGCAGGTGTATATAAGGAGCGATTCTCAATATGTGGTCAAAATTTCTGTTGCATTTTGACTGCGGATATCTTACGTCGACTGTAACAATGCCTCGCCGAAAGATTCGTGCTCATTACGAGCATATGTCAGAGTTTGAAAGAGGTTGTGCTATCGGATTGAAAGAGGCTGGTTGGACGAATCGAAGAATCGCTGGACATGTGGGTCGAAGCGATGCGGCGATTGGACGGTGCTGGCAAGAGTGGGTCAACAACGGCAGATGTCAGCGTCGGGACGGCAGCGGTCGACCTAGGGCCACAACAGAACGGGAAGACAGAGCGATTGTCAGAGCAGCTGTCACAGCACCGGATTCGTCGTTATCAACTATCCAACGTGTGGCCCGCACACATGTGTCCAACATGACCCTCTGCAGACGACTGAGAGAGCGGAATTTACGCTCGCGCCGACCGTTACGCCGCTTACCTCTCACGCCTTTACACCGTCAAGTCCGATTACAGTGGTGCCGGGCTCGATCAACTTGGAACTGCGCTGACTGGGGACGTATAGTCTTTAGTGACGAGTCCCGTTTCCAACTGTGTCCTGACGACAACCGCAGACGTGTCTGGAGACGTCCAGGGCAGCGTGGGGATCCTGCCCTTACTATCGCACGCCACACATGCCCACAACAGGGCGTTATGGCCTGGGGTGCCATCTCCTTTGATAGCCGGACCCCTTTGGTGGTCATTTCTGGCACACTTACAGCACAGCGGTACGTAGACGACATTCTACGACCGGTTGTGTTACCGTTCCTTTTGCGACACCCTGGACTTACGTTTCAACAAGACAATGCCCGGCCGCACACGGCACGTGTTGCTATGAATTGTCTTCAAGCTTGCCCAACACTTCCTTGGCAAGCTAGGTCTCCTGATCTCTCTCCCATAGAGCACATTTGGGACGCTATGGGAAGGCGATTGCAACCATCCCGGAATGTTGACGATTTAGCCCGACAGTTGGAGACAATTTGGCAAGAAATTCCGCAGGACACCATCCGGGATCTTTATCAGTCTATGCCACGCCGGGTGACAGCTTGCATCCAGGCCAGAGGTGGACCAACGCCTTATTGACTTCCTCCCTTTGTAACGGTCAAACTCTGCAATAAATCATTCAATTGTTCTGAAATTTTAATCGTTTCTTTTTCTATGTATGTTCTTCACATCCACCAATTTTTATCGCAATCGGACAACTCCTCCTTGGTGCGTCGATTTTTTTGTTATAGAGTGCATA
>QLNU02015003.1:37556577-37609054 GCA_006491805.2 Dysdera silvatica | reverse complement strand
GCTCTTCTATTAAATTTGTGAGGAATATACACGTTCCATTAAATTGTTAAAACAGTGTTAAATAAAATTTTACCCTGATTATCCCCTTCCCTCTCGTAAATTTTCTCATATCTACATAGGCATAAGCAAGGGGGTTGATGGGAATCATAAATATCATTATAGTATAATGTGCATACAGAGTATATGGTACAATATACAAAACAATAAAAATATACAACAAATATACAAGTACAATGTTTATACAGAGTATACAGGGGGTGAGTCGTGAATCCATCTCACTAGAGAAACGTTTTTGAAATAGCCATCTGTTCACTGATTGGACTAATTTCACCAATAGGCGCTAACGAGTAACTACTGGGTTGTTTATTTTTCCGAGATAACCTTTTCATTGGTTCTATACTATCAGAAAAAGGGTAAGCCCAATTTGGCGACTTTGCATGCTGTCTTCACCGTGTTACGAACAACGAAAATAAAATTTACAATATTCTTACGCGCGAGAATGATCAGTTTATTAGAATTGGCGGCCCATCGCTATTTTTTAAATCTCTTCCTAATTAATAAATATAAAAAACCTCAGTTTTTAAATATTATGCACTAGAGAACATTTAGACATCGTCCCATTTGCCTATCCTAACGGTGGGGGGGGGGGTCGCGAGGATTTGACCTTGATCGCCTAAGTTTTATTAACGTGCATACTTTTTAACATGGTTAATATTCTGAATTGTGGGTTGAAATAAACCTCACCCCCTTCCACTTTCTGGGAATGCTTATGCACCGTCCTGTAAATTTTTAATTTAGTGACCTTTTACCCTAATACAGCGTTAATAATTGTCATTATCTGATTGATGATATTACAACTAATCAATGGTTCCGAAGCTCATCAATTAATTTTATTTTTTTTGTGGGTAGAGGGTAGTCAAGCCGTGCTCTAATCAGCGTCTTTCATAAAATTATTACAAAGTTGTAAAGTAAGTTCGTGAGCACTTTTTGTATAACCTAGCAGTAGTAATATTTTTATCTTTTTGTGTTTAAAAACTGCTCGGTTTTGGGGGAGAGAGGAATGGCTTCAGCTAATGTCCGGCCCTGAACATTTGGTAGTTGTAACATAAAAACTATTTGTAATAGCACCGGGAGCAGGGGTTAGTCATAACCCCATTGACTTTCCATTTTCCTGTATACAATTAAATTTTGATTGCCGAAACTCTCCCCACCTCTTAGTACACCCATAACCCCTTATAAAATGTTTGCGTACGTTACCGAAACATTTTATTTTCTTCCACTTTATTCAAACATAGACACGTTATGAGTTCCACTGGCACAAAGTAAATATTTTCTCTTTTTATCTTACAAAAATACGTAGCCTATTAATTATTTGTGGTGGGGGCCTGGACTTCACCCTATGTTGCCCCCTCCTATACTTCGGTCTTTATAAGAAGGCTAAATTTGAATATAATATTCAATTTTTGTTGCTTTTCTCAAGTTATTACAGGACTCGAGAAGTGGGGGGAAGCGTGTAGGCACCGGCCCCCCCTCGGACAGATAGAAAGGATTACCTTATTGGAGGAATTTTTATGAGATATATTTATATTACTGACAGAAAATCAGGAAAACTCGCAAGTAAACCCACCCACCCACGAAGCTCACACGCCGAATCTAACGAATTTAATTCAGCTTAATGTAGACACATTAAAAAACTTCATGCATGAAAATTAGCAGCTATCCCCACCCCAAGAAATTAAGTGTTAAAATAGCGCCAATTGCAACCTTTTTGGCAACACGTGGCGAGGTAGCTAGTTGGTCGAAAAATGTGAAAAGCGAAAACCAGAAAGCATTCTAAAAGCTTAGAATACGTTTAATAATTACAGTGATTGCGTTAACTTGTTAAATTTAAACATATTAGATTTTGAAGTAGCTGTAAAGTTATTTTTTTCTCTATTTGTTAAATTGAAGTTCTATATTATTTTTGTTTTATTTCTGAAAGTCATAGCAGAAAACAATTTACTTTAATTTTTATAATCACATTGCAAGTTGCAATTCAATTCGTGCATAAGAGAAGCATTCATTTTATTTTGAATCCCGCGCGTGGATGTTTTCGCGAAATAATGTCAGCCAAACTTTTTTTTTTTTTTTTTTTTGAAAATTGCATTTAAGAGTTTGGCGAGCTTTCTTGGCGAATGCTATAGATTACAATTCACTTCTACCCAATTTATTATATGCGTAATCAGTTTCTAGCCAAAATATGAAATCATTCCGTTCAGTCTATTCTGTGTTGAATAGTCATAAAACCAATAATTAAACTTATTTTCTTGGAACGAAATACTGCCGTAATAAATCTTATACTAATTTGGCTCAACAAGTCGAGTATTGCTCCAAGTGGGCATGTGATCTTAAAAAGAAGGTTGGCTTCCACTAACCCATGATTCACTGAATCAGCAAATATAGTCCGCTTGGGAAAAAAAAAAAAATCGTATAAAATTCCATTTTTCGACCCAACATTGATTTGCAAATAGGCTGATAATAACATAAGGATTTCAAAACCGTGTCGGTTGTGTAGTGGATTAAATTCACCCTGTATAAATGATATATTAATCTAGTCAAAAAATACTTTCGATAACAATAATTTTGTGGAACTCGCAAAGCACACCCCGCATTTTGGAATAGATAACGGCTGTTATGTAAATATTGTTAGTATAAAGAAATTATAAGTAGTCCAGCCATTATTCTTAATGAGGGCGATTCGTCCAGAATACACACCGGACACGGATATAAAATACGAATACAGGAGGGCATCTTCATAACATGAAAGGTCAACATTTAAAATTTTTTTCTCATTTAAATTGAATTTTTTCGTCTATATTCTCGTCTGACATATAGTCGGGGTTTGAGATAAAAGGCAGGGTATGTTAAAATTACAGGACCCGCTCGCTCGTCCTTTTTCTTTTTCCTTCTTATAATGAGCACCTGTCATTGGCAGATCCAAGCATATTCTGGAGGTTAGAAGCAAAGTTTAGTGTCAAGATTTATATTATCTATAGCGCATAAGGTATATCTGCCAGGACCAGGGAAAAATATCGGTATACATAGATTTCACCGTATGCAGTAATAATGAGGATTCGCTCTGTAGTGGATCGCCTTGTGACCATGGGCGCTTACGGCATAATAATATTGGGGGGACAGTATACCAGTGAAAGGCAGCTTGTTGTTAATGAGGGCCGTAGCCAGCGGGTGGGTAAAAGGGCTCGACCCCTCCCCCCATCCTAAATGTTGTCGCTACCAATACTTCATTAGTGAGGTTGTAAAAATGTTTGCCTCCCTCGAAAAAATTTCTGGTTAAGGCCTTGTTGTTAACAACTCTTTACAGGGATAACAGACATCAACAAAGCAGTGTTTAATTTAAACGTGTGGCGCAGTATAGCCCAGATGCTCTTGCGCCATAAAAAAGCCAAACAATCAATCAATAATTTAAATGTGCTTCTGCTTGATGACGTTCACTTTACCATAAAATTAATATTCTAGTTACATTTCCAGTTTCATTTTCACATGCAATGCTCCTTATTAAATTTCGTATTTATTACTCTGATGATGATGATGCAGACAGCCTATTTAATTTATGTCGTTGATAATGAGCTTAGAGGGCCAAAAATTTCCTTGAGCTTGCGAAATTAAAATTGGGAAACTATAGTTGTATGTAACGTTATTAAAAACGTTCCGTTTGAAAGTTGAAATAATAACACGTCAATGAAAACGCTGCCATGCAGAAAAGAGAGCTATATAATACAATACAACAAATGCTATAGTTACATCAAATGAATGACAAAGTGCATTTTTTTTATTTCGCACTAAATCAGTGGTTCCCAACGGGTAGTCCGTGGACCACTGGTGGTCCGCGAGGCGGGTCATTATTTGAAAAAAATAAATAAAATAAAATAATTGAAAAACAAATATTATTATTAAATATTAAAATTAAATATAAAAATGAAATTGATGGTATATTTGTAGTATTTTACAATCTGATGGAACTTCAGAAAACGGTTCGTATTAAAAGTAATTCGTCTTAACAAGGTTCGACTGTATTATCAATAGATTATTTTTTTCTGTTCCCCTAACAACGATTTTATAAACAAATTTCCCCCCAAAAAAGACCCGGCTCAATATTTTACTATATTTTACTAACATCTTGTTGTTAACTCGTAAAATTTTTTCAAAGTGGTCCGCAGGTACAATAATTTACCACTTTAGGTGGTAAAGTGGTCCGCGGCTTAAACTGAGTTGGGAACCACCGCATTAAATACACTACGCAGAAAAATATAACCATACTCCTTAAAAATAAATAAATAAATAAATAAATAAAACAATCTTTCCTATTATAAAAAATTTATTTGAAATTGTGGAGGTCATGAAACTCTTAATACCAACATTGGGGGGATGGGTCCCCCTGTCCCCCCCCCTAAAGGCGCCCGTGCTTGTGACTGACGTCAAGGAACCCGATGCGTAGGAAAATCGGGTCACTTGTAATTTCAAGGTATTTTTGCCTTTCTCTTCCGACCTCTAAATCGGAGAAAAAACCGCATATATTCTAAATACTTCCAGTTTTGCTCACGCCTGCTAATAGCAAAGTGTACCAACTCTGACAGGGCGTATTCCGCGGCTGACTCACGTTGCCGGCATCCTCAACGTTTCAACGGCGGGCTGGTCGACTTTGTACTACACTGACGCAACGTGGTCGCTTTCCGACTGTGTTTCGTGTTTCGTATTTCCCATGCTATGTTCCATTGCGGGATCGTGCAATTTTTCTACATTTCTGATAATGGATGACGAATTAAATTTGTGAAAATAAATTACACAAATTTAATATGTTTTTATTATAATTTAAATTTTCCTAATTATTTCTCATGGTTAAAAAACAAAAACAAAAAAACTTCATTATAAATGAAACACAATCACAGATTCAAAACAAAAGTTCAATGAAATGTAGAAAAGTATACTTCTTACAAATACACATATTATATTAGCCTAATATTATTAGGCATAAACGTGGATGTGTGTGTAAATGATACTAATTATTATTATTAATGAGTAAAATTAACAAAATCCAGCGCGTATTAGTACCCCAACGAACATATACAAAATTAAAATTTTAATAATAAATTGAAAACAAATTATTTAAATATTTATGAAACCAATTTCATATAAATCGAACACTACGCAGATTAAATCAAACAACAATGTCAATCAATCAACGTTTATTGGCGTAGTGATACCAACGCCGATGGTATGGCGTGATTAGATGGTGAAACGTTCGAAAGAAAATAAATATTTCTGCCTTCGGTGGGACCTGAACCCACGACCTTCCACTTGCCGGGCGGAGGCTCTACCCACTGAGCTACGAAGGACAATATATAATCTCTTTACGAACGTATATATACTGTAGTGTTCGATTTATATAAAATAAATACATATGCTGCAACGTGCATTTCGATCAATTTAATACCAGTCTCTTTGCAATTTGGTTTAAATAGTAGTCTATGTACTACACCATTCTGCGAAATAACTGGCAACAATATATATACGTTCGTAAAGAGATTATATATTGTCCTTCGTAGCTCAGTGGGTAGAGCCTCCGCCCGGCAAGTGGAAGGTCGTGGGTTCAGGTCCCACCGAAGGCAGAAATATTTATTTTCTTTCGAACGTTTCACCATCTAATCACGCCATACCATCGGCGTTGGTATCACTACGCCAATAAACGTTGATTGATTGACATTGTTGTTTGATTTATGAAATCGTTTGCATGAGGGAAAACACGTGAAAAATGGTTTTCAAGTTTTATTAAGAAAATAAATAAATTAATTAATTAATACGTCACGAGAAATCGTACATTTTCTTGCAAAATCGCTGCTGGTTGGTTAGAGCATAGCACAAAAAGCGTAATGTCCACTTCGAAAATTCAGGTTCATGATACACACATATCCGTATAAACTATAAATCAAAATGGAGAAGGATTTCAACAGGCTAAATTATAGCGGCCTAAAAAGCCTCTATTTCCAAAACCCGAACTGTTTACCCACCCCTTTTATTCCAAAGTTTTCCGGACGCCATTGTTGTGCGGATTTCTACGAACTCTTGGCCAGTCTTACATAAAACAAGACGTATAATTTTTTAAGTCGGCCGAGCATGAAACGGAGGTCGCAGATCTTAAACGAAGAGGTTATTCCATCTAATGGAGATTTAATCGGTTTTATTGGAATTTCAAGACGGTCTGTCCGTTTTCCGCCCTCGCTTTTTTTTATTTTTTTAATGCCTTCAATGTGAAGCGCTTTATTTTGCTTCTGCCCATGTCCGGTATTTCCGTCTATCCCCTGGCCGTCTCGTATAATTAGTTTTTATTTATTTTTTAACAAAAGGAACGCGTTGGAAAGGAAACATCTGTGTACAGACAATATTTTACAAAAGCTATTGGATAGCAAACCATCACAACTTTGTTTATCTTAAAATTGCTACAAAGTCAGTAAAAAATATTTGTTCGCTTTCACATAAAACTGAATTACACATACTATGTTGGGCGCAGGGCTGACAAGGAGGGGGGGGGGGGCAGCAGGGGCTGCATCCCGGGGTCCCGAATTAAGTCTAGTGGCCCCTATGTTGTTTGGGGGGTCCTGCCAAACTAGTTTTGCTAATCGGAAGGCCAGAAAAATTGTTCTCTAAATCCAGATTAATAAGATTTTGTACACTTTTAATGTACAGTTTTTTAATTATTCTTCATTAGCCTTTCTCGATTATTGAATAAATAAATAAATGAATAACAGTAGCTTACATTAGTTTCTTGTTTCAGTAGTGATCTTGTAAAATAATTAAGTAATAAGTAAGTACAAAAAAAAATAATTTAATTTCATACTTTTTGTTCATTTCGGAGTGTGATCTCTTCCTCCCCCAAAAAAGAAAAAAACATCTCTGACACTGCCCAGGGAAGGAGTCATGGGGGGGGGGGAAGTGAGCCCGGGGGCCCCTGTTGGCTATCGGCGCCCTGGTTGGGCGGCCAAGTTTTTATGACCACCAGGCTCGTTGGCTCACCCTTTGCCCTCAACATGACCTGAATTCTACGAACGCCCTTCGTGGGAAATATTAGCCCAAAAGCAAGGAATTGCGCCTTCCACTTCACCGAGTTTTGATGGCTACGGACATCCATATGTATGATCCTACATTCCATTCATCACTCACATACTGAATGGGTTTCCCATCTGAGGACAAAGGAACATAGACACACATACATACAGACAATGCATTTATCAGCACGTCTAAAAAAAATGCCCGTTCACAACGAGGAAAAATTCGATCCGAGCAATAAAATTCTGAAAATGACATCTTCATCAAAAGAACAGCAAATTAAAAAATTATGGGGGAATGGATTTAAAAATGAAGATTCAGTGGTTCGACGTTAAGAAGAACAATGCAATTTGTTATGCAATGCTGGGGGGGGGATTGATCCCTCTGAGCCCCTTCCTTCATACGCCACTGATCCTCGCGTAATTGATGTAAAAAGCGTATGGAGCAGAGGTAGTCAAGCTTTTTATACCTACCGCCCACTTTCGTATCTTTGCTAATAATAAAATTTTCTAACCGCCCACCGATTTTTCAGTAACTTAATTAGCACAATTGCAGAGTTCTCGTAATTTTTGAGTGAATGTTTAGTAAAAATAATTTAGCTTTTTATTTATACTTTGCGTATATTTATAATACACAGAAAATTTAATTTGATGCTGCATTTCTGCATCTCGATCGATACAGTGCCTACTAGTGCGGAAGCTGCTTAATTGAAGAAAAATGAAATTAAATATAAAAACTATAAAGGCTATTGAAATTACCTTTAATTAATAATTAATACGACCCTTGAGACCGATACTGCGGAACTAAATATTTGATATCTGATTCGATTTTCGTATGGTTTGTTCATCAGCTTCAGCAAAACCCCTACCGTCCACCATGAAAGCTTGAATAGTCCACTATAGGGACCGTTGACCACCCCTGCAATATAGTCTTTACCATTAAAAAAAAACCGTACTAGGAGAAAAAACATGAACGTCAGTTGCCCATTGTAAAAAACAAGATTACAGAACAAGTGAAATCACTTCACTATTTATAGGAAACATTCTTTGCTGCAATGACGATCAAACTACAAAAAGTAGATGCAGAGCCAAGAGAGGGGGCATCAGCCCGGTGGCTCGGGTGAAGTTCAGGGGCGCCACCCTGGGTGGTGTATGGGCACCAGAATATGCAAGGGGTGCATCAGAAAAATTCAATTGAATAATGTTGTTTGGACTATTGTTTCTTGTGTTTTTTACTTTTTTCCAGCCAAGCACAGCCTTAGATCCTCAGGGGGCCATGGGGGGGTCAAAAGAAGTTGGGGGGTCCGCGTTGATTCTCAGCGCCCCTGAGTAAATGCCGAACTGGCAAGACTGAAACGAAATTTAAGGAAACGTAAAGTGTTTTGGAGAAAGACAAATTTGGACCTTCAATCAATCAAACAATTTTTATTTATTTGTCACAATGGTTGTAGCAACTTTCCATTTCACTTAGAAAATACATATATATACAATAACACTGCAATTCAATAAACCACAAATAACCACAATCCATCGTGACGAGTCACCAGTAAAAATCAAATAATTTAACAGGCTAAGGACCCTAACAATTTATTTAATGTAAGGTATTATTACCCTCCGCAGGGGAATATATTATACAATAATTTCTGCCACCCACGTATAGATTATAGCTCAAACTAGAGCTATAATCTATACGTGGGTGGCAGAAATTATTGTATAATTTATTTAATGTCGAAAAATCTCTTCCTAGTAAATACTCTAATAGTTTTTTTCTAAATAGATTAATATTATTTATGTCCTTAAGAGTGTTTGTATTTTATTCCAACTCCTTAAGCCCGAATATTCAATGTCCTTGTTATAAAATTCCGTTCTGATTTTTGGTAGTCTATATTGATCTCTTCTTCTGTAAGCTCGATTGTTTTCATAGTCTATTAATTCAATATTCTCTATATATTTATTTTCTTAGAATCTTAATTCTAAATTGCCATGTCTGGCGTGTTCTGAAATGCCGTGTCTTCTCATGTCCGTCTAAGTGGCGACTGACACTCCAAAAAGCGAAACTTCGGTTTCATCGCCAGCAATATATTTATCAACTCGGTATGTTTTTACAGTCGTTTTAACTTTGCCGCGCCTTATCAATATGACTATATATGAGGCGCTGATAAGCAGAGAAAATCGATTCGTCATCAAATAAAAATAATGCCGAATTCAACGCCCGCTTATAACGAAAGTCGGGTCTCGTAAACCCGGCTTGGGGAAGACAGGAAAGGGCAGTAAGAAAAAAAAGTAAAGGAAATGAAGAATTTAGACTAATAATTGTTTGGTTTCGGAGCTCGACAATTGGAAGGATAACACTAAGGACATTTTCTTTAGTGTGTTCCTTTCTACCTACGCAAACACCCTCTACCGCTACCCACGTGTCACATACCAACATTCCGCACTTTGGCCAGGCATTTACGCGATGATAAACCGACCATTTACTTCTGTTAACCTATAAGGCTTTGTATAACACGCTGACGTTATAACCGGCCGGTTGAAAAGTTTTTTCCTTTTCAACCGCAGGTTTTATTTGTGGGCCGGGCAAAAACGCTCTAAATACAAGCGGGCCGGAAATATTTAAACTACAAATAGGAAACACAGGTAGTTCATGTACCAAAATGTTTGCTATCATACAGTAGAGCTGTGCTTCTCAAACTTTTTACACCACTATGGAAGTCGTTGTTAATAGCACTATGGAACTCTTTTATAAATATTCAAGGAAAACATAAAGGGCCATTATTTATCACTATGTGGACAAAAACATAAAAATCAATAATAACTATATCAATATACTGTAAAACCTCGTTTAACGACCACCTTTCCCGGAAACAGATTTTGGCCCGCCTCATAGAGCCAATGCTAAATTTACTTCCTTTCTGAGTGACCGCTTTTTCACGGAACCGATGATGGTCGCCTTAGGGAGGTTTACTGTAAAAGACAATTTAAACTTTTATATTGTTGCTGGATATTGGTAATCGTTAGTCAACTCCAAGAAGTTAGCATGGGGGAAATTACAGGATTTGCAGATTTTCGCGGAATTGTCGGCGATATTTTGCAAATTAATTACGGAACCCTTGGAGGGCCGTCACGGAACCCTGCTGTTCCGTAGAACATAGTTTGAGAAACACTGTACTAGAGAATTCATATTATTATTATTATATACAGTAAAACTTCTCTAAGGCGACCACCGTCGGTTCCGTGAAAAAACGGTTGTTACTCTGAATGGAGGTAAATTTAGCATTGAATCTATTAGGGGTGAGGAAAATTTTTCAAAAAAAAAAAGCGATTTTGCTGCTGCTGACACGTTCGGTCAAAAGTGTCGGTCGTTTTCCGTTAAGATGGGAGAAGTCGCTATTTTTATGAACGGATCTTTTAAGACCGGTGGATTTTTTAGTTTCGTTCTTTTGAACTCGTTTCTCTATACTGCTATCAATACGTGTACACATCATGATTTATTGTGCTTTTTATTTATGTTAATTCATGAAATTGATGCATTTATTGTGTCATATAATAAAATTAAACATATAGTACCGAATTTCGCCTCTCCTCGTATTCCTCAACTAAACTATTAAATATATTCTTTACACGTATTTCATATTTCCTTGAAACCTATTTTGAAATTACATTAAAATTTCAAAGTGAATATTGCATTCATAGATGACCAAGAATTGGTTTCAAACCAATAACTTGATAAAATTTTAATAAACATTTAAAAATTATGCAACACTACAGCATGCTGAGCAATTAGAATTATTCCTAAGACAGAGGTAAGTCAAAGGTCATTCCACGGTACATGGATCTCTCGATCGAAATATTTCTCGCAATTAAAGGCTAAAGTAGGGCCAACAGGAGGGGGGAAGCAGGGGCTGCTGCCGGGGACCCATGCTGGCGAGGACCTACACTGTGGGGAGCCCGAGCTCCCTCCCCCCCAAGCTAGTTGGAAGGCAAAATTTTTTTTTCCCAAATCCAGATTAATCAGATTTTGCACACTTTTAATGTGCATTTTTTTTAATTGTTCTTCATTGGCCCGTATCGATTATTCAAAAAAACAAAAAAAAATAAATAACAGTAGCTTACGTTAGTTTCTTTTTTCAGCAGTGATCTTGTAAAATAATTAAGTAATAAGTAAGTTAAAAAAAAGCGTTTTTTTACCACATTTTTTGTTTATTTAGGGATTCAAACTCCCCTTTCTCAAAACGAAAAATTATCTATGCCACTGCCCAGGGAAGGGGTGATGGGGCCCCGCCGAAGTGAGCCTTTGGGCCCTCGTTGGCTCTAGGCGGCCCTGGGTTACGGCATAACATTTTCTCACAATAAAGTGAAAGTTTGGTGTTGTTTATTTTACGCATTTTGTAGTTTAAAATTCAATTATAATATCAATACTTACACATTTTAAATATCCATAGTCGAAAAAATGTTTATATATTCAATTAATTATAGAAAACGTTGAAAATTAAAAGAAGTTGTGTATTTTTTTAGAAATATGTTATTTCGAACGTGTCCAAATAAAATCAAAATTAATGACCGAGAACGATCGTTTAAAAAAAAAAGAGATTCTTATGTGTCGTTCATTTTTGTGGCTCACCTTTTTTCACCCACGTTTTTATGAACGAGTTAAGTCTATGATTTGTCTGACGAGTCATCTAGTATACGCGTTAGTCGTTGCGCAGTAACCTTCCTGCAGCGAAAAGGTTAAGGGAGGTGGTTGCTGAATAGAGGTGGTTGTTAAGAGAGGTTTTACTGTATTAAGATACAAAATTTAATCTCAAAGTTTTTGCTTGTATTGAAAATCTATTGTTAATTTACAAAAATAAAATTTCTAATATATGCGTATGTATACAGGGTGTTTCAAAACTAACGAAACAGACTTTCAGGGGTGGTAGAATACACCAAAACAAGAGCCTTTTATCAAAAAATGTATGGTCGAAAGTGAAGAGATTACGCGCTTTAGGGCGCTTTCCATTTTTCCACGCACCTGCAGTCTTACGCAACACAAAAACAGGACTGGTGCGAAACATCAAAACAGGGCTTTATTTAAGACCAAATAATACATCAACAACTGCGTGATATGACGAAATGGAATCAAAATTGTTAATATTAAATAAATGTACAAATTAAATCACAGGTACGACCATTAATCATCTCACGTAGAATCTCTTCTGACATGGCCGGAGTTCTGATACTTCCACCACGACCTGTATCATGCATGGCATCCCTTTTTGGACAGTTGGCGGTGCAAGCAAGAAACATTCTGTGATCGAGCACACGCCTGTTGGAAGGAAACGCTCTGGGAAAAATAGCCTTTTCGCTTCCCTACTATTGGCAAACCGTACACACAGTGTATGTCCGCTTTCTCCACACAATTATACCGGTTCATTCCTAGTCCCTAATGTCTTTGCATAGGAAAACCGCCGCTTTTATATGCGCGCTTGAAGAGACCTCTAGCGCGAAACCACTTCACTTGAAACCATGCATTCTACAATGAAAAGTGCTTCTTTCGGTGTGTTGTTCTACTACGAAGGTTTGTTACATCAGTTTCGAAACACCCTGTATATAAATGTAACATTTACTGGGTACTCTTTGGCTGGGGTGGCAGGAGCTCAGACGAGCAACTTTGTGGCTGAGTTTACAACGAAGCGCTACTCAACAGCGGAGCACCCTTCCCGTTGCACTTCTTATACAAACAACCAGGTTTATTTGACAAAAGTGACATAAGAAATACATTACAAAGATAGGTCCACGACCAGGGGAGGACTGGGTCCTCTTGAAGGGCGCATACTTTGGATTTTCTTCGTCTATGAGGGCGCACTGGCTGGAGGCAATGGCGGACGCACACTTTCATTTGTGGAGGTGGGGGGTGTCACGGACAGATTTTGCCACGGTCTTGGAATAACACCCTTCATTTGCCATGCAAGTTTGAATTTTTTACAGTGAAAAAATATATTTTGGGAGTCATGACCCCTGTGATCGCCCTTGGATAGCGGCCGGTGGCCCAGTCTGCTTCTATCTCCGACTGAATGGCGCTACAAATTTACCCGCCTATCCAAGCTTTACGACACGAACTTGTTTGTCTGATAACGTAGGGATGGGCAATATTATACTAAGCAAGCGCCTACAGCTTTCCAAGGAGCTTCTTTTAGTGATTTCGCGATTACGAGATGTTCTTACGACCGAAAGAATCGTAATCGACTCAATTTTACAATCGAGTCAGTAATAGTGTCTCCGATGAACTTAACAATCGAGATGTTCTGTAGTAATTGGCAGTTACTATAGAACATCTCGATCTGAACTTCAAATAATCGAGACAATCGACAAAAACATCTCGCAATCGTGCATCACTAGCCTCTTTCGTCTAGAGAAATCCAACCTCGGACTATGGATCTATATAGGAAAAACCGGTAAGTTCGAAGTACCTTTGAAATCAACAGAGTAGTTTCGGGTGGGGGTGCAAAAGTTGCCTGCCCCTGCTCCTGGGCGACTTAATCCAGGGACGACCGCCGACCGTTTATTATATTGTTTCTGATCTTTGGATAAAGGTCAACATCAATGACTTTCGTTCCATTTTATGAAAATTAAAAATATTCCTCATTTGCATGTTAACTATTTAAAAATATGTATATAAAGATAAAATCTGCACATACAAAATTATTAATTAAAATATTAAATTAATACGGGCGGCGAAATCATGTTTGCACCTGCGCAATTAACATAGGAATGGCTGGCAATCAAACCCAAGTTCCCAAGATGGCTGCCCAACGAGTTAGAATTATGCAAGAGCAGTGCATACGGCACAAAATATAGAAGTCAATACAAGTGGTCACGTGATACGGGTCTCCAATTGTAGGTAAGAATTCCTTTGGTGGCCGGTATGTGACGCTAGGTAGGAAAGAGAATCTGTGCTGGTTGCATCTACAAAACCATTGACTTTGGGATCTTGACTTGATGTCTTTATAATTACAACTCTTTCAAAATTTCCCCGACCACGTTCAGATAGGTTCCTTTTATATCACAGATCTTCATAACTAGTAGCCAAAAATAACAATGTCGATAATTGGGTGTTTTGTGGATGGATGTCAGTCTTCTTCTGATGGACAAGGGTAAAACGAACTACTTCGCAGGTGGTCGTTCGTATGATCTGTTGTATCACAGAACCACACACAGGCAACAGTACTTCATGGACGTCATTACAATCACTGACAGAGCTCACAGCACGTCACAGATACTAATATATATGAAGTATTGATAATTCATAATAGACATGCTTCAAGGACCTTCTTGAAATCACTGAAAATCCAAAGCAGCTCTGTATGGATGCCATCAAAATTACTCGCAGTGCTTTGTGTACCACAGTAGTATTTTGTGGACGCTGTTAGAATATTCAACGGAGTCCATGAAATGACACGAGAGTCTATTTTGGGCTTCTGTAGGGCAAGAAGTGCGAGTAGGACCAGGAAACAAAAGCAACTTAAACGGAGTTGAATTTTAAATTCTCGATTTTCCCCCTATTCGTATTTTCGAGTTGTTCTATACTCGCAGCAAAGCTAACCTGGTACACTGTTAAGGCTACGGTGACCTATTCACGCCTGTGCAAGTATTCATTCGCAAATTGGCGAAAAATGAGATAGCCCTCAATATTATTAGACTATTTGTCGCCTAATTTGGAATGCAGAAAAACGCGGTTGCCAAACTTCCACGCGACAAATTTCCAGCCAAGCGAACGAAGTCTTCTGAGTGGTCAGTTACTTGAATGACGTCAGCGTTTCCTATAATGATTCTTTTTCCTAAATTTAATAAATACCAGATTTTAATTGCACAAATATGCCTATGTTTTATGTATTTGAGCATTATTTTAATGTTTTATGTCCGAAATGTATCTTCTATTAACTCTGTTAACGTAAGAAAGGGCGAACTATATCACACTGGCGGAATCATACTGCTCTGTGCCTTGTCAGTATACTCGGTTAGCTGTGCCGAGAGTATAGAAATGATGCGAATCAAAGGATTCAGTTCACAGAAATTTCCGAATGACTGTTTTCGCGGCCGAGCATGGAAAGAGATTTCCTCAAATGCAGTCGAATCTGGTTAACGCGAACCAGTAGCGTAGCAATTGAAAAATTATGGAGGGGGGGGCTTAAGTGACTTTAAAGGTTATGGCCAGGGCCTGATCACCGTAAAGGCGTCCAAAGCCCGGGCTTTTTAACTAGACTCTAGCGAGAGTGGGAACTGCACGGTGAACAATCCTTCTGCGCATGTGCGTGGTCTACGCACATGCGCAGAATAGAATCTAGTCCCAAAGCCCGGGATTGGACGCCTTTACGGTGATCAGGCCCTGGTTATGTGTGAATGTAATACATTTTGACATCACCCAATGGGACGAGGGATATTAAGCCCCCTTTCCTATGCTAAAGATGTGGACACGTTAAACATGAATTACTTTAATACGAACTGGTTCCTGAAGTTTGTGTAACTCAGAAATATAACTCCATCCTTCCTGGATTACGTGAACTGCTTCTTTAGCACTGTGAGTGTTCATGTTAAAGAGGGTTGGCTGCATAACAATAATAACAACGAGTAATACATTATAATTACACACGTACTATACAGTTTAAGTGAGATTCTGCGGGGGGCGCAGTGGTACCAATCTACAGGATTCGACTTCCAACAGTAACAAACCCACTTAATGATCAACTGCACAATGTAGTCCGAAAGTGATTTTCCAGGTTCGGGTTCCTAGCCGAAAATGTAGGCCCACTGCCCTAAACTGGCGTAGCGGTAATGCATTTTATCATGCCATAAACCCGGGTTTGACCCCCAACGGTGTCGTGGAATGCGTACCGTTTTTTTGTCCAGAAAGTTTAGTCCGGAGTTTGGTTCCCACGGGAGCACAGATTCGAATTCCTATAAAAACCGTAGGTCCCAACATAGCATGGTCCTTCCTTGTGCCGTAAAAAACACCAATGGTTAAATTGTGCGCCGATTAAATGTGTGTACGGATAATTCGAAATTTGGATAATTAAGTGCAAAATTATTATATTCCATGTATTATACAAGGAGAGTGGTCACATGACCTTTGAGATGAAGGATTGTGATCCGGATAATTGAATTACCCGGATAACCGTCATTGTGTGCCGGTTAAATGTGGGTCTGGGTAATCTGAAATTTGGATAATTGAGCGTAAAATTATACTCCCTGTATTATAAAAGGAGAGGGAACAGCCACATTGTTCAGATGACTTTTTAGATGAAGGATTGAAATCCGGATAATTTAATTACCCGGATAACCAGAATTGTGCTCCGGTTAAATGTGGGATAATCTGGATTTGTATAATTGAGTGTAAAATTATTATATTCCACGTATTATAAAGGGAGAGTGAACAGTCACCTTGGTCACATGACCTTTTAGATGAAGGACTAAGATCCGGATAATTCAATTACCCAGATAACCAGAATTCATATGTATATGAATACGCATGACACACACACAGCATTAATGCATTCTCCTCCTTTTTTTTTTTTTTTTAATTTCCCTTTAATATACAGAAAAACTTCCTTAACGGACACTCCAGAATAACGGACACTTCTCTAATTCCCATTTCCAATACTGGTTAATGCCTAACACTCCCGATTAGCGGACAGATATTTAAGTCCCGAGGTGTCTGCTATTTAACAGGCATTGGCGTAAGCAGAAAGTTTATAAGTGGGGGCGTTACAGAGCTACAACTCACATATTCCTATGTTAAATATACAAATTTTCCTTGCAGGGGGTTTACAATCCCCATCAACACTCCCCTGCGTACGCCAATGTCAACAGGCTACATAAGCAATAATCGATAATAGGCTTACTGCCTATTATCGATGATACTTATGATGGTCAATCGATACTCTTTATCGATACGTTTTCTTGTCTGTGTTTTACGGCGTAAGGACATCTAGTAATGTTGGGTCATCGATACATTTCGCGCTATTTTTATTTATTTATTTTGAGATCAATTTGTTTTCAAAATACGAAATTAATTAATTCAATCAATGAAAAAAAAAAACAGGAAAAAAAAAGGAAATTCATCATGTGTAAAGCCACGTCAGAAGAATTCCAGCCTTTGGACAGAGTACTTAAATCAAGCCGCTGCTCCACATGGAGCAATGGCCAGTACCGAGGCTTAGAAACATGCCAATGCCTTTCCCCCCATCCCAACCAAAGGCTACGCTGATGCTAAGTAGGGATGAAATTCCTATTGCCCGATAAGACGAGTTAAAGAGAGAAGCTGAACGGATATCATCTCCAAATTGCGGGCATTCTCTCACGCCGATTTTGTTTTTCGAGGCAAAATTCGTCGCCTTAAGCATGGAACTCTATTTCTTGCTTAAAAAGAATAGATCGTGTGAAGAATGCGGATCACTAATGAAGGTCTTGCCGAGTTGGTGATTTCCGCTCCAATACTAGCGCATTTTCGGACCTTCAGCGATACCCTTTCACCAAAGTTGGTTTCTTACACTAGTGGCGCTCAAACCATTGTTCGTTTGTCGGACTTACGAAAAGTAAACTAAAGCGGCGCTTTACGATTTGAAAATTAGTGGCAGAATCTGCACATTTAACACTAAATTTAGTGGGAATAAACAGATTTAAAAGGTTGACGTTTGTTATAAGTCTTGGGTGAATCTTTTTATTATTAACATATTTACCACTCATTTATTATTAATCTATCACTAATTTATTGTTAATTAATCTATCATTAATTGTTAAGTAATCTATCATTAATTTATTTTTAAGTAATTTATCACTAATTTATTGTTAATTAATCTATCATTAATTTATTTTTAAGTAATTTATCATTAATTTATTGTTCATTATTTTATTATTGATTAATTTATCATTAATAATTGATAAAAGGCGACAATACCTTTATAGGTTAGAATTTCAAAAATAAATTACGTATTTGTTGCACACAAGAGTATTGGAAATAGCTATTTTTAGCACAAATACACTAAATCCAACTCCACGTTTCTTATTCTCTCTCTCTCTTTCTCTCCAGAGTCACCATTGCAGGATTTCCACTCCTAATGGGAAGAAAATTCTCTGCTTTTTTCCTGACTTGTCCGACAAAATTCCTTGAATAATCATAACCAAAACTTCGAATTGAATTTCGGCTTTTTGGGAAAATAGCTTCATATTCGTTCGTAGTTTAGTTATTCAAAACAGAAGTTAGGAAGGTTTTCCTTGACTTTCCTTCAAGGTTTGACCAAAAAATCTCCTGCTTTTTCTAATCTCATGACTTTTCCGAGAAAATTCCTTAAATAATCATAACCAAAACTTTGAATTGAATTTCGGTTTTGGCGGAAAACAGCTTCATGTTCGTTCGTAGTTTAGTTATTTAAAATAGAAGTTAGGAAGGTTTTCCTTGCATTTTCTTCAAAGTTCGACCAAAAATCTTGTTTTTTCTTGACTTTTGAAAACAATTTCAAATTCCCTGAAAAATCCAGGTTTTCCAGAAGCGTTAAAATCCTGCATTGACGTAAGTAGGTCTCTGAGTATGTACAGTCTTTGATTTTACCATGTTTGGCGCAGTATAGCCCAGATGCTCTTGCGCCATAAAAAAGCCAAACAATCAATCAATCAATCTCTGAGTATGCTGTAGATTCACCTCCATTGGTTATGTCCATGTCGGTTGCATTCATTTGTGAACATCATGATCAACAAAACTCGCCCCGGTGGCTTTGTGTGTTGACCATTATTTGGCAATTGTGTTATCCCTGAGAAGGGTAATAATATCTTACGTTATGAACAAGGGAAAACATTGTGACCATTAGTTTAATTTTATATGCTGACATCATTATGAATTATTTTCGCCATTGTCAATTTCGTTGTCGCAAATTTACATATAGCATGACTGTGCAGTAAAACCTCGGTTATACGGAATCCGCTTATCCAATATGGCTTGCAGATTTTTTTTCTTTTCCAGCAGACATCAGTTCCATATTTCCAGCAAATAAGGGGCTCATATTTATATTCTAGCATATTCTAACCTCGAGGGAGCAAAACTAATACAAAGATAGCGGACCAAAGCAGTTAATAGAGTAGAACTTGTCTAAAAGGACCAACTTTGGGAGTGTACTGCAATGGCCACTATGCACGATAGATTTTGGTATGGGCAAGACAAAGTCCCTACCAGTTCTCTCTTATAAAAAGTGGCCACGTTATTCAGGTTCTACTGTATCATAATTGACACAGTGAAACCTAGTAAAGTGACCAGTTGAATGAAGTGACCGTTTTTTATGAGAGAATTGACAGGGAATTAGTCTTGCCTATACCGAAGTCTGTTGTATACAGTGACCGATTGTCCTATGGTGACCATGGCAGTACAATCCCAAAGGTGGTCACTTTAGAGAGGTTCTACTATACATATATTTGTGACGTTTTTTATTATCAATATGGTAGTTCAGTAATATGTAAGCAAACGTAATTTTAGACAAATGTTGTAGTTTCTTTGCACTGGAAACTGAATGTACGGATTATCAGAAATTTCGTGTTACCCGAAACCGGGTCCGCCTCTTGTATTATTTTAAATACACGGGGTTCTTCGGTATTATTTTTTCCTACAGGGACACGAGTTATGCAAAAAGAGGTAATTCGAAAAATAAATCATTGAAACGACGATAAAGGATTTAAAGTACGGCGAGTGCATGTAGCAAGTGTACATGTGTAGCGAGTGATTGTCTGCAAGTGCATGTCTGTAGCGAGTGTATGTCTGTAGCGAGTGTATGTCTGTCTTTTATCGTACTTCATACACTGAATAACCAGGAACACATGCGAAATCTGTCTGTAACGATATGTAACCCCCCCTGTTTGTTGAATATCCTTATAGACAGACTTCACCATAAATCCGCCTCTCTGAAAAGTGCAGAATGAAAATAGGAGCCCTCCGTAGCATGCAGTTAGTAGTATAGGCGTCATTTGGGTGTTCAATATAGCGTAAAACGGGGGAGGTGCCCTTCCGCCAGATTATGCATATGGTTAGTAGCATTTTTACGGAGCAACACAGTGACAGTCACACCAAACGTTTACATGTAATACATTTGTTTTTCCCGAATCGCTCAGTATGGCCCGCAATACTAACTAACCCTCACTCACGGGCGGATACAGACTTTCATTTTGAGGGGTCAAGGACAGAATTTGCCATGGTCTTGGAATAACACCCTTCATTTATCATGAAAGTTGGAATTTTTTACAGTGGAAAAAAATATATTTTGGTGTGGACCCTTATGATCCCTCCGTGTCCGCGCGTGCCATCGCTAACAAAGCTTGGATGCGACCATTGTCTACGGAAAAATATAAAGTAATGTCACTGATAAAAAAAAATAGTCTGATTTTACCATGTTTGGCTCAGTATAACCCAGATGCTCTTGCGCCATAAAAAAACTCAAATAAACATTGATAAAAGCGTTTAATCATAAATATATTACACTGTGCCGGGCTCCCCAGCAGTGCCTACGAACATCATGAAATTTTAAAATAGGGGTCTTAACCTTTTTTTTTGTGCCATGGACCCTATTGGCTATATTGTTTGTTTGTTTGGCTTTTTTATGGCGCAAGAGCATCTGGGCTATACTGCGCCAAAATTGGCTATATTGTGAACACCCCATGGGCCCCCCTTTTCCAGTCGGCGGTTTATTGCCTGCATTTCTAATTAAAAGAGTCATTAAACTTCAGATACAGATTTGCAAAACAGAGAGACAGTCTATATCAAACAGATGCAATTTTTTTACAACAAAAGCATACGGACACACAGCATTTCTCTTCTTCACACATAATCTCGTCCTCAAAATTTACCCATCGGACCGTAGCTTAAATTTTACTTTAGAATGGAACGGCCAAAGTAAGGAACACATGCGGACACAATAATGACCAGTCCACTGTTACGTATCACGACCTATAGTGCATTTTTATTGATGCGTGTCATTTTCAGCAAAAATTTATATTGATGAGGTCGCTTTCGCCATTCTTGAACAACCAAAAAATGTTTTTTGTCAAAATAAATTGGCAAAAAATATTTTCAACAAAAGTTGTTAATCAAAATTTGTGGAATCACATTTCTTAGATTTCTACATGCCAGTCAGCAAATTTTCTTTCGAAATGAAGTTTGCAAAAAAATAAAATTACAGTTCCTATATAGAAACACAAAATTATACGAAATATTAACATGCAGAGATATTAAACGATATTAGTCAATATATTAACACCCGCTTCTTCTCAGGGTTGAGGGGAGGGTGACTTATACAGCGATTTAATTAGAACCTTTTTATAATTATCTTGGTGGAATTTTAGATTTTAGATATTTTTCGGGCTTTATATTGACCTTATAATAATAATAATAATTTATAAATGTGATAATTTTTTTCCAATTTCTACAAGTCGAGATCAGAACTTTTTTACGCTCATCTCGGCGTTAGAAAAAAAAAGTATTTTCATTCTTTTTTTTCAATTCCTACGAGTCAAATTAAAATGGCTCAAGCTTGAACCAGAATTGAGATTCTCTGCGAACTCTCAAAATTTGAAGCGAAAAAGAAAATTATCGGATTAGAAAAACTGAATCATCAGAGAAGTTCGTATGTGAAATTTCTAAATTTTGAATTTATTTATTTAGTTTTCAGTTGATTACAAATATTGTATATATCAGCGGTTCATCAGCTTTCCTAGACCGCGGACCCCCAAGAATTAACTCAAAGTTTAAAGCCCGGAATTTGCATCATATGTATTTATTTCTAGTGTTTTATCACTGATTTTCACTATTTAAGGAAAGAATTTTTCGTCCCCTCATAATTTATTCTTAGCATTAAAGAGCAAATGCTCTAATCTGAATATTTTTCCGAACCTTTGTGAACATTAAGAGGGTCTAGCGGACCCCCAGGGGTCCGCGGACAACAGTTGAAGAATCGCTGGTATATATTCTTTAAAAATGCATACGTAATATAATGCAATGATGATAATAATTTAAATTTATAATTTACAGATACCAGTATTAAACTCTAATAATAGAATAGTCCGATAGGTGAAGCGAAATCCTGAACGTGCCACCATTGAAAAATAGTAATCTGTATTGTGTAACAACATACCCAATAAGAGAGTTCAATTAAACATGGAACACAATTTGTTGTACATACATTCATTACTAGAGACCGGAAGTTTAGACACTAAAAATGGAAAAAAAAGGCAGGCCAAAAGGCATTTAAAGAGTTTAAAATATGCATTAAAAAAGGTACTTTAAATTACGGAAAAAGACATTTAAGTCGATAAAAAAATATGGAAGACGTTTTAAAAAATCAATGAAAAAAGCAATTAAATAAATTTAAGTTCTAAAGGCTGGCTACAGAAATCTAATGCACATGTTCCATATACTGTCTTAAAAATGGAATAAAAGAAGTAAACGTTATTGAAAAAAAAAGAATCACACATTTTTTTAATATTTGAAAAGGAAAATTTTTACATACAAGATAATTTTAGATGGGTTTATTCGAACAACCTATCTCCTCTTATTGTGCATTACTGTGATATGTTTTTTAAATTTTCAAATGTGAAATTTTGATATCTATCAGTCAGTAGGATTTTATATTGTGAAAAAGATCTCTCTACTTCAACTGAGGTTATAGGCGCATATCTAAAGCAGCATGCCATGGTAGGAGACATGGACAGTTCTACTGTAGCATCACCACTTAGCACTTTTCCTATATGTATTATGGATTTATGGCAAAAACTTCAAAAAAGGCATTTTACTAAACAAAAAAAAGGCATTTACGGATTTTTGCCTGAACTTCGGGCTCTATTCATTATACTCAATAAGTGTGAAATCGTTTTAGAACTACAAGGGAAATGTTTTAAATGCGAGATGTGAATTCGTCTGTCCAAACAGGATATAAATTTATAAAACACAATATGAAATCACAGTCACACGACGATAGAAATTCATAAAATACTATTAGAAATTTATCGTTATGCCACGAAAAAAATTACTAAATACGGTACATTAATTCGTTGCTACACGAGAATAGAAATTTACTAAATATGACATCCGAACTCATTATTATAAGACGATATGAATGTATTGTTATAAACAAGGTAAACTTATATATGTTATACGACGACGATGATTTATCAAATACGACAAGTGAATTCCTTATTACACGACGATAGAAATTCAAGGGGGGACTGGGCCACCGGCCCTCGTAAGGGATCGGACTCGGGCCTTCGAATAGATAAGGACTTGCACTTTCGAATGGATAAGGACTCGCGCTTTCGAATGGATAAGGACTAGCGCTTTCGAATGGGTAAGGACTCGCGCCCTCCGAAAATCCAAGGTATGCGCCCTTTGAGAGGACCCAGTCCGCCCCTGTATAAATTCATCACTAGATGACGATGGTAATTTATTAAATACACCATGTGAATTCGTAGTTGCATGAGGATAGAAATTCGCTAAATACAATAGATGAATTTATCAAATACGACACGTGTGAATTCGTCAGTACATTGTGATAGAAATTCACTAATTATAATAGCTGGATTTATTAGATACGATACGTGAATTCGTCAATGCATTGCGATAGAAATTCGCTAAATATAACAGCTAAATTTGTTAGATACGACACGTGAATTCGTCAATGCATTGCGATAGAAATTTGCTAAATACATGTGAATTCATCCGCGCAAAAATGCATTAAGTATGACATATAAATTCATTGGTACACGAAAGACATTTATAAAACATGGGGTACAATAATTAACTATCACACAACAAAATTCAATTGTGTTTCTTAGCTTTTGGTTATGGACACCTTCGGCAACTCTGTGGACCCCATGGACCCTGTTATTCGTCACTTAGGTTTACAGACAGCTATAATAAATAAATTCATCCCCACGCAAAATGACAAAAATTTTTAACACAGCGCAAAAATTCATAAGACAAGGATAGAAATTCGTTAAAACATACGCGAACCGCTATCTATACACATGAACTGATTCATTATCAACTGATTTCAGTTCATTATAACTGATGATTATCAGTCGGCGGTAATACGCAATTATACACGGTGCACATGAATTTCTCACACATCACGACGTCCATGCATTAGCACGAATTATAATTTCGAACAATGAAGCTGGAATTACATTACCGGCAATTCTTTTGTTGAGCTGTAATTTACACCCGCGATGAAGCTAATCACAATCATTACCCACAAAGCCGAAGCTGTCGAAAGCGTAATTTTCACCTTCAATAAAATTCACGTCAATCAGTAAAGCCATATGGAAAAAAATCTTTTAAATTCTATTTCATAAATCATTAAATAATATTTAATTAAAATACGAAAAATAAAAATTGTTTAAACGATAATGGAAGATAAGTTACCCCCCTGGCTAGGCTATAGCGCCTCACCAGTTCTTTGAAACTTGGTCACAGCACTGCTAATGCTTTAATATATATGTCTGCCCACTGTTTTTTTTCCACTTTTATTTTAATTGCTGCCATTGTATTTTGATAACGTTAAAATCTTGTTCAAGAACAACTAATCTTCGACACTATTATTGCCACAGACATTCTACGCTAATCCTACAACATAACAATAATACTAATAATCCACAACTAATCTTTGACACGGTTATTGACACTGACGTTCTGTTCTAATCCTGCAACATAACAATAATACTAATAATCCTGCAACATTACATAATACTAATAATCTTACGTTGCATAATAATACTAATAATCTTACGTTGCATAATAATACTAATAATCTTACGTTGCATAATAATACTATAATATTAATAACACTACAATATTACATAATAATACTAATGATCCCCTTAAAAACAAAATCGTAACCGTTACTCTCTCTTTCGTAACTTACTTTGGACTTCAGGAAAAAAAAAAAAAAAAAAAAAATGGAAGAGAATACCATAAGCGTAGACAGGGGTAACCCCTATAGTAATGAAATTTTGTATATTTAACATAGGAATATGTGAGTTGTAGCTCTGTAATCCCCTCATTGAGCCCATAACCCTCCCCTTATGAACGCTTTCCGCATACGCCTAGGGATCGTACTCTTCCTTGAAATCTGTACCTATAATAATAACCTATTTATTAACGAGGTCATTTTTAATTTAATATAACTGAAGGAGTTATAAGCAGGCACTATGGATCTAACGGGTCACCCCCATTGAGCAGGGATAATATTATGGAAAATGAAATGAAAAGTATCGGACATTTGGCTAAAAATTGAAGTCGGAAATAAATCCCCCTCCCCCGAAAGATTTCTAGATCCGCGCTTGTACGCAGGGTGTCTACCCAAATTTTGTTTCAAACTTCCCTGACTTTTCCAGGTTTTCCAGACCAGTAACAAAAAATTTCCAGGAGTAGTGTTTATGCAAACTTTAGTGTTTAACGTTTAGTGTTGTTTTTTTACGCAAACTTCAGTGTTTACGCAAATTAGGTACACAGAACATTTTTTTTTAAACGATAAAGTTGCTAAAGTACAACAACTAAGAATCAAATTAATTTAAACTATCACTGTTTTTAAACTTTTTAAATTTTGAGTCCTAATTGTAATGTTCGCTCCATCTACTCTGCAGGGTTTAAGCTGGATTTTCTTTTTCTTTCAGCGGAAATGTAAAAAAAAATTTAGCATTTTTAAAATTCCTTTAGTTTTTTTCTAATTAAAAACATGCGATATTTTTGAAAATATTGTCCCACAGGCGAACGCTAAACAAAATAACATATATAAAATTTCGACCACAAATTAAACTTTTCAGCTTTTACAAAATTATACAATTAACAGTATTATTGCACAACTTTCCTTGGCTTTGCTACACACCATTGTTGGTAGTCACTTTCAAAATCGAACTTATTTCGAAAGTCGGTTTTAATCAAGTTCATTTGGGAGAAAGCCCTTTCACAATCAACAGTATGCATATACAGTGAAAATCGTTTATAACGACGCCGGTTATAACGACCAACCGCATATAACGATGGAATTTTTACAAGAAGTTTGGTTTGCTATTCTACTCCATACTAAATATATCGGTTATAACGACATCGTATATAACAACGAAACCTGCTATAACGACAGCGATTTTGTAGTCTACGTAGATTCTAAGTAGGGAAATTCGTATCGGATATAACGACGCGACTTGAAAGTCATAAATCGGAACCAAGTGGGTTAGTTATCAAAACTGCAGGTTGGTTACCACAATTTAAGCGTTATTCTAATCTCTATTATTTACAAATGTCCGAGAAATTTTTATTACTGCTAAACCTGAATATTGAAAAAACACGTGATTTTTTTTATTTTAATATCACGAGGGTGATGATATTCTTTAGGGAGTCATTTTATTTTTTCAGTGTATGGCGCATAAAACTTTTGAACTAGCACTGTTCGGTTGTCATAAGTGCAATATAATAAATATTATTCATTAGATTCATTTTCTACATTGTATACTTTAGTGTTTTATAGAATTTTTTCAATTTAAAAAAAAAAAAAATGCTATGTATTTAGTGTGGCTATAAATATAATTTAATATAGACGGAAATTCAATTCATTATAATTAAATATATTTTTATTTAATTTTGAAACCAAATAGTTTAATACTTTTTACTATCAAAATAATTTATAAAACTCTAGAGTGTATTATACTATAGGCTACTATGATTTTAAAAAAAATATTGTTTATAACGACTATCGGTTATAACGACCGAATTTGCACGGTCCCTTGAAGGTCGTTATAACCGATTTTCACTGTAGTCCGTTCGCGGTGAGTTGGCGCTCAGTCTTGTTCCATTGCAGTAGAGGGCAGAGCCAGCGCCCCCTATAATTAAAAGCCTAACAACCACGTGGCCTGAGTCATCAAGAGTGGACCATCAATTTTCAGCTGTACTTATACACGCGTGTGTTGGATGTTTGTTTCCAAAATTCTTCATTAAAACGTTCTTTTAATTTCGACAAGAAAATAGAAAGAAAAACCTTCCAGGTGTTGCATGCCGTCGCGGCATGATGTCGAGGTAATTATAATGGTACACGACATTTATCGGTGTTTGGATTCCAGTGACGTCTGCTTCGGAAGTTAAGTTTTCCTTCATATTTTGATTTAAACTGTTTGCATGAAATCGGTTTTATATATACGTAATTGGTAAATTAAAAACATGTTAGAAAGTGGTTAATAGGTGCCTAATAGTTTATTTTTTTTATTTACATTAATAATTTTATTTATAACAAATTTCTAGAATTTTTGAAATAGTCAGGATAAATTCTAGCTGATTGATGCTATCAATATTTATCAACTTTTAGTGTTTTTGTTTATTTACTTAGTCAAAACAAATTTGGCTCTATATCACAATACTAGTAAGAAATGAAATTGGAGTAAATTGATTACTCACCACACAGAATAGCACTAGAAAAACAACAACATTAGTTTGAAAGAGCCAGTGCTATCCCAATGAGTTAAAACAGAAGTAATTTAGCGACATAAACAGTCGAGAAAACGAACAAGTCTATGAAAATAATGTATATAGAATAGAATACAATGACTACTCAAACTAATACTTCGGCTCGTTTTTCGCTCTTGGAATGTCGGGGGGCGGAGTTTTTTTTTTTTTTGCTTAAGCTGCTTTCCATACAGAAACATTCCATTGCTGAAGGACCACGTGCTTGGAGCCTCCCTTGAAAAAGTTCCTACACGTGGAATCCCGTTTTTCATTTTCCATTTGTTATGATATTTTCGTCAAATTATCTCCGTTTCTTATCTCAAATTGCTTGTTTTTACTTACTGACTCTATTTTTGTGTTTCTCATGAAGTTGTTAAACTTATTGGTAGTGAAAAGTTTTACTAATTTATTGTTATTCTGTTGATTTTTATTTTTAATGTTTTTACTGTGTTTCTGCTATCTCTATTTCTGTCAATTTCCTGTCATTTCAATTTTTCATAACTTTCTTACATTTCTAAAAATACTATTTTCATCATAAAAAATGCAATTGCAGCTTTTGCGCAGTCACCTTTTATGAATTGCTTATGCTTTTTTTCATTTAATTTATTTAATTTTATTAATTGTTTATATAGTGAAAATCATTTATAACGAGGCCGGATATAACGACGGAATTTTTACAAGAAATTTGGTTTGCTATTCTACTCTATATTAAATGTATCGGTTATAACGACATCGTATATAACGACGGCGATTTTGTAGTCTACGTAGATTTGAAGTAGGGAAATTCGTACTTTATATAACGATGCGACTTGACAGTCATAAAGCAGAACCACATAGGTTAATTATTAAAATTTAAAGTTAGTTACAAAATTTAAGCGTTATTCTAATCTTGTTTATTTACAAATGTCTGAGAAAGTTTTATTACTGCTAAACCTGAATATTAAAGATAGTGAACTTAAAAAGTGATTTATTAATTGAATATCACGAGGGTCATATTCTTTAGGAGTCCATTCTATTTTTGAAGAGTAGGACCCACAAAACTCTTAAACCGGCACTGTTCTGAAGTCATTAGTATAATATAATAAATATTATTCATTACATTTGTTTTCTACATTATATACTTTAGTAGTATTTTCTACAATTTTTTCAATTTAAAAAACTAAGAAAGTACTATGTGTGTGGCTATAACATAATATAAACTGAAATTAAATTCATTATAATTATGTTTTTATTTAATTTGGAAACCAAAAAGTTTGATTCGTTTTACTGTCAAAATAATATATAAAACTCTAGGGTGCATTACTATAGGCTACTGTGGCTTTAAGAGAGATATCGTCTATAATGACCTCATTTGCACGGTCCCTTGGAGGTCGTTATAACCGATTTTCACTGTACTTCTTTTCATTTAATTAGTTTAATTCCTTTAATATATAAGTATGTATGTATATAAATTTATTTTTATGTTATTTCATATTTTCCTTATTATTAATTTACTGTATATATTAAAACTTTAGCATCTTCACCTTTTAACAGTACAGTCGAACCTCGGTAAGGCGAACTGCAAGCAGAACAGAAAATCGACTCGTATTAACAGTAATTCGTATTATCCGTAACGGTTGGGGAAAATCGTATTACAAAATTATTTATCCTGTCTCTGGTTGCCATTTGTTATTATAAACACATATGTGCTTAATTTTTTACTGTATTTTATTAGGAGCGTAGGATCTAGTGCACAACACGTCCCATAGTGATTTTTAGTGGGGAGTGTTTCCAATAGGCATGGCAATTGTGACACTTGACTTGTCATGTTGACAACATGGACGTCTCGATTCATCGAAAAAAAGGAAGTGCTAACCTTTATTGCTGTTCTGTCGGATGTGTATGATTTTTGGGGCATTTAAGAACGCGGGAAACAAATTTTCTGGTCTATGTTTCCGCCGTCGCCGTCATATTAGGAGTCAAATAGTTTTTCATTCGCGACTATGGTTTTCTCTTACTTTCTTCTTTCTCTTCCTTCTCTCCTCTGCCTCCTGAAAAGTTGCTTGGGGACATGTTCTATACTAGAGCCAAAGTAATTCGTCTTAAGTGTGTACGTTTTAACGTTTGACTGTATTATTAAAAAAATAATTTTATTATATTTACTGACCGCAAGTGGTGAAGGTAACAGGCATTCTAAGTGGGTAATGAAACAACCCGTCTGTTAACGGGATCGAACGTCAACTCAGCGCAAACGGACAGTATACTTGCCGCATATTCAGTTATTGAGCACAGTGAAGGAAATTCTCCATTCATTTCATTTTGATTCAAAAACTGTAGTAACTGCAAAAATGAAAACTCCTTTCTTTACATCAGGCACCTACAAATTTCTTGAAAATATTCCATTCTGACAGTACGTCATTTTCTTTAAATTTATGTTCGTGGTCATCGACGGCGGCCGCGGACATAAAACTGTGAAAATTTTTAATTTTCAGGGCTTTCGCTTTTTAGCGAAAGTGGTATTTAAATTTTGCGGAAAATGCAATATCCTTTCGCAAAATGCGAAAAAAACTAACGCAGTTTAAACCCTGCTACCCTGCATATTTTAACGTTTTATGCTTCACTTCAATGGTTCAACCATTATTAGTGAGGTTCAAGTATTACGTAAGCAATATTTTGGCCATTTCAACCCCACCCGGGTAAGCAAAAATTAACATTGGCTAACATAGGAAAATAAACACAACGGCAACTCCCACATCCAAGGTGCTTGCGTAATACTTGAACTCTCCCTTAGAAGGCCTATTAAGAAAGGAACTATGTAAACTTTTAAAAATCATAAAATACTGCTATAATTAGTTGAGGAAGGATAAATTAATAATAATAAGACATGGTGTGATCAAATTCAAAAGACATAGTATTTGATCAAATTCAGTTTGAAACTTGTTGATTTTTCTAGACCAAATCTTAATGGATTTCAAGTCACTAATTTCAGAAAACAATACATTACAGTGCATTAAAACTTGTATAATTAAAACAAATTTCAAGACCATAAAATCCACCAACACAAAACCCAGAGATGTTTTGTAAGACAATTACAGTGCATTTAAAAATACAAAAATTGTATTAAAAAAATGCATTCCTTTACATTAAAAACTTGCATCAATTAAACATTTACAACATTTTCATTTGGCCCTTTTTGAGATCGTTGTATGCAAGTTTAACTATATAATCGCAAAGCTGATGTTTCATCTTTTATTCCAATTACAAAGTGTGTATGAACATACAGCAGGGAAAGGAGACTGGTATGATAAAATTTTCTTACAGATCAGATAATTTAGTTAAACACGTTTTTTTTCCAAGTTTTGGTTACATATCTGGCAAGACCGTAGCCAAGATTTAATTTCGGGGGTTCATAAATTTTTACAGCATGTATCGACACAATTACAGCATGCAAGGCCGTAGCCAAGTCCCATTAAAAATTTAATTTAGGTGGTCCCTAAGACCCCCTGGATACGGACATGATACCTGACAAATAATTTCTTTTGAGAAATATATGGGCTTAATAATTTTATATAAATTATATTAGTTTTCGTGGAGAAACGTCATATTTGGAGGAAATTTAGTTACAATTACAAGTTTTTTCAAGTTTTCAGTGCAACAATATACAGAGTTCAGGAAAATTATTTTAATAAGTTATTTATTATAACAATGAATTTCAAATTTCCCTGACTTGGGCATTTGACCTTTTAAATTTTTCTGACTTTTCCAGTCAGGAAAAACTTCCTTGATTTTTCCCAGGGTTCGCAGACAACTTATATAAGGGTAGTTGCAGTTTTGTGTTTTATATACAGGTGAAGGAAGTATCCAATGGATGGTCCGATATGGGACAGACATCTTAGTGTGACCATTGTTACTTTGATTTAGTTGCAAATATCCAAATATTTGGATATTTACAACTATTCGAATTTTTTTTGGATATTTAACACTATTCGATATTTGTTCGATTCGAAATCCATCGACAACAAAACAGTGAATCTGAAGCACTGGCGCGCGCAAGGGCGTTAATGGAGGTTGTAAACCCCCCAATTGCAATGGATTTTTGCATATTTAACATAGGAATATGTGAGTTATAATTCTGTAACCTCCCACTATGAACTTTCTGCCTACGCCTCTGATCTGAAGACCCAATCACGAAAATGAAATGCGATTGTAGTTCATTTATATTGAAGTACAGATGAAAGAAGACAATGAATTATGGATATTATTAGATGTATATTATGGTTAAATTTGATACAAGTTATGGATATATTTGATAGATATTATGTATATACTTTTTGGATACAAACTATGGATGTATTTGATACAAATTGCGTATATTGTTTTTCTTCAGCGCTCTACATTCTGTCGTCGTTTTCGACTGGATTTCTTCAGTTCATAAAAAACTGCTAGGCTCCTAAGTTTTCTGATTGGGAAGCGAGCAACCCCAAAGAAGGATATTTTGAAATGTTCTGAAACAAGCCTTTAGCTGATCACAAATGTTCTGCAGGAAATCCATGTACATATGTAATATATATACATTTATAAGTCTATAAAACGTAATTCCTTTTTTAATAAAAATGCAAAAAATATTTGTCGGACTGATTTTTTTATTTAGCACCACAGCTGTGGTGCCAGATTGGGCTACAAGTAGCGTATTGGGCGATGTTTTAAGTGCCCTCGCTACAAAAATTTCGAATTGGGCGACACGCTACTTTTAATTACTTCCAGGTTACGAATCTGAAATATATGCTACTTTTCATATATAAAATCACAAAATATTAGTATTACATAATACAATAAAAATTTTGTTTGTTGAACATTTCTATTCGCAGTGAATGATAGTTTTATCTTAATTTGCTTAATATGTGATGAGTCATATGCTAATCTACCAACAGAGGACTGGATAAAGTGTTACTCTGGATAAAGATGGGCTCACCAGAACTGTACCCCTTATGAAGGCATAGGAGAATATTCGTATCTTAAATGCACTATGTGAAAACGTTTCTGGTAATTTTTTTCTGCCGAATGCATTTTATGTGCACGTTACAATTTTTTTACCACAGAGTTTTCTATTTCAAAAACAACCCATCCGCTTTTCCCCAGGGTTGGGGCAAAGTGGATAATTTGACCTTTCTCCTTCAAACATTTTTGTTTTAAATTCAGTAATAAATAATGTCGTTAATGATACGTACTATGTTTCTTTGATGTCCACAGCAGTAAACAATGAAGTTTCAACCTTCATATATTTATTTATCACACTATATTATTAAAATGAAATTAAGTGATCCGCTTTGCCTTACTTTCCACTATTGCTTATACAGGCTTATTTCTTTAAAAGTTTAAAATTTTAAATTCAAAAATGGATTTAGCGGGGGAAGAATTGAATATAACGAGAACTTTCTTTGGTCCCGAGTTTTTCGTTATGTACAAGTACTACTGTGTGTGCGTGTGATTGATTGATTGGCTTTTTTATGGCGCAAGAGCATCTGGGCTATACTGCGCCAAACATGGTATGTGTGTGCGTGTGTGTATATATCAACTCACCTGGACTCAGGATCTCGAAATGGGATTTCGTAAAAATAAATAAATAGAAGTGGCCGGGACGGGTAGGAGGGGGTGGGATTCACACAAAGATCGTAGCTAGGATTTAATTTCGGGGGTGGGTTTTTACAGCATGCAAGGCCATAGCCAAGTCTCTCTCATTAAAATTTATTTCGAGGGGGCGGTCCCTAAGATTCCCCCCCCCACACACACACACACACTTCTGGATACGGGCATAGTTCAAACAACCAGGAGCAAAATTTTGTTTCACAGAGACTATCACTTTGCAGCCCATATAGTTGTTCAAATGGTGACGGTTAACCACAAGCTACCCACTATACGTCCCTGTACCCATCTATAATCATATATACACAGCAAATTTGAGCTAACTATTTTACATTTCACGATATAACATGTAGTGTAATAGTGATCTACGCTTTTGCGACTTTTACACTGCCATTCGGCGACGTGGTTTGGAAACACCAGTTCTGGCATGTCAATGGGCAGAGGTCAGTAGCGCCGCATTCCACACAGCTGACGTCACTCCTCCTCCGTGTGGAATTTGTTAATAAGAGGCATTCATTCATACATACATTGAATGAAATGAAAGAATGAAGGCACATGTTCTCGTCGATTTCATAGAAAACGAATAATGAGAATTAGACAGAGCAGAAACTGGAACAAACAGATGTGAATGCATTTTTCAATGTATCGTTTTGAATACAGACATGAAGGGGGGATATTTTAATTAATTTTGAAGATTGAGGAACGCGTCATACACAATTACACCTTTTATCAAAAACTATTTAGCCGTCTTCAACTTTTAATGAATATTTTTAATTGAATATTTCTGACGTGCTACGTTCCCTTTAAAAAATATATAGACACCTGGCGCACACACAGACGGTCGACAGCGCGCGACCCACAGAAAGATGAATTCGAGTTTCAAAAGACTGCGCATGTTCAGGCAGAGCAGATGAACAATATATTTATTTTTGTGACATTGAAAAAAGTATATTTTAACTAAAAAAACACAAAAGATTGTAACATGAAGAAGAATAAATGGTCAACACACAAAGCCGCCGAAGAGAGATTTTTATGAGTTTTCGTGGGTGAATTTATTTTACAATAATTTTTGCCACCCACGTATTAATTAGCTCAAACTAGAGCTTATTTGTTTAGGAGAAAAAGAGACGCTTTCCCCATCCTGGATTCGAACCAGGGTCCCTCCGTTTAGCCCGGAGTGTCTTGGACCGCTAGACGAATGAGGACAGGAAACAACGCTCTCTTTCTCCGTATGTAAGGATGTAAGGTATTATTACCCTCCGCAGGGATAATACAATTGCCAAATGAAGTCCTGGTTCGAATCCAGGATGGGGACGGCGCCTCTTTTTCTCCAAAACAAAAAAGCTCTAGTTTGAGCTTATTTGTACGTGGGTGTAAGATATTATTACCCTTCACAGGGATAACACAATTGCCAAATAATGGTCAACACAGAAAAGCCTCCGGGGCGAGATTTTTGTGAGTTTTTCGTGGGGGAATTTATTATACAATAATTTTTGCCACCCACGTATATTTAGCTCAAACTAGAGATTTTTGTTTTTCTTATTCTCTCCAAAAAACAAAAAGCTCTAGTTTGAGCTAATTAATACGTGGGTGGCAAAAATTATTGTATAATAAATTCCCCCACGAAAACTCACAAAAATCTCGCCCCGGAGGCTTTCTTGTGTTGACCATATTTGGCAATTGTGTTATCCCTGCGGAGGGTAATAATACCTTAACACCTTTACATACGGAGAAAGAGAGCGTTGTTTCCTGTCCTCATTCGTCTAGCGGTCCAAGACACTCCGGGCTAAACGGAGGGACCCTGGTTCGAATCCAGGATGGGGAAGGCGTCTCCTTTTCTCTTAAACAAAAAAACTCTGGTTTGATCTTATTTATACGTGGGTGTTGAAAATTATTGTATAATGAAAAAGAACGTGTAACATCCCCTTATGCTTTAGAATAGTGTTTCCCAACCGATGGTCGCAGTCCTGCCTGTCGTCAATTGTACCCTGACACGAACGATTCTCCTGAAATTTGCCCTTTTAGTTTCTAAGCATTTTTCATGAACGAATATTTTGGACTGGAAATATTTTGAGATGTATGTGTCTTCTCTGAGTGCCGCAGCAATGCTGCTTAACCTCTGCTTGTTTGGGTATTTTAATAAAAGAAAAGAGACAAAATTATCAAAATGGCTAAAAAAATAATTCTTAGTTTAAGATTGTATAATATGAGTGCAGCAGTAACACCAGAGATCAAAAGTAAAATGAAAAATAACTACAAAACCAAGAAAAGGTGGATCAGGTTTGCATCAAAATATACGCTATTTACAAGATTATAGCAACTAGATTAAATATACAAAAAATACATTATATACACCAAACATTTTCACACCGAGATGTGTAAAAAAATAAAATAAATGAAATATTTGGAGGAAACCTATATTTTCGAATGCATCGAAAAGCTTAGACTTAGAGCATCTAAATAACATCCGTGCAGCAAATACTAGTGAGTCAGCCGTGTATTTTTAAACGCCGAATAACTCATGAAGGATCGAGAATTTTCAGACATTAAAATGGCGAAAGAGTATATCACTAATTATGAATGGTCATAAAAATTGAAATCAAGTGGATTATAACCATGTGCGGTGCATCTTCTAGTCTTAAAACTGAACGAAATAAAACGTTGAAAATGTAAGTAACCTACCAACCGAAACATAGAAAGTACAGTGCGTTAATATACTTTATGACTATGCCATAATTGATTATTAACGTTTATGGAGTTTAACATACGAACTTTAGAAAAAAAATTGGGAAAAAGTTACATACATTTTTGGGACCGTCTTATAAAAATACATTTGCCGTGGTCTTATGAAGGTTGAGAAGCACTACTCTAAGGTAGTGGTTCTCAAAATTTCTAACCCACCGCGGAACCCTTTTTTTTTACCACGTGCCTAAGAACGGAACCCCTCTAAAAAAGACTCAAGGGAAATTAAAAGAGCTGTTGTTTGTAAATAACAGCTCTTTTAATTTCCCCTGGTCATAAACATAAAAATAGGCGTTAAATATATCAACATAGAAGGTAAGTAAAAATTTTCTATTGTAGATGGATACCGCTTATGGTTAGTGGTTAACTTTATGTGGTTGCCATGTGGGAAAATTATGGAATTTACAGACTTTCTTAGGATTGTCGGCAGTAGTTCAAAAATTGCTTGCGGAACCCTTGGGGGATCGTCGAGGAACCCTGATCTTTCCTATGTTGAGAAACACAGGGAAGATCAGGGTTCCCTATGCCGAGAAACAATGTTCTAGAGCAGGGTTGTCCAATATACGGCCTGAGGGCCACAATCCGGTTCGCCGACAACTGTTTGAAAAAAAAAATTAAAATTTTTCTTCAGAAATCGGAAAAAACCGCGAAGACTGACGCCTTCCTATATCTTAAATAACCAGAAGAAACTCAGAAGAGAGGCTTTTGTAATTAATTAATTAATTAATTTTGTTATGGAACTCGCTGAAGCTGCTGGGCCGCGAGGTCTATAAAATTTTTTTAAGTGGCCTGGTGCACAAAAGGGTTGGAAGGCGTTGTACTATTTGCATATATCCCAGATGCGTACAAGATGAGAAAATGAGCTCATAGTTATAGTTTCTACCATTTGGCTACCAGTTTGGCCATTATTTGGCGACACACAAATATAATCTCTTATTTCTATACTATATTTTTGTATAAATGAAAATTTTTACAATTATTTTCCGTCACAGTTTTATCCAGGCTTCGGACTGGCAGCTCATTGCTATTTAAAATTTACATAGATAGTACAGTCGAGTTTCGTTAAGACGAGCACGCTTAGGACGAATTACTTTTAATACGAACCGTTTTCTGAAGTCCCATCAGATTGTATAGAATACTATCCTTTCCGGAGAAAACGAATTACTGTTAATACGAACAGACTTTCTGTTCCTGCTGGTGTTCATCTTAACGAGGTTCGACTGTATACAGCATATCATACACTTATAAGGAGAAATTACAAAGCAAGTTATAGAATCAGTTTTGTTAAAATTGTCAAAAAAAAACGTCGAACATGTCAAAACTTATCGTAAGTTATACGCGCATTAAGCTAAAAGTTAGGAAACATTTCCCGTATTTTTTAAATTTTAACGTTTAAAAAAATATCAAAAACTATTTTGAAATTATAATTGTATAATGTAGCAGATGCTTTGCTTGGCTTTTTTGAATAGGTATTCAAATAAGCACTTGAAATAGAGATACATTTCTATAAGTAAAACAGGCGCTAAATCGCCAAACTCTGATTCTCTTGAAACAGATTTACTTCGTCCCCATTGTGCCCCCCCCACTTTGTGCGCAAGTAAGATAGTATTGGATTTGTACCCATCTGGCATGTACGCAAATGGGATATAACCGATTGGACAGCCCTGTTCTAGAGCAATTTGGGAAGACGTTTCTGGGCCAATTTTGGTGTGAGAGTGCTCTGCACACGTCTCGTATGAAAGGTCGTAGTTCACGCTTTTCACAGGGGGCGGCTCAGAAAGCTACGGAGGCGGGGGTTAATTTGTTAATGTTGTGATTTATTTTATTAATATACTATTTAATAATGTTAAGTATCTGAGCAAACTAATGTACTTAACATGAAGGAATAAATTTCTTAGCAAAAATTTTGTATTGAAAACTTGTAGAGGTATACTGAATGTGCTATTTTCCTTCTCTTTACTACAGACTAGATAGAGACTGAAACCTATAACAGTTTTTACCACTACGCTAGAGTAGGCGACCGCCTATGGCGTAAAAGATTAATTTTAAACAAAGAAACAATTGAGCAAATGACGAGAAAAAAAATGAAGAAATGGAAAAATTAAAACATCGAATTGTTTTCAAAAACATATGGAACAATTACTTGATAGCTTTAACTAAGTTTACTTTAAGTTTACTTAAGTTAACTTTAGCTAAGTTTACTAAACCATATCCTTCCACTACTCTCACCCCCTCCAGTTCCGACGCTTCTGTTGACACAATAGTCATTTTTTTCACCCCTAAGATTAGTGTTGCCATAGCAAAAATTCTTCGACGGGCAGGATTCCGAGTTATGTTCTGTCCTGTCAATAAACTTCGTCCATCTTTAAAAACCCCATTCATACGCTTCATCGTTAGGGAATTTATCGGGTTTTTTGCCAATGTGGAATGTCTTACATCGGTCAGACAAGGAGAGCTTTGTTCCACCGTCTCAGAGAACACCGAAGATATATTGAACGCGCAGTGTTAAAAAAATCTTCCATCGCGGTGCATTGCCATGAATTCAGCCACAAATTCCTCTTCAACGATGCTAGCATCATCTTTAAACTTCGCTCACCTTTGGAATTGGACTGCGCAGAAGCCTATTTTATTCACAAGTTCAGGAATTACTTAGTTGATGATCTTGGATCCATCCCTGGTTTCAGTGGTGCTTGGAACTCTCTTCTCCAACCTACACCTTCTTCGTTTTCTTCACCAGACCCTCCTCTTGATTTGGATTCGCCTCCGCAATTATACTGCCTCTTCTTTTACCATAAAGAAAAGTTGGCCTCCACGCTTCTCATAAGAAAAAAGTTGGCCTTCACACAGCTCTCTTTAACACTTTACGATTAATCGTTTCTATTTTTGTTAATTTTTGTGGCAACTTAACCAGCCTGAAATCGGCAACACGTACTTGTTGTTATTCGACATTTTTACTATCCTAGAAGAAGGACGACCATTAATCGTCCGAAACGATCGTCGATTTTTTAAATTTTTAGTTATATTGTGCTAAAAAACGTTGCTAAATGAACCTTTTACTATCTGTGAACAATGAATGTCATTTCTTCGTCTATATGTAAATATATTTCTGCAAGACAGAGAAACAACTTAAAATGGAAAGCGATTATCGAAATATGGATAAGGCACGGATATGAAAACATATCAGCATATAATGCACATTATATAAAATATAATGTCAGACACACACACACACACACAAAAACACGTAAAATTAGAAAATTAAATTTGTCAAATTTAACAATTTTACATCCAATAAAAGCGAGAAATATATCCGCGAGTCTCAACGTTAACCGAAAATCCCAAGTCTTAATGCCTTTGATATTTTCAATTGCTAAAGAATCGCCCACCTTCTATTAAAATTTCTAATGAAATAATTTTCAGCATACTACAGAAGATTATTCAGTTTTCTATGTGTTTCTGTACGAGATAAAGGGTGGAAAGCAATCTTTTCATGAACGCTAGTCGTTGCATCACATTAATGTTAAAACTGGTCATTAATAATAAAGTTCTGCTTATTTGATAGTCAGTAGACTGCGCACGGCATGCATGGAAGTGCTTCCTCACTGTCAAGAAAATTTAATTTCATTACGATATTATAAACATTAAATTATTATGACATTGTTTTAAATATCAAAGGCCCTTTGAAAGCCAAAATAAATGATTTTAACCTTATTTAAGACGATGAAATAATTGACCGATATAACTGTCTTTTTTTTTTCATATCTCCAGTCCTATTCGCCTCGGGAAATCCATTTCAATCTTGTTAAAACAACAATGATATAAGCTTTTTTTTTAAGTAAAAAAATATAGGCCTATAGGGTGCAATTTAAAATAAGAGAGAAAAAGTGCGTCATGTATTTTTTAACACACTGTACATATTTCAATGGGATTCTTCATAATATAGAAAAATAGCGTATTTAAAAGTCTATAAAATGAGATATAAACAAACTTTTTGTGTTGAACAAAACTTCAGTTATTAAAGGTAGTATGGCCATTGTGGGACACACTGTATATTATATAAAATATCTCGGGGGCGGGGCGAATGATCGATTATGGGGGTGGGATGTATGCCTAAAAGAAAGGTTGACTACAAGGGGTGCTGAACTGTTATCCATTTCTCCTTAACTACAGACTTGTAAAAAGAACATGTAAAAACATCTATAGTGAAAATCTATTTTAAATATAATTTTAGCGTCAAAGAATAATTGAGATTGTCTTATACAAAACGAAAAATTTAAAACAAAATTAATGCAATTTTTCATATTGCAATCTTTTCGATTCTTCGGTTCTGCAATAACTGATTTTCAGAAAAAATGAAGCCTAGAATATTTTTCGTGGGGGGAGGGTTAAGCCTTCTGGCTATGGCCCTGACGTTATAGAAGAATTATATATAATCCAAGAACAGATGAGCTGTTCGAAAGAGCAATTCCCGATGATGAACCAAATACTTTCGGTTCATTTTGTGCATATTCAATGTCCGTATGTGATAAATTCTTACCATTAAAACCTAATTTTAGATCAAATAAATGTCGCAAACCATGGATGACTCGGCAATTATTGTCTTAGATTAATAAGAAAAATAAACTCTTCGCACGTTTCATCCGTGCGAAAAATTCTGCAGATTTTTTAGCATTTAAAATACAGAGAAATTTGGTTAACTCAGCGACAAGGAGGTTTAAACAGGATTATTTTTTTTAGTTAGTTTGAATTTTGTGATTAAAATTTGGAAGGGTATTAAGATTTTAATAAATGAACGAGGGAATAGGGGAAATCTTTACTATTAACTACAATACCCATATCCCGAACTATGAATTGGAAATTGCTCAAGCTTTTAATGATTAGTTTTATCCAATTCCTCAGTTATACATTTCTAAATTAAACAGATCGCATAATGATTTTTGCAGCGTTATGTCTTCACAGCCACAATCCATCTTTTGTGAATCAATCTCTGTTTTGGATACCTTTAAAATTTTACAATCCCTAAAGACAAATAAACCTGCGGGGGCTAATGGCCTTAGTCTTCGAATATTAAAATATATTACACATGAAGTGGTAAATCATTTGACCACATTATTTAATTTTGCCTTAACTGAAGGTGTTTTCCTCCTTTATTGAAAATAGCTAGTTTCCCCAAATTTTAAATCAAGAGATAGGTAATGTTTGGCTAATTATCGCCACACTACTATATTATCAGTTTCAAGTATTGCTTTCGAAAGGATGATTGTTTTAAAACTAACGAATTATTTAGAACATTACAATATTTTATGTGATTATCAACACGGTTTTAGAAAGAATAAATCAACTGAATCTGCATTGATTGCGGCAATTTCTTTTATTCAAAAAAGTCTCCATTCAAAAACTACTGTATTGGTGTTCAATTTGACTTATCGAAAGCTTTTGATCTTATTAACCATGATATTTTACTGTCCAAATTAAATTTATTGGGTATTCGAGGACAAATGCTAAATTTACTTAGATCTTATCTGACATCTCGTAAACAATTTACATGATTTGGTAATGAGGTATCGCAAACTTGTGATATTCACATGGGTGTGCTTCAAGGCAGCGTTCTTGGGCCCCTACTCTTTACTATAATTTTGAATATCTTTTTAATTAATAGTTCAGCGTTTGTTGATGCATATGCAGATGATATTTCTTTACTTTTTTCTAGCCAGCATCTTTCCCAACTAGTTACTTCAATTAATTCAGAACTAAATATGTCTCTTGATTGGTTTACAGGCAATAAATTATTTGTAAATCCCAATAAAACAAGTGCCATATTATTTTGTCATCATGCTAATTTATTACCGTCTCCACTGCCCAGGTTTTAATAGATAATATCACTTATTTTTTGTGATCAAATTAAGTTATTAGGTGTTATATATAATTTGTAAAAACCTTAATTGGAATAATCACGTTAATTATATTTTTGGTAAAATTAGTAGAAATATAGCCATTTCATTTTTAAATTATCATACTTTTTACCCCCGAAATTACTCCTTGTTTTATATAATACCTTAATGTATCCTCATGTTATTTACTGCTATTTGGTTTGGGGAAATCTCACAAATAGGACTATAAGCTGTTTATCAATCATACAAAGGCGATTTGGCAGATTAGTATCTTTTTTAAAATTAACTTGTCTTATAGTTCTTTAACTCACTATAATATTCTTCCTATGATTGGTATTTTCATGTTTAAATGTCTTAATTTAATTCTTAATAGATATATTTATTGTCCAATATACAACAATAATCCATATTCTACTAGAGCTTGTGGAAATTTAAATATTCCATTTTCAAGAACAAACTACTTACATAATAGCATTTTAGTGTTGTGTCCTAAGAATTGAAACTCTTTCCCAGATGATTTGAAATCTATAAATAATGTCTTTATTCAAATGTAAATTAAGAAAACATCTTCCAGCATCTTGATCTTTGTATATAGATGCTGGATTTTGGAAATTGGTATTAAGGTTTAATTAATATCTAATTATAAAAAAATATTATTAAGAAATTAATGTCTGTATAAAGAAAAATAATGTTATTTATTGTATATTGCATTGCCTCTTGTTTTGCGTTGCTTTTTTGAGGATGTTGAGAACTTGTCAGGTCTCTGAGCCCGAGGATAACAAGGGATATCTCGCGTCAAACGAGGTGTGTAAGATTTTATGCATAAACATTAAAGTTGTTGATAAGTTAAAAAAAATAGATACACTCAAATGTTTTTATAAAAAATCAGTATCAGACAAAAAATTAAAAATGATATCGAGATTAAAAGCATCACATTAAATTTCCCTCAGATTAAAAACGTTCATTACCACATTTTTCCAATTGTTCGATCTTCATAAATATTTTAATGAGTTTTATATGTTTTTTTATTTAATTTACCTTTATTTTAATAAATTCAAAATATATTTTTTGTAATTTTCATGTGATAATTAACAAAATAATAATTTTAATATTGTGACGGTCTGCCAGCTAAGCACAGCTGCGGACTTCTTAATAGATAAGAATTGTTTGTTTGGATTTTGATGGCGCAAGAGCATCTGGGCTACACTGCGCCAGAGAATTGTGCAATCTGCAGATATTAAAGTTGCATTTGTTACAACCCATTTGTTTATGGTAGACCGTCACACACTATATATATGAACTGTTCCAACAGTTCCATGAATCTTCTACTAAAATAATGTCAAAAATCGACTGCATTTCTAAGTTTATTTTACTGAAGTCGAAGTTTTCTTCCTCGGATGAAAATGATTTCTCGTCGAGGCCGTATTTCACGAGTAGACAAGTTCTGTAACAAGCTGATCGCGATCACTGTGGAAAACGTAGGACACGATGAAGATATTTCTTATAAGAATTTTGTAAATACTGACGAAAACTTGGAAGTTTGCCTCGACCTTACAGACGCCGGGTTCTGCGTAGACATTCGCTATAATACATCAGGTATTGTATCGTATCTAAGAACTAGAAGAAAATTATTCAGACAGTATGTTGAGAGTCAGTCGAACGAAAGTTTATTTTCCACGTATTCCATAAAATAGAAGTGTGTTCAAGTAATGGCAGAATGAACTCTAAAAAGCAGTTAAAAAAGTCGTTTAAAAAAACTAAATATGCAACATTGCACGTAAGTACACATGTGTATCTTTTAATGAAATGTCTTATGACTAAAAATAATCCCAAATATCAACTTAGAGTGCACATACTGAAACTTCTTTTAAACCAAATTCGACTTAAATCCATGGTCCCCTCAGTTCCGAATTAACAAGACTCGGCTGTAACAAATATTTCAAAATACAATGTATATATTCTTGTACATTATGTATACATAGTCAGGATATTTTTATGACCAGTAGACAATGATTTACCCCCGGATTGATGAAAGAAAAAAATTGTATAGCCTACACAAACTGAAAATGGAGACTACGAACGCACGGGAAGGGAGTACAGCGCACTACCCAACGACAGATTTTTTACAAATTAACGCGAGCGATATTTAAAAAAAAAATACACAGTAAAACCTCCCTAGGGCGATCACCGTCGATTCCATAAAAAAGCGGTTTCTCAGAGAGGCGGTCTCTCAATGGAGTAAATTTAGCATTGGGTCTATGGGGTGGAGGGAGAAAATCCGTTTCCAGAAAAAATGGTTGTTAAGTGAAGTGGTCGCTAAATAGATGTGGTCTTTAAGGGAGGTTTTTTTGTAGTTTAATAAAAATGACTAAGAAGTATTTTATTTAAAAAAACAATAACAAATTGTTAATAAAATCACCTTGTTTTTAAAAATTATAATTGATATAAACTATGCACATCTTTATAATGAACGAAGTTGAATTGCGCATTAGAAAGTGAACGAGTAAGGAAAAAAAAAAGAACGAGTTATTTCAGAGACAGACCGACTCAAAGAGATCACAAAAATGATTGACTTTGTACATAGCGGACGTGAAAATGGTACAATAATGGCTTCCCTCTAATTCTAAACAAGGGAACCAATTTCGCCGTTCGCTGCCCCTTAGTGATAAGACCTATAGGAGATGATAGTATTAGACTTCCTAATCACAAGTATGTAATCATTTGTCTGCTAAAATGATATGACAATTTTTTATGAATATTTGAAGTCCGAAAAATTACACTTTTTTCGCTAGGTTTAATATTTTTTAATCGCACTGTATGTGATTGTATAATAGTAGTCAATTTCAAAAGAAATTTCCTCAACATTTTTTAATTTTCTGGAATTATGATCGCTATAACAGCACCTAAACCAAGCATATTGTAATATAGGGCGATATTTTTTAGACTGTAATTGATTGTGAACCAAAGAATGCATTTTTATTATCTCATTTCGATGTCGTATGTCAATATCCATTTCATCGATTGCTATTCTGTTGATTATTTTTTTGTACAAATTTTTTATTTTGTCGAAAGAAATAAACATCCAGCAGTTGCATGACGGATGTTGCTTTGGGGGGTATTTGCAAGGATATACAATTTTCCGGAAAATCTTAATAAGTGTTTGGGTCTGTACTACCTGTCCATGAGTTTAGTAAAACACAGGAAGGAGGAGACATGATGGGTTTCATACAACATTCTACCCACTTTCTCATTTTGATTTTGTCCATTTTTCCCGACTTGGAGCATGTAATATATAAGTTTGGAGGTTGAAATAAATTCTTTTTGACATTCGGGCAAAATTTTCACCGCAGCTTCTCTTAAACGAAGTAACATTTTCCCTGTCAGTTCCCCATTCATTGGTATTATTGTCATTATTGTATATGAATGTGTTCTGCCAAAATCAGACCCTATTAAAGAAAATGTCTGTTTTTCACCTTTATGCGATAGCTGCCTTTAATTTGGAAGAAAATAATTAAAACCACTTTGATCAGAGTTAAAAATTTGTTGGGGGATAATATTAGCAGTAACATTTCTCGTTATCAAAATAAATTCTATGGCACTATCTTCTATATTACCCATATTCTGGGTGTATATTTGAGTGATATATTTTGTTACTTTCCGCGCAACTATTTTGTTTTGGCTCTTAAAATTATCTATAAAATAATCGGAACATTTAAAATCCTCAAATCCTAACTCTTGGGATTTCAGGATCGCCCATCTTTTCAAATCTATATCATGAACAGGTAAATAATTTTCCCTAGCTTTTGTAAATCTGGCTAACATTTCATTTTTTATTATTTTATACTTTTCTATATTTGTGCCCATATTTGATATATATTTTCTAAACCTCGAAATATAAGTAGGGTATTTTACTGTTGGATATATACTATAGAAATAAAATACAGGGTACCAGGGAGGAAATTACATAAAAAGGTTAAACACTGGTAAAATAGCAATGAAAAAGATCACTCAAGCTTTCGGACGCATCAGCAGCAGTCCTTCATCATTACTCCTGATGAAGGACTGCTGCTGATGCGTCCGAAAGCTTGAGTGATCTTTTTCATTGCTATTTTACCAGTGTTTAACCTTTTTATGGATATATACTGTTCTTGTTTTCTGGAATTTATTTTTTTGACAACTGTCAAAATACTGAACAATTGTTTGCATATTTTCTAAACTGAATTCATTTGCCAATTGATCGCCCTTTACAGTACAGTTATAATATTCGTCACCGACTATACTAATATCACTTTCTTCGTCGATACGGAAATCACAATTGTCTTCAAAATCTAAACTGATATTTTCACTGACATTGTTATTAAAAATTATGTTTTCGATTTTCGACAATACTTCCCGACTTTCCTTAAGTTCTTGATCAGTTATTAACGACGGAAGCGTGTCGTATTTATTAACGACCAAATTCAAAACGGATTGAATTATGTTCACTATATTTTTCATTTTCTCACAATCGGAAACTCGTACAACTATATTGACGTTACACTTGCGGACGAGTTTATATAGCTAGTGGAATGCGAAACTTAAATGTCCCGCCAACTCTTCAAAATTGTCGCCAAATTCGCCAAATATCTATGCTAAAAGTTCATTTTTCATATTAATTTTTTTATACTGTTTAAATTAGCTGAGACATAATTTTTTTATTTTTATCCGTTAAATACGATGATCCTTCATAATCTTACCGACTTCAAACCTGTTTTTGCTCACATACAGTGCGATTAAAAAATATCAAACCTGGCGAAAAAAGTGTCATTTTTGGATTTCAAATATTCATAAAAAATTGTCATATCATTTTAGCAGACAAATAATTCACATTCGTGATCAGGAAGTCAAGCACTATCATCTTCCATAGGTCTGATCTCAAAGTGCAGTGAACAGCGAAAGGGGTTCCCTTGTTAGTATAAACAATTGTTAAAATAGTTCCCTGTCCTAGTATTTCATGGGTTCCTTTTGACCGGGGTGCGTTACCTGCGACGTGTGGTTTGCAAGGATTTTCTATATTTCATAGATCCGTCTACAATCGAATAGACACGATTCCTTCTATTTATGGGTCTCTTTTGAATCTAAGGTGCTGACAGCCTGAATGCGGATGCGGGTTTTCATGCGATGAAAATCGTAAACTTAATTAATGTTCTTTCCCATGTAGGATAAAAGTCGTAAGTAATTAATAAAGTTAAGAGTATATATTTAGTGATGTCCAGATCCTAAGGCGAAGCTTGTTCGGAAATGGAAACACGGACTGTTATTGAAACAATGGAAAAAGATCTTTCGGTTATAGATGCCTCATCCCTCGTTAATTACGATGGATTAATACGACGAACATCGTAAGTACAAGTACGCACATTTACGATTTTTCTAGGTAACGAAGTACGGTTTTTTTTGTTTTTTTTTAGTTCTTTGGATACGAGCAAAAGAGATGACGCCGTTCGATCCATTGTGTGCTGCGTACCGTCCATACTTCCGACGATGTTGTATTTATTCAAATCTCTTTTTCCTCCACCCACAAAAAAGTCGACATTAGGACATGCGCGTCAATTCAGCTGTTCGGTTGAAGTGATAGAGAAATGTCAAACCCGGTTTACTGGGCTAGCGTTTTTTTTCCCCACACAAGTCTAGAATATATTATAATCTCGATATCAGATCCTTATCGCACCGTATTTTTTTTTTTTTAAAGGCTGAACGGCTAGTATTTATTAACGGCAGATTCCATGAATAGATTTGCCCGTAAGAGGCCCCTTCACAATTCCTTTCTTTTTTTTTTCAAGCCTACATTAACATCGAGCTTCATCTATGCCAACTCAGACCCGTATAGTTAGACACTTGATACGGGTGAGGAAAATTACATGGGGGCTTAAAGTTCTTTAATATTTTAATGTATTTTATTAATATATTTAATAACATAAATATCTAAGTAGGCTATTATATTTAACATCAATGAATAAATTTCTTAACTTAAATTTTGCATTGAAAACTTACAGAGGTATCCTAAAATTTACGATTTCCCTTATCACTATTATAGAGTACATGAAGACTCAAACCTCTGCAAAATACATGATGTAACCAAATGATGATGTAAACAAAATCTACCATAGAAATCCATGTTGACTACAGTGAGCAGTGCGATCTTTTATGAGATCTCTGAGTAAGCGTTCTTTTTGCACTGCTGGGAGTCGAACCCGGATTAGCCGCGCAATAGGAATTGTGCCCACTGACCGTGCTGAACGTTAAAGGCAAACATGAAGGACAGTTGTGCTTTGAGAAGTGATCTGGAAACTGACGGCCAGTTTGATACAGGTTCAAACAAGGGGTGCAGTAATTCAAAAATTATGATGGAGGGTCAAGCAAAAAGATCCGGTGATTCGCGCGTTGAAGAAGAACAACGTACTGTATTACATAATGGGAGCTCCCTTTTCTATGTCATTGGTTCAGACGTTATGTCGGAAGCAGAAAGTGGTGCAAGAGTTCCGGCCGGAAAACTGACGCGAGGTTTGGTTCACCATCTAATATTGTTTAAATATCATAATCAGGGTGTCTAGCCAAAGTTTGTTTCGAACTTCCCCGTCCAGTAACAAAAAATTGCTAGGTGCAGTCTTGTCGCAAATTTAGATTACGCAGAACACTTTTTTAATCAATAAAGATACTGAACTACAATAAATAAAACTCAATTTAAACCAGCATTGGTTTTTAGACTTTTTAAATTTTTGAGTCTTAATTGTAATGCTCCCTTCTGTACCCTGCGTACACTGACATCGCATGCCTCACTTTAATGGTTCAATCATCATTAAAAAAAAAAAAATCATAAAATACCGATGCAATGAGTTGAGTAAGGATAAATTAATAACAATAACAAGATATAGTATCCGATGAAATTCAAATTTCAAACGTATTATAGCTATATAACCGCAAAGCTGATACTACATGTTTTATTCAATTTAAAATGTATTTATGACCATACAACAGGAAAAGTAGACTATGATCAAAATCCCTTACATATTAGATAATTCAGCCATATATCTTTCTTTCCAACACGTTTTACTCGTATATCTGGCAAACAATCTCTCCTGATATATATATATATATATATGGGTTTATAACTTTGCATAAATTATATTAGTTTTTATGCAAACACGTAATTAGTGGTGGAAGTTTAATCAAAAGTACAAAATTTTCAATATGCAATGTTGTTCGTTTGTTTGTTTGGATTTTTATGGCGCAAGAGCATCCGGGCTATACTGCGCCAGAATATGGAATGCAGTACGAAAAGTACAGTTCAGGAAAATTACCTTAATAAGGTATTTATTATAACAGTGAGTTTTAAATTTCCCTGACTTCAGTCTTGGCACTTCAAATTTCCCTGACTTTTCCAGTCAGAAAAAAACTATCACGATTTTACATAACTAAAGCGATATTAAAACAGATATTATAGACACTGGCGTACGCAGGGGGTATTGATGAAGGCTGTAACACCTACCGCAATGAAATTCTGTATGTTTAACGTAGGAATATGCGAGTTGCAGCTCTGTGATTCCCCCCTTTATGAACCTTCTGCATACGCCTATGGTCATAGGTAGGACTGAACATGATACACTTTATATCTATTGTGACTGGTGAAACAATCGTTATAGACAGATTTGACTGTAATGAAGTACGACACTTCACTGGCAGAAAGTTTATAAGAAGGAGAGTTACAGAACTACTACTGAATATATTCTCTAGCATATATAGAATACTACATTGTACTAGCGCGTTATGAACTCTTCAACCCGCCCTTGTGTACGCCAGTGGGCGACACAGTGAATATTAGTACTTGCACTGTACTTCGTAAGGGTCTACTCCCATGTTTAGAAAAGTGCAATTGGGTATGAATATTTTCCGTTATGTTCAACTTTAGCAACATAATCAGACTTGACATAATCCATCATATACCTCTGAATAGCGGATACCTCGGAATTTGATTACATGTCCACTATTTCAGAAGGTTAGGGGATAACGAACACATTAGAACTGAGAACTGGAAAGTCCGTTAAACGGTATCAGTTAAGATTTTATTATATATATACAGTAAAACCTCCCTAAGGCGACCACCGTCTGTTCCGTGAAAACGAGGTCACTCAGAAGTGGTCTCTGAATGGAGGTAAATTTAGCATTGGGTCTATGGGAGTGAGGAAATCCGTTTAAAGGAAAAGTGGTCATTAAGGGAAGTGATCGGTGAATAGAGGGGCGTCGTTACGAGAGGTTTTACTGTACATTTAATTTGATGACACTTTTTCTACGTATGTTACAAAAATGAGGAATAATACGGAATTTTTCGCGAGGATGGCCCCTGCTCCTATTTTGATCAACAGCTGATAAACGCTTGGAATTCCTCTACAAAAATCTGAGAACACGAGGATCTTTAAACTTCACCGCCCCCCTTTTGGGAAAAAAGTGCCGCCTGAATCCCCCCCCTCTTCCATATTCACCCCTAGTCACGATTCTGAGAAAACGTTTCCCTCACTTTCTTCCCCTGGGTGTGACCCTCCGGGAACAAGAATATCCCTATTCCAGGGATTTTTCGCATAACAGGGAAGGTGTTAAAAGAAACACTGTGCGCGTAAGTTGGTATCACTACGCATATAAGAAGAATTAGTTCCCGATTTGAATATTATTTACATGAAAATCACTAGTTTTAGCGTTTAATTATAACTGCACTTCAGAGTGAATCTTTTCAAGCCAGTTACAACACCGAAATAAATTACTGAAATGTTATATATATCAGTTGTCTTTACCATTTTTACTTACCAAAGGCCCCCTTTCTTTCGATGTCGCAGACCTTTAACACTGGGATTCAAAACCCAAAGTGATTAACAATGAAAACCCAGTCATCTATTTAAAATCGATTACAACGGGTCTTCCAAGTTGAGAAGAAGGAAAAAATATAAATAAATGAATATATATTTTTTATTATCAATTTAAAATTTATTTATTAATAAAAAGGATGATGACGTATTTAACTTAAAAGCGTTGTTACAACGGACTTAATATTTGAAAGTTGTTATTGTTTGTTTGTTTGTTTGGGTTTTTTATGGCGCAAGAGCATCTGGGCTATACTGCGCCAGTTGAAAGTTGTTAAGACTCGGCGTTGTTTAACTGCTTTTTATTTATTTTTAAGGCAAATCAAATCAGATTAAGATTTCTCAAGACTTCTGGACCCCTTGCAAAAACATCGCGAACCCCCGAAGGTCTCCAGACTACAGATTAAAACCGCTGTTACATATGTGTTAATAAATATCATCCACAGATTTGGTGTCCTCGTTTTACATATAATATATTAGATTAATATAAGAACATAGTACTTTAATATAAAAAACACTTTCGTACACGTAATTTTAGGCATCAAGACTTCTTAAAATCATTATAGTTTTGACAGCAGGGCTGTGACAAAGGATTTACACGTCTCTAGGCAGTTTAGTAGATACCCCTTCCCAATACATTTATTAACAAATTATGTTTGTTAAGAAATTAATTGCGTTCCGGGCCCCCTGTGCATTACTGCATTTGCTACCCAACCTACACACTTCCCCTTGAAAGAAAGGATATTTTACGCTATGTCGGGGGGAAAAAGCAAAAACGCCGCATCTGCGTTTGTTTGTTTGGCTTTTTTATGGCGCAAGAGCATCTGGGCTATACACCATCTGCGTGGGAAGATAGTTAAGAGTATCAACCAAAAGTATAACATTAAAACTGAGGACACAAACCATTTTGTATGGCAGGCAGGTCTTAGCCATTTGGTTATAAATGTGCTAGGGCAACAACATTGTATACATGTGTTTGTATGCACAAACGCATATCATACAAATAATAATATATAGTGCGTTCGCGCTCAGTTGTCGCCCGATACCGTTACCAGACGGGTTGTTCCATTGCAATTGGGGGAAGGGCGTCTTGCCAGAACTGCTTTTTCGCGCGCGAAAAACCAGTTACGGAAAAACCAGTTACAGCAAGACTCCCTTCCCTAAACTGCAATGGAACAACCCGTCTGCTAACGGTATCAGGCGTCAGGTCTGCGCGAACGCACAATAGTTACATTATAATGCTTTTTCTGAGTTAAAAAAACGAAAATACTATGAATATATTGTATTTTTCAAATATCCGATAAAACTTTATCATAATTTTTAACATTCCACCAACCGGCAATCCCGTATATTTTCTCATGTTCCCAAGCAGAGATGCCAACCTGAGAAAGTAGTCATCCGTAAAAAAAGTAAAAAACTTTTCTGTAAAAAAAAGTCAAGAATTTTCAGCAGTTTTCAGTAAAACTGCACTCTTTTATTTCCTACAAAAAAATTTATAAGTAAATCGCCTGCATTGTTATAGAGCAATATATATGCACCTCACCTCCTTTCAAACAACATGTAAGTATTTCTAATAATGTGATTCAACTGTGTTTATATGTACAGTGTGTATATGTGCTTATATGTACACTCTCACCAATACCATTTGTATCAGGTTCGTAACAGGAGAAATGAACTTCTGTATCAGTTTCGTTGCAGGAAAAATGTCTTTACGTATCGGTTTTGTAGAAAGAAAAA
>QLNU02015003.1:37529444-37556477 GCA_006491805.2 Dysdera silvatica | reverse complement strand
TGTATAACATTGCTATCGGTAAGAGGAAAGCCATACCGCCCTTAAATCTGAAATCAATTTTTTGTTCGTTTTTATAACGTGCACAAAATGTGCATTTTTGTTTTCCGACAAAAAATGTGAATAACATTTAATTATTTCTTGTTCCATGAGCAATTTTCTTTCCTCACAGCTTACAATACCTAAGGATCAAACAACAGCTAACAAAACGTTTCTTCATCCACAGTTTATACTCAAAATCATAATATGCCATATTTGTTTTGAACAGCGTATATAACTGGAAGTTTCATTTGAACAACGCAAAAATTTTCCCATAAATTGAAATTGATATTTTATTTCCTGGGATATCAGTATTTGATTTCCATATGGAAATATAAAAATAACATTTTCACACAGATAATATTTATGTTTTATTCCAATGCACATTCCTTGAGGTTATAACTTTTTCCCCTTAAAGAATGGATCGCAGATATAATAAACCAAGGGTTTTAAACTATTTCCGGGAGAATTACGTACTCACATTTTTGGATTCAAACAGTACTGAAGCATATTCATTCAAATAATTCTCATCATAGTCGATGATGTGGTTGTATTAAATGATCAAATACAGTAGAACCTGCTTAAAGTAACTACCTTCGGGACTAGACTGAAATGGTCAACATAGACAGGTGGTCACAATACCCTACAGATTTTGGTATAGGGAAGACTAAGTCCCTACCAGTTCTCTCTTATAAAAAATGACCACTTCATTCAGGTGGTCGATTTACTAAGGTGGCCACTTTACCAGGTTCCACTGCACTCATAAAAATAGGATAATCTTTCGGCGCCTGTGTGTGTGTGTGGCAAACCCACATCATTTTGATTGCCGGTCAAGTACCATAGCTACTAAGCTACATTAGTGGATTATTCATTTTCTTTTTCCCCGAATGTTTAATCACCCAATACAATTACATCATCGGCTACACTGAGGATTACTCGAATAAATATTAAGGCTTGCTTCACTTTTCAGGCAGTTTAAGCACTGCACCATTCTTCGCGAACTTGCGCGTAGTGAAAACCTTAAGTCGAGTCCACACATGCAACAGAACATTGTATCGTAACACCGTCACGTACCAAGTCTGGACCGCACTCCCTAACAGAACACCGTAACATTTCCGCGTCCCCCCAACCAATTGTCGGTTTTTCCCTACCGTTTCAAAGGAATGTTACGGGGCTACATTGCACCCCATGTTTCTGTATTTGGACCGATTCACGAATAACAGAATTTTGTCAGTGTAGACTGGATATAGGCATGAACTGATGGGATGCAGTGATGTTACGCACTGATAATAAGCGGCGATGTTCGTCCCGTAACATCATCGCGTAACATGGGATGTTACGCGACGATGTTCTGCTGCATGTCTATATGCATCCTAATATACGCTCGCAGAGTGGGGAGAATGATCGACGCCTGTAGCTTAATGCGTAGAGCACTTAAAACGCATCAAGATGATGCGGGTTCGATTCTCATCAAGTACCGAAAAATCATTATTTCCTCTACGAGTGTTTATCCATCAAATACTGATGCAGTTAGCACGAAAAAAAAAAAAACCCTTTCAAGAGGAATGACTTACTACGATTATAATGAAAAAGGGCGTATAGGTTGGTCAAATATATAAATCTAAAGCAACTCCCACTCGAACTAGAAACTCATATTTTGGTTAATGAATGAATGAATGAATGAAGGAGGGAAGGAAGTTAGTGTTAAAGAGCCACTTCCACACAATACAAACGTGAGACGTAACTAATTTGTTTTTATTTACAAGCTAAAATCACGATATATTAGAGGTGAGCTAATCGATGTAGGTCAAATCGATTTATTTGTATTTTCAAAAGTTGAGTTGGTTTACATCGCTCGTTATCTTAGAGATTAGAACTCTTTTTATTATATTTGCATTTTGTTACCATGCAGACGGGAGCATTGCTTTATAATCGATACATTTAAGTAAATTCCATTTTTTTTCTCGAAACGTTCGGTTTCGTTTCCATCAATCTAATTTCGAAATGCGGCACTGAATCGTATGTTAATTGTTCAGTGGCGAGCTGGAGACGTAAACTGTCAGCCGTCAAGAGACTTCGATAAAGAGTTAATACGAGTGTGGTTTTATCTAATGCAAGCTATGTTCGTTTGAGAAAGGGGCCCTCAGTTCGATAACGAAAGCATGCTACAACAAAAATAGACGCTCATATGAAGTGCTATTTGCGGCGAACGTTCTAGAACAGGACACTACGCACCATTAATCCTTTAAATTGCAAATTCAACTGCACCTTCCTTTTTAAAAGAAAAGTGATGTCCTACGTGTCCGCTCTCTTTATCGAACCAACGTTAGTTCATCAAACTCATATCTCTTTAACACTCAATCAAATGGAAACATAACTTTGCCATTTGCTGTGCCTTGTCCTGCATATCATGATTGCAGCGCCGGATTAGGCTTCAGCTGGCCCTTAAAGAACGTATGTAGCCCTCGTGATATTTAGTCCATAAATCGATAGTTTTTCTTCTAACTTCGTAATCTTCAATATTCGAGTTTATCAACAATGGAGATTTCTCGGGCATTTGTATAATCGGGTTTTTACTGTACTCGAGTCAACTGATAAAATTACCAACTCGTTCAATCTGTTTTTTGAGGTAGTGTAATTCAAATATTTTTTTATTCGTTTCAAACAAGAAAACGACCCTTCAGAAGAAGGGTCGTTTTCTTGTTTGAAACTTTCTTTGAAACTTTGAACTTTTCTTGTTTCTTAGCCTATTGGTAAATTCGCCACTGTCTGCTTAATCTATCGGTAAATCTGGCATTGCACGAGTGTCTATCCATGTGCCTTTGGCCTCTACTTCAGTATGGCTTTATTAAAATAATTTCTACAAGTTAAATGCCACAGGGTGGTAAACCATTTGACCATATACTAGGATAAATGCCATTTAAATTACATTGTCAGCAAAAAAGTTTTGTTTTACCATGGCAGAAGTTGGGGTGAGGAAGATTTATGTGAAACGAAGAAGGAGGAATCTATTAGTAGGCCCAGCTATATCCAATCCGCTCATAAAGCTTCAATAGTTCACATTCCACATTTCCCTAATGTTGTTTTTTTCTAATTTTCCATTCCTGATTTTCTCTTATTTTGAAAGTAATATAACGTAGAGTGATGTGGGTCTGTGAGGCCCCGAGTCTCCTCCAATAATTTAAAATACGTTGTATAATAATATAAGTTTTTACATATATTGTAATTAGGGATGGCGCCGGAATTGGCGGCAATTGTTACCAACTCATAACAAATCATCGCCAAAATCGTAAATATGAACGAGACGAAATTTGTCGTTTGTTCTACGTAAATGTTCAGAGGCGTACACAGGAAGTTCATAAGGGGGTGTTATAGGCTCAACAGGAAGATTACAGAGCTACAACTCATATATTCCTATTTAAATATACAAAATTTCATGGCAATGTGGGTGTTACAACCGCCATTACCACCCTCTGCGTACGCCAATGTAAATGTTCTATGTAGAATGGGAAAGGTAAAAGTTTATTAAAAACAAAATAAAATCGATGTAATTGAAGAAAAGGTGTCTTGAATAATTTAACTAATAACCTTAAACTTTATGCAAAAGTAAATCAGCACACACAAAGCGTAAAGGAGTTTAATTTTGGTGGTTAGGCTACTATAATTATTTTTCTTATTAAAATTGGGTATATACTGTTTTAAACATCTGACAATTTAAAATGTGAATAATTTATGTTGTGCTGTTTTTGCATAAAGGCACACATATATGTAATAATAATCAGTAATACATTTAGTAGAAGTATAAACAAATGTGGCAATTTTAACTTGTGTCTACCAGGTTTGTTTTTTCGACCACCAGTTGCTGACCAGCACCACCACTGCTGGTGACAGTATTAATATGTATAATGTGCGTTAACCCCTCCACCTGCCCCCAATCATTTTAAAGGCCCTAGACCAAACGGATTTTATATGCAGATTAATATGATTCTGTTGATGTATAAGTTTGCCTTACAAAATTTGAAATTCAATAGTTCAGATAATCATGAACATTACACTTTTATTCCTAAGTGAATAGAACAGGGGAGTGTTTAGGTCCCATCCTGAGTTATATAAAGTGGGCCTTTGGTTCTTGTATGTACAATTTACTTTTTCCTTAGTCTGATATACAATCGAACCAGGAAATTAGGCCATGACCCTCCCGCTTCCCTGTAAAAAATTCCAACTTTCATGATAAATGAAGGGTGTTATTCCAAGACCATAGCAAATTCTGTCCTTGACCCCCCCCAAAATGAAAGTCTGTGTCCGCCTCTAAATTGAATTTTGCCACAACGAATATCAAGAAGTTGGAAGAATTGCTTCTGTATAGTCATTATTTGCCGTAACCGTTATTCGATCTATTTACTTACCAAAAAATAGTAATTTTGTAGAAATTGATAAGCGCAATTTATAAATCAACACACTTAATTAATTACCATTATTTTTTAAATTTTAAAAGAGATTGCAATTTAATGCAGCACTTGAATTACAGTCTAATCTCGATTTAACGATTTCCACGGGATTAGTGAAAATAATCGTTAAATCAGAGGAATACATAGATCGAATCCAATGAGGAACCACGGAACTGATGGGTCCAGGGCCCTTCCATGGGCTTGAAATTTACATGTAAAAGTACCAACTCTTACATTAAAAAAAATAGTATTTTTTTTTACATTTTCGGCTCTCCCCCGAGCAAAAACAACAGGTGCGCTACTAAGCGAAACTGAAATAAGAAATTATCGAAAAGGAGAACAATAAAAATGCTTACCAGCATTCTGAAGAATACATGTTAATTTTAATAAACATAAGACACAAGTACGTAACTACTACTTCAAAAATAAATAAAAAATAAAAATTTGATTAACGTTTGTTTTGATTTTTTTGGCCAGTTGGCATTTAACACTGCTTTTTCGATTTTTTGCAAATGCATTGCAAAGATTATCGCTGACGTTAAACCGCAGTAAATACCCATTTACACACTGTAAACCAACATCCGCTTGAATTAAGTCCATTCAATCAATTAAGTCCAATCAATTAAATCAATTCAGTCAATAAAGTATTAATCGATTAAGTTCATTCAATCGACTGTCGTCAGAAAATCGACTTTAAAGTCGATTTTCTAATTCAAATTTTACTTGCAGCTCTAGTTAATGACGAAAAGTTACAGTTAAATCGAAGAAAATATAACACTGGACTCCACGTAACTCAGTCCGGACCAGTAAAAGCAATCGTTAAATCGAAGTTCGATTGTACTTTATTTTGACTATCATAAAAGTTTTCAATTCCCAAAGATAGCAGGAGGTATGCAATGCAAAAACACAATCTTAATTCTACTGAAATTTTAAAGTTCGGTTTGTAGGCGTTTGACAGTGCGAGTCTCACGCTTAAAGCAAACGAAAAACCTACTAACTTTGAATATGGGGGTAAAAATGCCATAATGAGAAATATATTTGATCGTTATAGCCGATAATTCGTTATATCGATGTTCGTTATAACCGAACTCCACTGTAGCTAAGGAACCGTAGGATGACAAACGAAAACCCGACAGTTATGGTAACTAAAGGACAAAAAACAAAACGGGCGGCCCTTGGATGGAAAAATGGCTGCTATCGTGAACTTACACCTGGGGGTAAGGGGGCAGGTGCATTTCTGATCATTTCGTTCAATGGCTCCGTTTTTGGGGCGGTAGCATGTGCCTTTCTTTTTTTTTTTTAAATTTCACACCTGGCTCTTTTTCTACAGGCATGTCATCAAACTATAGATGAACGCAGGAAGTTTATAAGGAAGGGAGTTACAAAGATAGCTTCAGATACTTATCTGTATATATATAATATTGCATTTCAGGTGAAGGTTATGACCTCAATCAACCCCCCCCCCACTTGCGTACGTTAGTGCATCAAACATGCACTGTCATAAACAAAGATGCATACAACATGTATATAACGTATGTCATATCCAGGGTCCTAAACATACCTCCATATACAGTATATTATAATGCATTTTTATATACAATAATTAATACCTTAGTTTGTATTGTATACGTATGTATTGTTAGTGAACTTTTTAGAAAAGTAAAACCTTTCGTTAGTGGACACTCGCGGGACAGAAAAATTCGTCCGTAAAAGTGACGTGACCGTAGGAGAGTGGTATTATTGCGAACAAATTTTTTGCTAGGGTGGCCGTATCAGAGGTGTGTCCGTTATGAAGGGCTTTACCACATATGAATGTTCGGATGATATAACGAGGCCTTTTTTTTATCTACATTTATTTAAGGGACAAACATCAACTTCTCCTTCGACGTTTTCACTATATACATTGGGAGGGGAATTACACGAAGTTTCTGATTAATATTTTTAATAAATATATAGCACATATATTTTTTGTTAACAACACAGTAAAGCTCTTCATAACGGACACCCAAGATTTTCTGTAGGGCGCATAATTGCCCGGCTTTGAAGCGTAGTCCGTCTAATTAGCTCAGAAATAAACCAAAAACGTTACATACGTAAGCCTAGTCATAGTCTATAGCAGACTTGAGAATGATTACAATCGGTTTATATGATTACCATAGTAGAATCTTGATTACGATTACCATAGTAGAATCATGATTACGATTACCATAGTAGAATCATGATTACGATTACCATAGCAGAATCATGATTACAATTACCTAAATCTCAAAACTTAGATTATGATTCTAATTACGATTACAGTCAATTTTCCATTACTACTACGGTTATAAATGCACATGAAAAAAAACCCAACATAATTACGATTACAGATTATAATCGCAATTACTTGCAAGCAAACAGAAATAATCAGTTCGATTACGATTATAATCATAGCGATTATGATTACGACTACCTAAGAATTTCAAAAAACGATTATGATTAAATGAAATTTAAAAGTGTGATTATGATTATATTGCAGATTACAGCTACTTCAAAACATTCAATTACAATTACAGATGTGAGTACGCGAAAATGTAATCTATTATAATCACTCGATTATGATTACTCGAATACTGATATACACGTTTCATTTTTTTCGAAAAAATTCTATAAAACATTAGCGCATCAATAAAATTGAAGCAAAGAAGCAATGCAGCAGTTAGTGATTATTTTTTTTTTTAAATTTAATAAAATGTGAAGAGTGGAAAGACTTAAAAAGTCAGTATTTTGGAAATAGTATTGGTCACAAAAATTAATTTTGATTTAAGTTGCCAAGATCTTTTCTTTTATGCAATGTCACGGTATACTTCAAAAAATAACAATAAGTTCGAATACCAAGTACAAATTATATAAAACTGTACACTGGATGTTAAAATAGACTAGTTTAAATTTTTTTTTTCCGAAACAACCTCTTGCGTGTTTTAAATCACCACAACCCTCACGTCTTTCCTCGCCTACTTTCCCTCAAACAGGGCTGGGGACAAGGGGGCCCCCAGACAGTTTAGCAGATCGGGCCCCCCACCAATTATGTTTAATGACAAATCGTTTATTATATCAGCGAAGTTTCGTGACAGGTCTCTGGGCATTTGCCTTTCCCTGACCAGCTCTGTTCCACTTTTGAGCAGAAAATATAGTAGAACCTAGTAACTTCCCAAAGATGGTCGCTTTACACGAGTTCTACCGTGCTTAATTATGTTAACTGTACTTAAAACATTTCAGACGTATACATTTCACACGCTACACGGAAATATGTTCTTAGTAACGCCGGCATATAAATAGGGGGAAAGATATTTAATTATGTTTTCTAATTCAAATTCGATATACAGTGGAACCTGGTAAAGCGACCACCTTGGTAAATTGATCACCTGATAGTAAGATGACCAAGAGAGAGCTCGTAGGGACTCAAGCCATACCTATACCAAAGTCTGTCGTGTATAGTGACCATCACAGTTCAAACCCAAAGGCGGTCGCTTTAGACAGGTTTTACTGTAGTTCAATGACGTTTATTACGAATGTGCAAAACGTCTGGATTATACCTTACGAATATGGACGAAACTGGAGTAGCTAGGGTGAATGGATTAGTCCCTAGAAAAACAAAGTCACAAATAAATGCTATGAGAGGAGTATTGGGGGATGAGGGCTATAGCCCCCCCCCCACGTTTAAAGGCTGGCTACAGCAATGTTCATGAAATACAGTAGAACCTTCCTCAAGTGACCACCTCTGGGACTGGGCTGCAATGGTTACCATAGACAGGTGGTCACTATACAAAACAAACTTTGGTATATGCATGACTAAATGCCTACCATTTCTCTCTTATAAAACGTGGTTACTTTATTCAGGTGGTTAATTTACCAGGTTCCACTGCATTTAAATGCAGGGAACTCCTTATCCAACAGTTTTCTAAAATAGTCCAAAATCAAGGATATAAATCTACAGTGGATTTTTAATAGTCACAAACCTTCCAAATGGTCATTTTGGACAGGTGGTAGCCTTAGAAAAGTTCTGCTCTTGTGCTTATATATATATTGGGTAGAAGAAAGCAGTTTGGTATTCATAGCACATATTGGGGGGGGGAGAAGTCAGTGCCATCAGAAAAGGTGCCCAACTATAGTGGGAGTAGCGATTCAAAAAGTCTGGTGGTCTCTGAGGCGTAGCCAGGGGAAGGTTTTGGTGGTTGTAACCCCCCCTCCCACCCCAATGAAATTTTGTATATTTAACATAGGAATATATGAGTTGTAGCTCTGTAACCCCTCCCATTAAGCCTATAACCCTCGCCTTATTAACTTTCTGCCTACGCCACTGGGGGAGGGGGTCTAGTAGCTAAAAAACAACAACAAAAACCACGTGATTCTGTACAATAATAATGCACCTTGATACAGAATGCAGGAAGCTCGAGTCACCCACTTCAATACGTCACTGATAACGGCATAGTGAACCATATAGGAAAAGAGAGTGCGATTTTGGTCTTACGGAAGAGAAAGTGAATCATTCGATTAAGTACAGATGATTGATAAACCATTATCACTATTTTAACACTGTATATAATTCGTGGCCTTCCCCTTGACTTCCGCTATTGGGTGGGCAGGTCGGAGGAGGTTATCTATCCCACTGACTGGGAATGAATCATTTTCCTTTGTTATCATAACTTCAATCATTCAAAGGCAAAAATCTAGCATCTGATTGGCTAGCAAGAGTCACTCCTACACTCAGAAATGTGGACAAATATTGCTTATTATAGTGACGTCAGGTGGGAGAGGGATTTGGTCACGTGGTCACTTTCAATGACGTCATCATGCCTAGTCTCCCAGAAATATCGGCCTTTTAAGGGACTGAAAATACATGTATCTTGGACGCGGATGTTGCCCTAATTTTGCTAGGTCTCTACAACATCTCAACAAATTTAGAAATATATTGGTTAATAAATGCTAATAAAAACATGAACGGTATATTAAAAATTGAAGCAAATTTCAAAATACAGTCGAACCTCGTTAAGACGAACACCAAGGGGAACAAAAAATCTGTTCGTATTAACAGTAATTCGCCTTTTCCGGAAAGGGTAGTATGTTATACACTCTGACGGAACTTCAGAAAATGGTTCGTATCAAAAATAATTCGTCTTAAGCGTGTTCATCCTAACGAGGTTCGACTGTACTCCGAAAAAAATAATTTACTAGGTAATAATAATATACTAGGTAGTATAATACTAGGTAACTTTTTGCAAAGTGAGTGTACAATAAAAATATAATTATAAATAAAGTATAGAATAGAGTATAAAAATAAGAAATAGAATTAATGGTAAAGGAATAACTGCATCGGTAACCATTTTTCATAGCATTCAGAAAGTACGAACGTTGGTTTCTTGGTTGACAAACTTCTCGACCATGTCTATGCAGGGGCGTCGAAAGCCACCGCCGGGGACCCCCACCCCTCCCTGGGCCGGACCCTACACAGCATAGGTCCTTGCCAACTCGAGCCTCTAGGATTCATCCGGGCCCCGGACTGCCGCCCCTGTTGTCCCCCCTCGTCGGTTCCGTGTCTACGCCCCTACACTTGAGGCGCAAACGCCTCAATTTCATTACGCCTCTTCGATAGAATTAAACGACATAAAATTTCTGTAGCCACGTTTATACAAACATACCAGACCGCAATACATAGGAAAATAATAACTGCCAATTGGTACTAGACATAAAAGGCTTAAAATTCTGAATTATCAAACGAATCACGTCCTGAACATGAATTTCCCAAATACAAGGAAGTCAACAAATTTGAATAACAATAAGATAAAATAGACTGCGAAATTACGGAGTACAACCCAAATTAAACCTATGGAAAAGTACATTGGAAATCCTACATTAACACAAAGCCAAATACATTTTATGATCAATTTTTCCACAAACATACTACTTACGTTCGAAATATGACGTACAGACCTCCACGAAAGTAGAATTTAGGAATCATAACACAAAGGACATGCCGAGTACGACTTCGAGTGTCCCCCCCACCATCACCCCTGGCGGAAGCAAGTCTTTTAACCAGCTGATGCACATGTCAGTGGCACGTGGTGCGTTTTTTCGGATTCTCAGTTCCGATTATTCGCAAAATTAAGCCATCGAGGCAATAAACAAATACCAAAACACATCCTAAACTTTCTGAACACCAATCCACTTTCAGTAAACGAAAAGATGCAAAAATATTACCTTTATTTGAAAGCGAAGAGGCGACGAAAATCTCCGTGGTACTTAAGCGAAACCGCTCGCCGACACCACATTTGGCGATGATTCCCTTTCCGTCGCCAAGTGTCGGTGTTGTCAGAAAGAAGAAGAAAGCGAGGGGGAGGGAACATACACACAAGAAACCTACCAATTCTGCCATTTTATAGCTTTCTGGCTCCTAAAAAAAGCCACACACACGTTTTACTAGAGTTTTTGAAACGATATTTAGTGCTTTTACTGTAATATATATCTTCAATCGACATTCATGGTCACCCTTAAAATACATCGACTATTTTCACGTGTTTAATCATTCCTCGGAAAATGTATTGCCTCTGTCCTCACCAATCAAAGATTGACATTTTTATTAGGCACATAGCACCATCTTGGCGCAATCTAGGACACTAGGTCTAACAATTTTCTGTGGGCCCTTTTACACCAGCATTTAGATTTTCGAATTTTTTCACTGTGAAAAATACAGGGCAGTAGCCAGATTGGGGTTGGAGGAGTTTAGCCATCTGGAAATGTAATTAGCCTTCCCGGTAAATGTTTTTTTTAAATAAATTATATTAGAATTTTATTTTAAAAATTTCGCTTTGTATAAAATTGTACATAACAATGGAAATCGTTAATTGAGGTGAAAAATATATTCAAAACAGACTTCTACAGTAGATCTTGTGTACATCATATGTTTCTTACAGAGGTTCGAGTCTTCGAATACTTCATAAGAAGCAGGGCCGTCCTTAGCTAATGTGGGGCCCAGGGCGATATATATATTAAGGGGCCCATACATAGACAAGTAAAGAAAAAGAAATGGAATAATGTATGACTACTGGATGGCACGAAATGCGAGATCTGAAGTAAAAATATTTTTGGGGAAATTTTCAATATTACAAAAATTAAAAATTCGAGAATTACGCTTCGTGGGGCCTCAAGAAGCGCGGGGCCTGGGGCATGGGCCCTGCTTGCCCCTGCCATGATAAGAAGGATAATTATAAATTTTAGTATATCTCTAAGTTTTCTCAACGGTTTGCGTTAAGAAATTTATTCGTTAATGTTAAATACATTAATCAACTTATAGATTTAATAGTATTAAATATATTAGTAAAATACATCAAAACATTGAAGAAATTTAAGCCTTCTCACCCTGTACATTTCAGATCTCCTCCACAAGCGTCATACGAAATATGCACATGATACGTTGTCCATTGGACGCTCGTGACATGCCAATCATAGGCGGCTGCACCTTGAGAACACGATCATTTGATATGATGCTAATACGATCCGTGTGGTCATTGGTTTAACTTAACCTTTACATCCTGGGGGCACTTATTTATTCATTGTAATGTTCGTTATTCTAGAAGGAATCTAAATAATGTTTTGGAGGCCTACCTGAAGCTAAGGTCCCTTAACTGGGGAAAAGTCCTAACTTAGACAGTCGCAAGATCTAAACGGCGGTTGTATTTGTTATATATTTTTCTTATTGAAAAATTTAGAAATTTAGTGTAAAGGGGTCCACAAAAAATGATCGAGATAGTTCTTAAGGCACATAGTAATTTTTCTGCTTTCTATAGTCTAATGGTTCCCAGCCTGGGGGTCGCGACCCTTAAGTGGGGTCGCCGCAACTATTTTTAGTTGCAATTATTTTTATAAGGAGTTTCATACTCAATGTTTCGCTTTTATATTTCAACACGGCTACACACATTGCAATATTCTACTAATGGTCGTTAACTCTATATCTATAAATATACATTAATGTACATAATTATTATAATACATGTAATAGATATAATACAGTCAAACCTCGTAAGGCGAACATCAAGGGGAACAGAAAACATATTTGTATTAACACTAATTCGTCTTATGCGGAAAGGAGTGTACACTATACAATCTGACGGAACTTCAGAAAACGGTTCGTATTAAAAGTAATTCGTCTTAAGCGTGTTCGTTTCAACGAGATTCGACTGTATAAATAATTAATATAATATAATTTTATATTTAATGTGTTTTCTTTACTCTGTTAAAAATGCTTTTATTATGCAAATGTGGCGGCGGCGGACAGAGGGGGTCGCGGATCTTTTGATTACTATAAAATGGGGAGTTGTGGATTACTTGTCTATAAAAATGGGTTGCGACTTGAAAAAGTTTGGGACCTACTGCTCTAGTCGCTAGAGCAGCGTTCCCCAAAGTAATAAGTACTCTGGAACAGAAGATATCGATATTATATATTGATAGTATGTATCAGTGATTATGGATGGGCGATCCGCGAGCCAGATCCGGCTTACGAGCAGTAAAACCTGGCGAAACTACGAAAGACAAGAAACTTACAAAAAATTTTAGGGGAGTCTAATTTTCTTTTACGGGGTCTAATTTTTTTCTAAGAGAAGTTAAAGCTCATAATTCAATGCTATTTCACTGAATCAAAAAATTTGTAGGGGTATAAGCCCCCTAGCTGCCCATTGCTTGTATAGCGTGTAACATAATTCCGTTTTCATATCTTCTGGCTCGCCGACCGAAAAAAATGATCCAAAGTGGCTCACGATGAAAATTAATTGAGAACCACTGGTATATATATATACTCAAACACACACACACACACACACATACACACATATAGAGTGAATCGGGGGAAGATGCTTATTTTTTCATAGTTTCCAATTTTAGTCACAAATGGCAACATGGGCTTTTCCCATTGAAGACGATAGGCACCTTGTGAAATAATTTGTAAAAGGAAGGTCGCGATCTTATGTGTCCGGATTTATAGGAAAAATCATTTATAAGTTTAAGATTTGGACTGCCCAAATTATTTCAATGTGATATATTCAGTCATTATAGATTAAAAAGTATAATGTGAAGTTGTACTTTTCCATACTATTTGTATAGTAGAGGTTTTATTGTTAACGTACTGACATATAACAGCTTTAGTTTTCGCAATCGTCGTCACGTGACTAACATGGCGTCTTACCCCGACTCTAGGGAAAGATGCCTATTTTTTTTCGGGGTGAGATGGCAGATTTAAAAAAATATATATTTTTCATTATTTTAAGTAAATATGCCTCGTACACATGTCCGAACGTCAAATAGAGTACAATGGAGCAAAGAATATCTGCAATTTGCCATGGAGCATGTACGAAGATCCAGACATGCTGGAAATAGCTACAAACAATGATGTGATCATGTTTTGTTTACCTCCTCATTCTACTCATTATCTACAACCTCTTGACAGATATGTTTTTAAATCTTTGAAACATTTTTTTTACAACGCTGTGACAACATGGATGAAAGCACATCCAGGTAGAAAATTATCCAAGGCTCAATTTGGCCCTTTGTTAAAAGAGGCATGGCAGAAGGGAGCAACGCAATATAAAGCTTCTAGTAGTTTTAAAACCTGTGGTATTTGGCCGTATGAGCCAGAAAGTATACCCGAGGAAGCATATTGCATTTCAGATTGTGCTCTTCCTTCAGCTACATCAGAAGATCAAGAGGGTCAGACAGTAACACAGGACGTATTAGAAAATGTCGAAAGCAAAGTTTTTCGAAAGCAGGGTGTTCGTTTGAGGACATATTTCCTATTCCTATTTTACATCCAAAGGAGAAGAAAAAAAGAATGACGACAGTAAGTCTACTAACTGAACATAAACACATCGAGAAAGTGAAAATGAAAGTAGAAAAGAGGAAACAAAACGGAAAAGTTGGTGATTTGCAAATTCGAAAGAAAGGCAAAGACAGCAAAAATAACTGTGTTGTTTGCAACATAAATTATTACGATAAAAAAGGGCCTAAAGTACCTTGGTTAGAGTGTATCATTTGCAAGGAATGGCTTCACAAAACATGCACATCAGAAACAGATATGTGCATTAAATGTGCTGATCCACAGTAACGGTAGCCAGTGGTAAAGGCAATTCATGACTATTAATATCTGAAAAATACTTCACAAATTCATCAATAATCGCTGAAAAAATGTTTTTAATTTTCTTTTCAGTAGATACCCTGTGTTTTTCCTACTATGTTTTCAATAAATGATGTTTCATTCCTATTAATTTAACGTAAGTACACTTAATACAACTTTGCCATCTTACCCAGTTCTTCGGGGTAAGATGCCCAAAATGCCATAGTATGAAAAAGTGCCACAAACCTAACATAAAACAATGAGGTTTGATATCAAAATCTTTCAGTAAGTATAAAAATATTCATAGTATTCATTTCCGATACCCACATTATTTTATTTGAAAACGCCTAAATATAATGTCGTTGAATAGTTAAACTTTCTTCCCCCGATTCACTATATAGTCCAAATGTTTTCACACAAGTCTATCCTGGAAGCGAATTGCTCAGGATAGACTTGTGTGGAAAGCATTTGGAGAGACCTTCATCCAGCAGTGGATAGATAATGGTTGAATATGATGATGATGATATATATATATAGTTAAACCAGTTACTAGAAAAATATTTTTTTCTTATACTACTTTTAAGTTTTCAAATAAAGAATATGTTATATAATGTATATATTATATTGTATACAATGTATGTATTTTATCCAAAGTATATTTTATATCATATAATGATATAAGAGTTTTTCGTGCAGAGGTTTCAAGAGTTCCGTAAAGGTGAAAGATCAAGAAAAGCTTCCATGGTGGAGACATAGGGTCATCACCAAAGATATGCATTTGCTCAAATTTTCTGCAATTCCTTTGATTTTTCCCATATCCCCCCCCCTCTTTTTTTAATTTCGTCTCCTACAATTCTGCCCGATATGCTTCTTGGTCTACTCCTATTTCTGTTTCCTTGGGGGTTCCAAGCTAAAGATTGTCCACAAACGTTTTTCGGTTTCTTCCCGAGTGTGTGAAAGCTTCTGATCGCATGGAGATATACGCAAGAGCTTTAGAGATGCGCGTTCAAGTGCAGCATCACGAGTATATAAGGCACATCGTTTAATAACTCTAAAACAGAGTTATACACAATCCAGCTCGCCGACAACTGTTTAGAATAAAAAAAAAAATCAAAACAAATATTTAATTTTTTTTTCTAGAAATAAAGAAAAACCATGGGGACAGCATGAGTGACTCCTTTCTGTATCGCAAATAAACAAATAACTGGAAGAAATTCTGAAGGATTTTTTTTAAACGAAACCGCTGGCCGTACAGATCTGTACAATTTTTTAAGTGGCCTGCTGCTGAAAAAGGTTTCTCTAAACAAGTTAAACGCGCGATAAAGCTAACGTGGAAGGTACCCAAAAGGTTTGATACTTGGGTAAAGCTACGGGTAGATTGACCGCTCATTAGGAAAGCCCTTCTACCAGAGGTGTAGCAGTATAAAAATTAGGGGGGGGGGTTAGGTAGTTTTTAAAAAAGAACGGACGATTCAGAGTTATGGAGAATATTGTACACTACTATCCAAGGGGGGGAATGAGCCCCCGAGTCCCTCCCCTTCCTTACGCCACTGCCTTGTACGTGTAATATCTCCGTCTACATGGCAGCATTGCTTATGGAAGCGCACGAGAAAAACTCCCCTTACGCGTAATACCTCCTTTTGGAAGAAACGAAAAGAAATTTCAAGCAATGGTGAAATTTGCTGTAGAGAGAAGAATAGCCAAATGATAACAATAAAAGCATGATTAAATTTTTAACCCGGGTTCGAAATTAGCGGGTGCACTGTGCACATGGAATTTTACATATGCATGTAAATTTTTAATTTGGGTGCATGCAGTGCACCTAACTATTCAAAACTATGGCTACTTACTTTTTTTTTTCAAGAATAGTGAACTACGGAATAATTTTATATAATTTTCTCAATGTATCTGCATTTGCTTTGAATTTTTTTTTATTACAAATGAATGTTCAATTATTTTGAAAAGTTGCATTTTGTTGTAGCTTACATGTTTTAATGTAATTATTTCACTTACATTTTACCCGTTTTTAAGGTTGAGGTTTACTTTCTATTCTGTTCGTTACTTGTACACTTAACTAGTATTTAATGCACCTAAGTCACAAGACTTGGGTGCACTTGTGCACCTGATTTAAAAAGTTAATTTCGACCCCTGTTTTTAACTAATAATAAAATCATTCTATTATTTAAATAACAATTAATTATGAAAAATCCAATGATAATCTTATTGCATTATCATGGTTTAAAACGGATTCTGAAATTTCAAGTTCACGTGCAGAAATAATTTACATACCAATTTAGTTTTAAATATCGTTTGGAATATTTTTTATTCATCGATGAATACTGAAACATTAAAATAAATAAACCGGCCATAACTTTTTAAAATATGATTGTCGACACGTATTATAATTCAACAATTACGCAGTCACGATATTCTATTAGACCTTAAAGCCTATAAATCAAATATCGTTTGGCATTAATTGTAGTTCCTTTTTTTTTACTCTCGCTGTTGCCATATCCCTTTATTGAAATTGTTCCCATATTTAATTTATACTCTCGTAACCACGTCCATCTTCCTTTAACTAACTCTCGTGCTTCTTATTAAGCCCTGAAAGATGTGCTCCCTGCTTTTTAACATCTCTTAGAAGCCGTTCGTGACTTCTGCTTAATTTTTGCCATTTTTCTTTCGCAGGCTTTCAGTCAACGTGTTTTAACTTTCACGAGCACCACATTTAAAACGTTTTCACCCGCATCTATCTTTATCCATTCATGATTCCGCTTCTGGCACTTTTAATCGAATGAGAAAATAAAAAATGAATGAACAATTGCGAAAGAAACGGATTGACACATCTTCTAAATAAAAATAGTACATTTTCTGGATATTTCTCGTTAGGAGAAAAGAGGTTAACGAACGCACATTGTCAACGTCTGTCCTTCAAACTTTTATCATCGGCTGTGGGTTAGTAATATATAATGATAATAGTTTATTCAACCCGATATACAGTATTTAGTGTTATATAATTTGAGCAGTATAAAATTTATAGCATAGGTTCTCAAAGGTAAAACTGCAATGGCTTTGGATAAAGACACTTCTTACTCATTTTAACAACAATACATACTTTGACAACGAAGACAACATTTTGTCAACAACATACCAACAGCTCATAACTATAAAAATATGTATTAATACCTATATTTTGTAAAGGTAAGGAATTGGGAAAATTGGTCGCCGAAGTTGGCGCTGTATTCCCTGTGAGGGACGGGAAGTATTAGTAATTCTAAAACTCACGAAGTCATCCTTTGTTTCAACTGGCTTAGCACAGACTTGGCAGTGCTTGCGCCATAAATTTCAACTAATAACGCTTTAACTGACCATACAGATGATTCAAATATTAATTGAAGACACCTTTATCTTGTTCTCCATCGTGGTTTCTCAAGTTAGTAACGGCTAAAATCCACGGTCGCCACAGGGCGACTAAATATCGAGGAACGGCGATTAAAAATATGCCTTCAGTTGCCATCACACTTGCCACTTTATTGTTTCTCAGTGCAATTCTGCAGAATATGGACTAGTAGCGAAACATGCAGAAGTTTCAATTGAACACTTTGATTCCATACTTGTAATTAACTTGTGGTCGGATTCAGTGAAAAGCAGTTGACCAAATGTTAAACACTAATTAAAAGAGTTAACTATAAATAAAACGTGTCTTTGCCCTCTTTAATCTTCAAACATTTATATACAAGTATTATCTGAATTTTTCAAAATTAGTATATATTTTAGGTATGTGTAAAAAAAGGTTTAAACTGGCTATTATTTTCAGATAAGTACATATCTGTGGTCACAGGGAATAAGTGGTTAAGTCAAAAAATTGCAAAAATAAATGCACTGTGAATTTAGTGCACACGGCTTCAGTAAATTAATCATTCTTCAAACCATTAAAGTTAGAACCTTATTTGAGTCACACTAATGTCAACCAAATTTATTTTTTTTAAAAAAAACTGTATATAAAGAAAAAGGTCTAAGGTAAAACGGTGCCGCCCTGGAAAATCGCGATTTTATATTTAACCAGTCATTCCCTGAGACCACAGATATATTGCTGTGATTTATTTTTCCTTATATTAATAGAATGAATATAACAATTAGAACAAAATATGTAGGGATATCAAAGACGCAAGACTAGTCAGTCAAAGTTGTTTTTTATTTCTAAAAGTCATGTTTATTTAATATACAAATTATACAGGATCTCGTGGCCACACAAAAGTGGCTACTAACAAATGAAGTGGCCCCTAATAAAAAGGGCCATGCCGGCCAGTGGCCACTAACAAAATATCTGCTGAGTTTTTGGGTTAAATAAAGCTATTTTTTATTCATAAAACTAGCGTTTATTTAACACTTAATTATAGACCCGTGGACACTAACTTAAATGAAGTGCCCCCTAATAAAAGACATGCCACAAAAGTGGCCACTAACCAAATATCTGAATTTTGCTTTTACAAAGAAGGGCCTTGATAAGCAATAATACATATAATGTCCGTACACATATCAATCAAAAATTATATGTCAATACAGCATGCAAATAATGAATGTAAAAATGGATATAAATAAAACCCAATGAATGTAAAAATGGATATAAAAAAAATAATGAATGTAAAAATGGATATAAAAAAAATAATGAATGTAAAAATGGATATAAAAAAAATAATGAATGTAAAAATGGATATAAAAAAAATAATGAATTTAAAAATGGATATAAAAAAAATAATGAATTTAAAAATGGATATAAAAAAAATAATGAATTTAAAAATGGATATAAAAAAATAATGAATTTAAAAATGGATATAAAAAAATAATGAATTTAAAAATGGATATAAAAAATAATGAATGTAAACATGGATATAAAAAAAATAATGAATGCAAAAGTAAGGCCTTGATAAGCAATACAAATACTGTCCGTACGACATATCAAACAAAAATATATATTAATACAGGTATGCAAATAACGAATGCAAAAATGGACCAAAAAATGTAATTAATGTAAAAATGGAGATAAAAAAATTAATGAATGCAAAAATGAACATTAGTGATGTTCAACATCCTTAGTTAATGTCATTCTATTCAATTAATAATTCATTTCATATTTAGGACTTTGGGGACGTTCGCAGCGGGATAAACGTATTATGCGGGAATGTAAAATCGGGGTTGCATTGAACCATAAACCCATAAATAATTTATTTTCGTACCTACAGAAGGACGGCTGCCGACAGTAGACAACACAATGCAAGGGTCTCGCGTTTTTTACGTACCTAATTTACGAACTAAATAGCCCGTAAACGTTTCGAGACCAACGCAATATTACGTTGGTCCCGAAAAGTATTCCACAGAGCCAATGTTTAATTCTTTTTTATGAACTTTCGATTTTGCGAACTTTTTAGGCCATTGAGAGTTCGTAAAATCAAAAGCCCAGCGCATCTTAATCTTTTTATATATGCGGCGTTACCTCCAGTAAGGGACACCCCGATTTAAAGGACCATTGTTCTGGTCCCCAGTATATGTATCACCTCCAGGGCTCTTTCTACCATTAGGCGACCGCCTAGGGCGGCAAAATGGCGTAAAAATTTTAATTTTAAATCAAACAAAGAAAAAATTGAGCAAATGAGGAGAAAAAATGAAAAAGAAGAAAAATTAAAACATATAATTGTTTTCAAAAGCATACGGGACAATTACTTAATAAGTCTTTACTTCGACGAATGTGAAAATGTTTGATGTGTTTCATTGTTTAATTTTGCACACAAGTTCTTTCATATCTAATACATTTAAGCCTTCTAGCTCTGATAATACAACGTTGTGTTTTGAAATATTACTCCTTTAATATCTCAGTTTTCAAAAATATAAAATATTGAAATTAAACAATTATAACATGTAGCAATTGTTTTATTATTCACAGTACCCTAACGTTACAAAATAACTAATATAAGTCTAAAATATAAATATAATTAACGGGTTTAATGATTAAAAGTATAACAGAAAATTTGTACATCGTTGTACCTCTGTATGTTCCTCCGAAAAAGGGACACCTTTCTTTAAGGGACAAAAGGTCCGGTCCCATAGGTGTCCCTTATTGGGAGGTAATACCGTATATTGTTGGTCAAACAGCAATCATGAACATATTCCTTGTATCGTGTTGTCGCAAGAAATCTGTATCGGGCAGGCATAAACACGGAGACGAATACATAAAATAAAATACATAAAATACCGGTATAAAAATACATAAAATAAAGGTAACTTAACGTGGAATTTCCATTGTAATTACCGAAACCTCACTTGTGTACACAGGTGGGTATTGATGGGGGTTGTAATCCCCTACTGCACTGGAATTTCGTATATTTAACATAGAAACCTATGAATTATAGTTTTGTACCCCCCCCCCTTATGAACTTTCTACGTACGTCTACCTTCCCAACCTTTTTCAAGCCAAGTAATCTATGCTCCTACTTTTCTAGTAACCAAACGATCTGCGACCCCATCTGTCCGCCGTCCTTTACATAGGAATAATAAAAGCATATTTATCAGAGTAAAACACGTGTACCGAAACTATACTTTTATATATATTGATATATATATATGTCCTCTATATTACAGATATAAAGTTAACAACCATTAGTAGAATATTGCAATGTGTGTAGCCATGTTGAAATATAAAAGCGTTGGAAACATTTGGTATAAAATTCCTTACAAAAATAATTGCAACTAAAAATAGTTGGTTGCGGCGATCCCCTTCCCCCTGTTTACGACCCCCAGGTTGGGGACCACTAATCTATGCGAAACCTACACCGAGAAATTGCTTCGAAACTGTCTAAATATTGCTGGGGACCAAAACTATGCTGGGTGATGAGAAATTAGAATATTTTTTGGCTCAATCGAATACATTTCACAACTAAGCAATAAAAATGCACAATTCAGAAACGATCGTCCACCACGGCGTACAATGTGTGAGAATGGAAGCAACTATTTGTCTTTTACAAGCCCACATTTTCCCTATTAATTACCATTTCTAGTGCAGCATCGCTCTGCAGTTCTACAAATTTTAACTGAAAGGTTTTCCAATTAGTTAATAGCGACGGCAGTGATGATATCATCGTCGTTATTATCATTGCATGGAAGGTCAGTAAACAATGAAAGTAGGTTGAGGATACAACAGCTGATTTCACGTAAATGGTACAGTTCCATTCTTTTCAGTGAAACAATATTAAAGGTGGATTTATCCATTGTAATTGCAATAAAATGTCTGGAAGAAACATGCTCTCACAAAGAAATAAATGTAAACGGGAATAGCGGAGAAGGCAACTGGATTATTAATAAAGGAAAAGACACGAAGACTGGCATTGCTGCCCATATGGGGGGGCAGGGGGGTTGAATCCCCCCCCCCCAGCCGTTGTTTACAAATTTTATTTGCCCGATTCTGGCGAATTGCATTTACTTTCAAAAGTTTTACAGTTACATTTTAAAATAAGGTACTTTTTAGCTTATTACTAATTATCAAACAGTATCAATTATTTTTGTAGTATTTTAGTATCTTGTATATTTATTAAAATGTTTGACAGCCTTGAGGAGGTAATGATTTTTCTCACATCCCCCCCCCCAACTAAAACTACTCATATGGGCGCTACTGAAGATGGGTGATAATTACGACACAATGGACAGTAACTTGAAGTACACAGATATTTATAGGAATAAATAAATATGTGTGTACATTTTTAATTGGTAGCCTTTTTACAATAATGACCTGGCGCAGTATGGCCCGATGCCCTTGCGCCATAAAAAATCAAAACAAACCAAACAATAATGACAGCTGTTGCTTTTTAAAATAATCACAGTTGGCAGCTTGTTGAGTTTATGGTAACTATTGATTCCTCGGTAACGTAATAAAACCATAAATTTTAAATAGTAGTTTTCCGCAGCAAAAAGCTTATACCGGTAAGCGCTAAACGTACCTAGCAGGTATTTATAAGTTTTGACACTTAAATCCCTTTTTACCTTTATTCGTATATAGGGTTTAAAGTATTACGCAAGCAATGATGCGACATTTGACCCCAGTGTAAGCAAAAATTAACATTTACTAACATAAAAATAAATAGCCAACAGCTCCCCATAAAGGTGCTTAGGTAATGCTTGAACTCCCATAGCAGAACCCCGATTATCCGAAACAAAGACGCAATTTCGGATGAGGAACGGATCCAAGTATTACGTAAGCAATATTTTTGCCCGGCTAAACCCCCTCCCGCAGTGAAATAAAATTAACATTATCAACATGGGAAAAGCAAGCTGCTTGGCAAACCCCCAAAGATGCTTACATGTGTTGAATTCTCCATAGTGAACTTCCGGGTATCCAGAAATAAGGGACTTTAGTTTTGGACAGGGTGCCCAAGTATTACGTAAGCAATATTTACGCTATTTCAACTTCCCCCCACCGTAAGCAAAAATTAACATTGGCTAACATAGGAAAATAAGCACAATAGCACCCACCCAAAGATGCTTACGTAATACTTGAAAACTTCCTAATCTAGAAGTTAAATTTTCAGCGTAAAGGTGCAAAAAAGACTGCAATAATTGTATTCAAAGACAGGTTTAGTTATTAACTATTATTAACAATATTATTAAACTTCTGTATTAATAGGGAAAACGTCACGAAGTATATATGGCAGGGCTCGTATAAAACGAGGAGCTTGGGAACAAAGATCTTTATCCGGACGCTCGCTAAATTCATTTTGGAACTTAAAACCCCAAATACTGAAAACGAAGTTCATACACGTAACAACGTACATGCAACGATCATATAATAACATTGAATTCTGAATTTGTCTAAAACGTGATGAACAACGTATTTTATTGCCACTCAACTTTCATTATATTCATTCATATTCACATGTTATACACTGAAGTGCCAGAAAAATTGGCACACCTACCTAATATCGTGTAGCCCCCAACCCCACGCATGCACACAGAAGTGCCGCAACACGACGTGGCATGGACTCGACTAATGTCTGAAGGTATCCTGGAGACAATTCACACCAGGAATCCTGCAGGGCAGTCCACAAATCCATAGGAGTGCAAGGAGGTAGAGATCTCTTCTGAACAGCACGTTGCAAGGCATCCCAGATATGCTCGATAATGTTCATGTCTGGCGATTTAGGTGGCCAATGGAAGTGTCTAAAGTCAGAAGAGTGTTCCTGGAGCCACTCGGTAGCAACTCTCGATGTGTGGGGTGTCGCATTATCATGCTGAAATTGTCCAAGTCCGTCGGAATGCACAATGGACATGAATGGGTGTAGGTGATCGGACATGATGCTTACGTACCTGTCAGAGTTGTCTCTAGACGTATCAGGGGTCCCATATCACGCCAACTGCACACGCCCCATACCATCACAGAAGCTCCACCAGCTTGAACAGTCCCCTGTTGACATGTAGGGTCCATGGATTCATGAGGTTGTCTCCATACCCGTACACGTCCATCCGCCTGATGCAATTGGAAACGAGACTCGTCAGACCAGGCAACGTGTTTCCAGTCATCAACAGTCCAATGGCGGTGTTGGCGGACCCAGACGAGGCGTAAAGCTTTGTGCCGTGCAGTCAACAATGGTACACGAGTGGGCCTTCGGCTCCGAAAGCCCATATCAATGATGGTTCGTTGAACAGTTCGCACGCTGACACTTGTTGATGCCCCAGCATTGAAATCCGCGGCAATTTGAGGAAGTGTTGCACGTCTATCTCGTTTAACGATTCTCGTCAGTCGTCGAAGGTCCCGTTCTTTCAAGGTCTTTTTCCGGCCGCACCGCTGTCGGAGATTTGATGTTTTACCGGATTCCTGATATTCACGGTATACCCGTGAAATGGTCGTACGCGAAAATCCAAATTTTGTCGCTATCTCGGAGATGCTATGTCCCATCTCTCTTGTGCTGTCCATAACGCCACGTTCAAAATCACTTAAATCTTGATAACCTGCCATTGTAGCGGCAAGAACCGATCTAACAGCTTTGCCAGACATCTCTTGTCTTATATAGGCGCTGCCGACCGCATCGCGTTACGCTGATTGGTTGCAAAGCTCCGTTATTTGCATACGCACGCCTGTACCAGTTTTTCTGGCATTTCAATGTATAAAGGAATTTGCCTTAAGACGCGTTTTCCTAGATGCGCATCTTTTGCGGCGAAACGATGACAAACTTCGAAAACTGACTCAAACAATAAAAAACCAATGGAAGTGTTTTCCTAGAACGCGCAAAACGCTTCCTTTGGTTTTTATTGTTTGAGTTTCATCTCGGCGTTTTATATTGTTGCGCCGCCACATATAAGCGTCTGTGGTTCATTCACGAAAAGTTGTCCGATGGTGCCGTTAGAAAATAACGGGAGCTGACGTCACAAACGGCATAGCCGATTACAGCAGAGGGGAGGACGTCATTTCAGAACTGTTTTTTAGCGAACGTTTGTCTGCGCCAAAAACCAGTTCTGAAATGACGTCCTCCCCTCTGCTGTAATATAAGATGTTTTATACATTTTTAAATATATATTATTTCACTATTAAGGTATTTTGTATTCAGATAGAATAAAATAAAATAATTGAACAAAAACTGTTTGTCAAAATACTTATGAGCGCTACTGGATATGTTACATTAATTATGTATATTTTATATATATATATGTTAGGGTATATCATAGACATGGGCGCCGACGGCATAAAATTATTGGAGGAGGGGACAATATACCAGTAGAAGGCATTTTGTTTGAAATTGGAGGGGGACATGGAACCCTAATACCAACATTGGGGGTATGGGTGCCCCCTGTCCCCCCGCTAATAATGCCTGTGATTATAGATATAAAGTTAACAACGATTAGTAGAATATTGCAATGTGTGTAGCCATGTTGAAATATAAAAGCGTTGGAAACATTTGGTATGAAATTCTTTATAAAAATAATTGCAACTAAAAATAGTTACCATTTGTTCGCATTTAGTGCAAGAACCGCATATTTCTAAGTAAGTACTCAGTAACAGGGTCTTACCGAATACATGCCAATTATGAAGTGAATTTCTTTGGAGTACCTTGAAAAATGAATTTGAATTTTTTTTTCGAAAACACTGAACGTGTATCTATTAAAAAAAGTGCAATAAGCCATTTTAGTTAAACGAAGTTCGGATAAGCGACGCTTTACAGTATGATACGAAATGGCCTCTTTGGTAACTGCTAATAGGTAGGCCTACTACTATTCCAATTCGATTTTATGCAAACTATCATCTGTCGAATTTTAATTTACCTTAGAGATTTAAAAACCCGTTCTTTCACGGAAATATTTCCTATCCGAATTGTTTCATGATCGAATGAATTCCCTGACCATATCAATGAATGATTTACCGCATCTAACACACGTGGACAGAACCGTTTCTTCGTTTGGTCAAAGTACATGACTCAAATACCTCAAACTAGTAATGCTTTATTAACCGTTTCGAGTGACTTTTCCAATGAGGTGTGTTTGTGTGCATGTGGTAATTAATGGAAAAGTTGGCCGAACAACTGGCACTAAGTTTCTAGGATTGGTTAGTTCGAAACCTAAAATAGGAAGTGAACTTGTCCAATGAAATTCTCATTCCCGCATACAAGCATAAAGTCAGTGGAATCAGCACTTCGTTAAAGTATACAAAACAACCACTTTGTGGAATTACGTAAGACTCATTGGAAATGGAGGTAATACAAACGTTTATTTTGTCTGGTTACCATTTTTATGATAACTACCCGTGACACAATTCCCACATTTATTGCCATTTGTAACGCGTTTTATCGTCTCCCTGATGGCTAGACGCAATGTTTTAGTATTCTCACACACATTCAAAAGCACCTGTTGCGCAATCAGATGTTCGCTATTCTCGAAAAGTCAATAAATAGTCATTCAAATTTGATCTTGCACAGCCGTATTTTGATAGCGTTCTCCACGTCCACAACCAAGTCTGACGCAATGGTACATTACTAAATTGAAAAATCAAAGACTATAGATTATGGAGAAATTAAAATAAAACGGGTGTTTAAACGTGAACAGGTGGGTATATAAATTTTATGTTAAAGATTTACAAAGAAAAGTGAATATAATCACTGCATCGTTTTCTAAACTAAGGATATTAAGAGTCCGCGGCTATAACAGAAACGAGAACCTTATAATAATAATAATAATAATACAGTGGAGTTCTGCTAACTCAGTGGTTCCCAACCTGGGGGTCGCGAACAGGTTTCTGGGGGGTCATCGCAACTATTTTTAGTCATCGGAATTATAGTAAGTATAGTAGTAATCGGAATTATTTTTATAGGGAATTTCATACCAGATGTTTTCAACGCTTTTATATTTAAACATGGCTACACACATTTCAATATTCTA
>QLNU02015003.1:37513902-37529344 GCA_006491805.2 Dysdera silvatica | reverse complement strand
TTATGAGTTTGTTTTTCAACATTTTTATTGTCAATACAAAAGTTTTTGGCGTATATTGAATGTAACAATTTTTATGTATGTTCCTATCACAAATTGGGCGGTAAAATGGTAAATCCGCTTGTATTAGTGAATTATTATATGAAAATATAGTGAAATCTGTCTGTGATGGCATCCAACCGACAGGAAAGGGCACCATTAGAGTAATGACGTACGCAGGGGGTGTTGATGGGGTTGTAACCCCCATTGCAATGAAATTTTGTATATTTAACATAGGAATATATGAGTTGCAGCTCTGTAACCCCCCCCCCATCTTATGAACTTCCTACGTAGGCCCATGCGTAAGAAATACCGTTGAACATGACTCACTCTATACCTGTTGGGGCGGGGAAGACGGGAAGATCGTTATAGAAAGATTTCGCCGTATTTATGACGTGTGTTTTGTACATTTTCGCACATTTGGGAAGATACGTGTCAAAAAGTTTGAAACAATCTCTGTAAAGCAATAATACATGTGTTATACAGTAAATATCTTATCAACCACAAAGAAAACACGATGAATGATAACAATAAAGTCAAGTAATATTTACCCGAAAAAGGGGGTACACCATTAATACACACACCAGGGCCAGAAAAATCTATTGCACGACATGCCCAGGACATGCAAAAATTTCCCCCGGGCATGTATTTTTTTTTTTTTCCCCCTACATTCCCGACTGGTCTTGTAAAAAATTGAAAGCTTTTAATGCTTTAAAAAATGTAAGCTTTTAACATATCTCAAGGGTTTTTTCTAATTAAAATAAATTTCCATTTTTATTTCAGTGATTTTATCAATGTCCTAGCAACAATATCGATACCCCAACTATAGTGTAAACTTAATAGGGTGTCCCAACAGCAGTGGAAAAGATAAAAACTCCATATCCACATGTAATTGAGGATTTTCAACAAGTCCTGTGGGAACACTTGATTTTGCTGCCATCTTGCCAGACTTCTTGCAGCTCACAACTCATTGCCATTTGTCAAGCTCCTGTTCGCTTGCCCCCCCCCCCTTTTTCCCCATCTCGTTTACTTTAATAATAGATACCAAAATTTTTCTTCGAAATGTATCTTTATCAGGATACCTTACTGCAACTAATAATATCCCCATGGTTTTTATCTTAGAAGAAGTTAACCTACAAAATAATAAATCTTGCCCATTTACTTTGTCTTGATGTTAATTGATAAAGTACAAAAATTATAAATAGAGCAAAAAAACGTAGTGATACGTTTCGGGCATATAAAATTTTAGTTCGGGCATGCAAATTTTGGGAGATTTTTCTGGTCCAGACATACACCCCTCCAAAAAACGGGATATATACTGTATGATTACTACCAGCAATACAGGGCTCAAGCCCCCTCCACTGGACAGCAAAAAACATTGTTCTATTTAACGCTCTATCACAAGGCGTGTCGGAAAATGCTTGAGTCCCACCCCCCACTACAGCTTTTGAATAGCTACGCCGCTGATGACTATCTATGAAATACTGATCCAGTAGGAAATGAACCAAAACAAACACAACAAGAAAATGTCACACAGATATACATATTTTTTTTTCACAATTTTTACATGACCTTATTTAAAACATTTTTATAGTAACTAGACCCGCCTATCACTAGCACGAATGAAGCTTTTTTTGCAAAAAGAACGCTTACTCAGAGATCTCATAAAGATCGCACTGCTCACTGTAGTCCGGGGTTTGGTTCCCTAGGCCTTAAGAGGTTCGGATTCCTCGGAAAACAGTAGGTCCCGGCGCAGCATGACCACTGTAGTCTTTGAGCCGTAAAACCAAAAAGAATGAAGCTTCGATTACTGAACAGGCCTATGAGCGTAACTGGAGGGGAGGGGAGCTAAAGGAACCTATCACCCTCCCAGAAAAACGAAAATTATGCAAATGAATACTATGCGTGGACCAATAGAGTAGAAGTTATAACCCCCACCCTAGTATTGAATTTACGTATAGGCTAATTAGGCCCGCGGACAAGGCCTTGCGATTTTTGGGGTCCATTCTCAGGAACTTGGATATTTAAGAGGTGTAACTCCACAATTATCCCGGTCGCCAAAACTCATGCTGTACTCTTTAAGTGAGTCCGAGATTTTTAAGCACCGCGCCTACGCGTGAATTACAGCGTACGTAAAGTCTGTCTTGTATTTTGGAACGTTGCCAGTATGAACACTGGCGTCGGCCACGAGTGTTTCGTACTTTTTGCGAATCAGTATTTTCCTGAATTAGTGAAAGCCAAATGAGGGGTGCCCCCCCCCCGCCATATGTACACCGTAGAGCACGGAGTCGCACTGTCCTGCTATTCGAAAGCTTGCAATAGTAAAAAAACCAACAAAAAAACACTCGCCTCTGTACATGCAGCGGTCGTAACGTCGGTGAAATGAAAGCAGGACGTATTTATTCAACAGAACGAACCCCCAAAATTCATATTCCGATTTTAGCAAAACTTCATGCCCCAACATCGGTGAGTTTTTTTTCAAAACATTTAGAAAAATTCGCAAAACGTCAGTCCATGGTGACATCGTTCAAGGATGATCACCCAAAAAGGAAGTTGGCGCGTCTTTGGCGACCGGGATAATTGTGAAGTTTGAGCAAGAGTTATGTCAATTTTGTTTATTTACAAATAATACGAGTTTCATTACTGAAAAACCTAAATATTATAGCTAGTGAACTTCAAATAAAAACTCATGAATTATTATTGAACCGAATATCGCGGCCATATTTTTTAGGAGCCCATTTTTTCCTTGCAGCCTAGGGTCCACAAGACTTGACCCAGAACTGCTCCCCCCCCACTTCGCCAAGCCTCAATGCTATTCCCGCGAAAGAACATGCCAACAAAAAGGCTCGTGCACAGAATTTTATAAAGGGGGGAGGGACTTTTTGCTGGAAACGGGGGGAAGCTGAGGGTTTTTTTTTCCACGCAAGAAATTTGTAATATCGTTTAAATCACGGGCGTCGTTAGCGGGGGTGGGGACCCATCCTTTAAATGTTGGTATTAAGATTCCATATCCCCTTCTACTTTCAAAGAAAATGCCTCCTACTTATTGTCCCCTCTCCAATATTTCTTATGCCGTCGGCAGCAAAGGCTTAAATCAGTATTTATAAATTCATGTTATGCAAAGCCTTGCTAATAAGTACGGATAATAAGCAAAAAATATAATAAAAAAAATGCGGAAATATATTTCTTATCAAAACCTTAATAATGAAATCGATTAGAATCATTTAGATACTGATTCACATATCTTCCTTTCTGATAACGATGTCGATTGTTTTCTCGTTGCCAAGAGGACCTGGGCTAGCATTCTATCGCATTTTGTGGAGGGGTAGGAAAATAGAAGGGGTTCATGCCCCTCCCGTTAGATATCAAGATATATTTATCTCTTTAACATATTAATCAGATAATTTTTTTAAAGTCACTTGAATTCCCTAATTTTTTAACTGACGTCTCTGAGTGCATTAGAAGTTGGGGGGGGGGGACGTAATTGTTTAGTACAGCGGTTCTTTAACTTTCCTAGACCGCGGACCACCTTCAGAGATCACTCGCCCTCGCGGACCCCTGAAGAAATAACTTTTTTCTTTAAAGCCCGGAATATGGATCATCCATATTTATTTCTAGCGTTTCATCGTTGATTTTCACCTTTTAATGAAGGAATTTTTCGTTCCCTCGTAATTTATTTTTAGCATTAAAGAGTAAATGCTCGTGTCTTAGTACTTTTCCGAACTTTTGTGGGGCACTGGGAGGATCTCGCGGACCCCCAGAAGTGCGCGAACTACAGTTGAAGAACCGCTGATGTAGAACAGCAATAAAATATTGTGATTTCTCATATCATAAGTGCGCACCTTTTCAAATACCATGGACATACATTAAATTTAATGTACATATAAGGCAAACAGTATGCTCGCTTCTTTTAAACAAAATAAAATGGCATTAGTCACACACACACTATTGAAATCAAGCCATATGATATAGTTTACATTTCAGCCATGCACAGATACACATGTATTAGAACAAGATCCGCTGTTTTTACCTTTATTTTCACACAATAAAGAAAAGATTGAAACTTTCTACTGACCTGTAGACGATCATCCATTCTGCCATTGTAGAAAATCCTCCCAAAGTTTAATTCCGACTGCGAATAGGTAATCCGTAAATTATCGGCGGACTTATCCAAACTCACGTGTACATACCGTCGACCAGCCAGCAACGCCGACGAACGCTCAATGAATGAAAGATTCGCTGTGAGAAAGTCCGTGGTCGCGTATTTTGTGGAGACGGACCCCTACCTCCTCTCCACTCCGCGTCTGCTATTACTGCCGCCTCTTCTGGCGGAAGAACACGTCAGACGAACTTACACTCGCCTAACACTCATTCATACAATTGTTGAGCAGAAATTCGAACATAACAACAACACAAAAAAAAGTGCGTAATTTATTTGGTAGAACTAATCGGACTGGTATTGCCGACATCTTAAATCGCTTGCGATAATTGCGACATTTGGGGGAGTAATGACGAACTTCTGGAGACTTTTTCTTTGTGTAAATTATTCACTCGCGTTAGATATATCACCCTTCGTTAGCGCTACCACGACTCCCCCCAAAGGTTTGGCGCAGTATAGCCCAGATGCTCTTGCGCCATAAAAAAATCCAAACAAACAAACAGACTCCCTCAAAATTCAAACTTAAACCGGAATGGCGATAGAAATGAACTTTATTTGTATTTCATCGCATTTTAGGAGTATACGCTGGAGCCAGGAGCCTAGGGCGCATTTCAACGAACTGGGACTTTTCTTGTTTGTTTGATTATATTTAGGGCACCTGAAACCTAGGGCCGTATTTCCGAATAGGCTAGGGCGGCAAAATTTTGTGTATTGAGTTTGATATAACAAAATTAATACCATATGATATAATCAGATGTTTTGCCGAGAAGAAAGCTAGACGTCATGCTTTCCATTTAAATACCAATGTTCGATAGGCTTTTATTTTTTGCTAAAATTAAAATTTATTTCAATAAAATTGAATTTGATTTATTATATACCAAAGAAGAGATAATACTTCAATATAAGTTAATATTGTTTAATGTTTATGTTTCAATTCATGATTTTGTTTTTTTTTAAATATTTATTGTCAATATAAAAGTTTTGGGCGTATATTGAATGTATCAATTTTTATGTTCTTACCACTGATTGGGGGGAGGTGGACGGGTAGGAAGGGGCGGCAAAAATAGCCTAGGGGGCAAAATGGTAAATCCGCCCATGCTGAAACCCTTATCGCTTTTTGCATGAGGGGCGGCCAGTGAATTATATGAACGTAGATTATCTCTCAGGACGCAAAGATCCTAGGAGCAAATTTCATCAAAATATTTTTTTGGTTGTTGGAATTTGAAGGCTTAAATTTTAAGTACAGCCTAGGGCTCACGAACACTCGCCGCTTTCTGCACAGACTGTGGCCGGTCCATTAGGCGAACTTAGATCTTCGCCTAAGGCGCAAAGGTCATAGGGTCGCATTCAATCACAATATATTTTTTTTTTCGCTAGACTTCTTATATGTTGTTAAATTCTGTTTATATGCTTTAAACTTCTACTTTATATGACGCTAAATTCTGTTTATATGCGTTGAACTTTTATTTTGGGGCACATGAAACACTCACCGCTTTTTGCACGGACTCTGGCTATTAGTCCATTAAGAGAATCTGGATGATCGATTAATGCGTAGTCCATTAAAAAAATTCTTAGGCGATGAATTTGAATTTTTGAGAAAAAATTTTAAGTATCGTCTGGGGCGTATGAAACCCTTGCGAATTTTAACGTAGAGGATCCAGCCAAAACGTCCATCTTTGGAACTTCCAGAGCGTGGGCACCAAATCTAGGAAACGTAGTCCTATTCGAGGCCCCAAAAATATTTGGGGTTCCTCCCAAAATTGATAGACGGCAAATAAAAAATACGGAACGTGATTGAGGCTGGAAAAGGTTATATATAGAATGTTTTAATCATTGTTATTTATATATCTTTCTTATCACTAGCATTGGCGTACGCAGGGGGGTGTTGATGGGGGTTGTAACCCCCCATTGCAATGAAATTTTGTATATTTAACATAGGAATATATGAGTTGTAGCTCTGTAACCCCCCATTGAGCCTATAACCCCCTTATGAACTTTCTGCGTACGCCTATGGTCTCTGGTTAATATATTTGACTGCATATATGTGTTCTTCGATTCAGCCTTCCCCTTCTAACATTTTTGTGATGTGCGCCCCTGTTTCAGAGGGTTCCGGTTTGATTGGGAATTTGCAAGAGCGATTAATCGATTTTCTAGTGTCGAATCTAGTCTAGTGTAATGTAGTAGACTGTAGATTGTAGCCTGTTCTAGTGTCGAATAGCCTTGGCGCATGGTCAAAGGGAGCTATATTGAGCTTTGTCAGGGGGCCACTAGGACCCTTCGCCTGGGGCCCCTTAGAACTTCCGGTATGCTACTAAGCCCGAGTGAGGATGTGCACACAAAGGGGGTAGAATGCCCCTCGTTCTTTGTCTCCCGGCCTCTCACACAGAGTTATGAAAATTTCTTGTACGTACTTTATTGACTTCCAACAGGCGCGTTTTTAAAGGCACACCTTTTTTTTTAACAAATGATTGATGTCTGCCTTTCTCTCTCTCCCCGGCTCTCTTCCTCTTAATGTTTTACTTTTTATTAGCTGGACATTTTAGCTCCTTTTACATTTGGGGACTATGAGGTTTTAATGCACTAAAAACAGTGACAAAATACACTAGAGTTGAAAGTTCTTAAAATAACTGTTTATATGATGCTTATAAAATTTTGGCATCTTATAGATTAAATGGATATCACACCAATAGCATAGTCCATATGGAAATAAATTATATTTTAATTTTTTAAAAATTAAAATTTTAAATGATTTTTTATATTTTTTCAGTATTAAGAGTTTACGCCGCTCATGATATATCGATTGAAAAATTGCACAGTGCAACAAATATAGTTTTAAAACATACATAAGAATTGTGTCTATAGCTGAAGTGTGCCACTTTTAAAAATTATGAATGTATTTATGAAATATGAATTTTTATATTATGAAATTCCTAAAATATGAATATTTACTTCTTTTTTTTTTTTTTTATCATTTTTAGAGGTATAACTTTTTTGTTTTAATAAGTGTGTTAACTTCTTTACACTCATTTTGTACATAATGATTACACAAATTAAACTGGCAAAATTCATGTTGATACCAGTAAAAGAAAACATGGCATCATGCGTGCCGTATCTGAATTTTATGTTTTGAGATATTTGAATTTGAAGTTTAAATTTATGAATTAAAAACAATATAATGGCATTACAAAATATTAAAATTGGTCTACGGCATACACTACGCCTTCTTGTTGCGCGTCCTTTTTAAATGTTTTAGAAAAGTGTTGTTGTCGTTTTATTTTACAAGCATCTTTTGTCGCCCTACTTGCTTTTCGTCACTTCATGAATGCCCTTTTGATTCATCGGTTTTATAGGTCTAACTTTTTTGTTTTAATTTGTGTACTAATTCTTTTTCACTCATTTTGTACATAATGATCTCATAAATTAAATTGGAAAAATTCATGTTGATACAAGTAATAGAAATCATGATATCATGCGTGCAATATTTCATTTTTACATTTAGAGATATTCACGCTTAAAGTTAAGTTTACAAATTAAAATCTCGATTGTTTACTTTTCTACATGTGTGTGTGTGTGTGATCCCGATCAAATTATTGTAACAAAAAATTAGCCGCTTTTACAAAAAATAAGACATATGTATACAGATTTTAGATGTCGACGGCAGGGCATTTAAATTAACCGTACCTTCAAATCCTAAAATTATTAAACCAGCTTTTGGTAATTCCCCCATATTTCAGCTTCTAATTGAGCTAGCATTTAACTGTTGGTCTCCAAATGCGCAGAAATAACCACACTTTCAAATAAAAAAAATCAGAAAAAATTTTTTTTTTTGTAAGGACCTCCAAGTCTCCTTAAATTAATTTCACTTGATTAAGACCATTGATCCATGAGGATGTTTATAAATAGGGTAGACTTATTCAACAAGTAAATTGCATTTCCTTGTTAAATGTTAAATAGATACATATGCATGCATTATAAAAGACTTTCGAACTGATGTTTATCAATTTGGGCAATGCTTATTTTAATCCCAAATACAGAGCTGTTTCAAGGCTGTTGATTGCCCACATAAAGAAACAATATCTGCGGCCTTATTAATTTAATATTATTGAACGAAAAATTTGCTATACAGTGTTAAATTGATAGCTATATATCTATTGTTTTAAACAGTTGATATGCAAAAGAAATGTTCAATTTTTACAATCAATTTAAACTACAAATTTAAAATATTTACGCCGCCCATAGGTTTGGCCTCCCAGTTGGGAGGCAATTTTTGCACTCCTTTGCTGAACGGCTCAGCCCAAACAAATATAACTACTCCAACTTCGCGCTGGACAAATCTCTGAGTTTGGATTCCTGTCAGATTTGGAAGTGACCACCACTGTTAGAATAAATATGCTATATATAGTTTTACTACATATTTGATACTTATGACTAATTTTAGCAGTGCAGTAGAACCTGCTTAAACTGACCACCTTTGGTACTGGACTACAATGGTTGCTATATACGACAGGCTTTGGTGTGGACATGACTAAGTCGCTACCATTTCTCTCTTATAAAAAGTGGCCACTTCACTCAGGTGGTCAACTTACCAAGGTGGTCACCTTAACAGGTTCCACTGTCGTTGTTTTAAGTATTTTTTCTATATGCATATATGCACATCAAAAGTTACTTTATATCGATTGTTAATAATACAATTTTCTGGAAGAGCTGCATTATATTTGAAGCTGACATTATGCCATCCTCTTCACTATATGGTTATCCAAACAAACGCGCCCTTTCCTTTTCTTGGTCATGTGGTGTTATCAAATTGGCTTTTACCTCTGGCTTACAGCTGACACCGCCCACTCCACTCCGTGAAGACCTACGGGCTCTAATTAAAATTTAGATTGACAGAAGACTTGAAATTGAAGATTTTCAATTTAAGAATAATTAAAACCTAACGGAAAGAAATTGGCGAATTCTTAAAATAACTTCCCATTTATAAAATGTCCGATAATTAAATTAATTAAGGTTTAGTCTTTCTAAATGCAATCACGCCAAATTTAATTATATGAAACTTAAATATAAATTTATTTATGAACTATGGGCAGTACAAAAATACGCAAGTTGAACTCAAACCATTTATTTCAGCATAAATACTATTGAACTTCATTTTACTGCGCAGTTATGAAAATATTACTGGGGGGGGGGATGCCCCCTCTTATCTACTACCTTTCTCTCCTTCCCGTTTCGTAGCTACTACTAGTACTCAGTATACATAGTTTGCACCAGAACCATGGGGGGCCCATATGGGGGCAGAGGGGGGCTCGAGCCCCCACTGTTTAGCTGTTTAAAAATTGTATTTTCCCGAACCTGCTATGCATTTACTTTCAAAAGTTTTACAGTCACATTTTAAAATAAGGTACTTTTTAGCTCATTACTAATTGTCAAGCAGTATCAATTATTTTTGTAGCGTTTTGGTATCTTGTACATTCACTAAAATTCTCGACAGCTTTGAGAAGGAGGTAATAATTTTTCAGCCCCCCCCTCCTGAAGTATTTGGGAATTTTTCTCAGCCCCCCCCAACTAGATGTACTTGTATGTGCGCCCATGATCAGAACATTCACATAATGGGAATTTCTTAAAATAAAAATCATCAAATCATACTCTAATGCTATTTTGAATATATATATATATATGAGTCATATATAATTGTTATCTAAATATGTTATATAAAATCGAGAGAAAGTTTGTGTGTGTGTGAGAAAGAGAGAGAGAGAGAGAGAGAGAGTGTGTACAAAAAATTGAAGGCATCGGAAAGGGCAAAGAAATTAAAACTTGGCCTTTATGAAAGTCCATTTCTGTATGTGACACCTGTCAACAGCTTTTACTCATATGAAAAATAAATTTCGACAGTTTAATTTTTTTAAATGTCATTTATTGGAAATTGTTATTCATAGTTAAGTCGTTACTTATTTTACTATTAATAATTTAATGATACTAATTACACTTCGAAAAGGTGCGGAAAGGAATTTAAAAGACCTATAGTTTCAATATCTGAAGCGATTTAAAGTCAATATGCAGGTAGGATATGTATATATAAATCACTTCACATATTATAATATTAAAATACCTCGTCGGATATTCTTATTTCGATTACATATTATATTACTGTATTTATCGCAATAGCTCTATTGAAAAAAAAAAAAATGGCCTGATGAAAGATAAATATTGCTAAAAGCAGTTTTTCGTTTTTACAATAGGATGCTTAAGTTATTTAAAGAATAATTTACATTAAAAGATATTTTTTTTACAGAGAATTTGGAAATTTCCAATTCCAATCTGAAATTTTAAATTTAGGAACTTCGTTCTCGCAGCAGATATTCCTTTGAGAAGGAGTATAGCTCCTTGTTTGGGGCCATCTATAAACTGTGGGTTAATTTAGACAGTTTTTTGACAATTCTTGCATGACAAACCGCCGTAATTCTAGCAAAGACCTCCTTCCCATCTTCTATTGAATTACATTATTAAATTTTGTTAATAAACGATCTTTTATCAGTGTTGTGCGTTGGCGCAAATAGGGAGGAACTAAGGGCGCAGGTCTGTAGACAAGGTGAAGTGGCAACTGGCGCAAGGCAAAGGGCATATGGGGCACGGGGCACCCGAGAACTCATGAGTATAAAAGAAGTGACAGGAACAGTACAGAATTTAGACATTATGTCGCTAAAAACCCAAATAAATTTGACGTTCCTCTGATGACTTTTTTCAGTTCGTTTAAATTACAACTACTATAATCAAAAATATTTATTGCCCAAGTAATATGAATGTTCAATGTGTGCTTGAAAAATCTTATATCAATATTTAATATTTCGATTAGTTAGCTAATAGGCTACCAGATACTTAATAAATAAATAAATAAATAAATAAATAAATAGCTTAGTTTTGCGAAGAGAACCGTTAAATCAATCGTGTTGATGTGAAATGATGGAACCCTAAGCCGGTGCTCAAAATTTAAAAATAAAGTCAAGAAATGCCGGTGGGGGAATGGGGCGTGGGTTTGATGAAAAAGGGGAGTGGCAATGATGTGAACAAAATTTTCTGTGATAAGTAATTTCATGTTACAGCTAATAATATTGTTCAAATGGAAGTGGGGATACATCAGCCCCATCTTGTCCCCAATGAAATCTTTAAGTGAATAATTATATAAAATGTTTTGAAGTTTATGATAAATAAAGTGCAAATTTAGGGGTTTATTTATAGTTTGAAAGATAGGAAAAGAAAAGTAAGTTTATTAAAATTGTTTCAGAATTATTATTATTTTTGGTAAATGAAAGAACTTTTGGAAATACCACATAAACAGGAATTCAGAAACCTAAACCATAGTTGTCGTTTTTTTGCATAAACACCAGGCCTGTAGCCAAGCTGGGGCCAGTAGGGGCGCGGCCTCAATTGCCCCATTTATTATAGCTATTTATGGAGCTTTATATATATTCAGAACAATAATAACACAATGTTAAAATATTGAAAATTATTAAAAATTAATAATGTATAAAACTGTTATGTATCTTTGTATAAGCTGTTTTTATATAATTCCTTCTTTTCTATCCAATCCTCCCTCTATAAAACTTAAAATACAAATCTTGATACATGTCAATATTACAGTATTTGCAGTCGCAAAAAACTGGAAAAAAAAATCTATCAAAGAAACGGCAAATTTATTTGGGTTTATAGTGACATATTGTCTAAACTCTGTATCGCTTCTGATAATTGTTTTACATTCGTGAGTCCTCAGGTACCCTGTGCCCAATATGCCATTTGCCGCAGCCCAGATGCCATTTGCCGCAGCCCAATATGCCATTTGCCTCGGCCCAGTTGCCCCACCAACCTGGCTATAGGCTTGATAAAAACTCTTAGTAGTTAAATTATATTTGAAGAGGAAAAGTGCAGAAAAGAATGAAATCAGAAGAAAAAATTTAAAAAATTGAAAGCAAGAAATCAAATATGATTATTGGAAAACAGGAAAATAGAGAAACGAGCAGCAAAACGTTGATTTTTATAATAATGATATAATAATTTATTATACGTCTCTGCATTTAATTTTAAAATGCACATATGTTTTAATATTTTCTTAAAAATTAAATTCAATGAGAATAAAAAAAAGTTTGACATTCTGTATTTTTAGTCGAATATTAAATCTTTTTTTAAACAAATATTTTTTGATTAAGTTATAAAAGCGCTAGATTTAACGAATAATTATCTGTTAGGGCAACTCATCTAAAATGTTTGGAAATATTTAAAGGGATTTAATACCGGAGTTTATTTTTGTATGTTGAATACCATTTAAATAGTTCTTTATCATTCGGGAACTGCATTTTTTTTTATTTAGAAAATATTTTAAAAAATAATTGAAATGTTATTATTTTAGTAAAGAAATACGTGTTATTCTTATAAGTTTTATTATTGTTTTCGTATTAAAATATTTAATTTATTCACATCTTTCCCAATAGATGGCGTCACCTTACTATAGTTAATCTCTGATTAATTTTATATTCTTATATTTCAGATAGAGATAGAGTTTCAGTGCCGGAGCCAAGAGAACAAATATTCAGAGGCCCGGTAGAGCAGTAGCCAAGACCACCCTCCCGAAAATATTTTTTCTCAAAAATCAAGTATTGTAAAATTTTATTTTAAAATTTTTGTTTTGTACGAAATTGTACAGGACAATGGAAATTATTTTTTGAAATTGTTCTTAAAAATGTATTCAACATAGCTTTCTACGGTAGATCTTGTGTACATATTTATATATATATATATATTTTTTACAAAGGTTTGTCTTCATAAAATTTATAATATGGACAAGGGGAATTTTAGAGAGGAATACTAAAATTTATAAGTTTTTAATGCAAAATTTACGTTAAGAAATTTATTTATTAACGTTAAATATATTAGTCTGCTTATATATTTAGTATTATTAAATATATTAATAAAGTACAGTGAAACCTGTCTAAGGCGGAAACTCACGGGAGTAAAATTTCATTCTAACTATACATGCTTATTCCATACAAAAAGTCTATTACGTAAGCTTAAATTGTAACGATAAAGTACCTCCCTTGTAAAGATGATGATTCCCTTGTATAAAGATACTCTCCCTTGCGGTGGGTTTATCCATGAATTGATAAAGTCGATGTGAGTGACTTTTCGTTCTGGTTAATAATGAACGTTTTTATTTAAGAAGTGGGTGGCACTGGCATACGCAAGAGGGGTCGATTATGATTGTAACCCCCATTGCGATGAAATTGTTTATAGTATACATGTAAATACAATGGAGTTGTAGCTCTGTAACCCCTCCCCCCCCCATTGTAAGCCTGTAACCCTCCCCTTATGAACTTTCTGGGTATACCTATGGTGGGTGGGTGGTGTGCAAAATGGTGGTCGGACAATCATAGGCGTAGGCAGAAAGTTCATAAGGGTTGTTATAGGCTTAATGGGAGGGGTTATACAGAGCTATAACTCATATATTCCTATGTTAAATATACAAAATTTCATTGCGATTGGGGGTTACAACCCCCAAAACCAGCCCTTGTCTACGCCTATGCGGACAAGGGCATTCTATATCTGTAAAATAACTTTCGTAATGTAATAGTAGTCTGTAATGTAATAAATGTCTTTTGCTCGTCGTACTCCACATTGCTATTTTCATTGTATTGCAACCCTCTTTCTTTTAATGGTTATAGGCTCAATGTGGTGGTGGTGGTGGTGGGGGGAGTTGCAATGCCATCAGCTTCCCTCTGTGTACGCCAACGGGAGCATGTCACGTGAATATTTTGTCTTTCATTTTCCTACAGTAGCATTAATTTTGATTTGTTAGGATTATTAATTATTATTAATTTTCATTAGTTAGCATTAATTTTCATTTTTTGCCATTAGTTACGGCAGACAGAAAGAGAAAACTTACCTTTTTAATGAGTTTGATCAAAAGTTAGAGATTTAAATTATTTTAAATTAAACTTTGTACTGTTGTGTTTTTTGTCTTAATGAATAAAAATATAGTTTGTCCAGAATTATTAAAATAAATATATTGTACATGATTTATAAATTTATAAATAAGAATATGCATCTTTCTTGGATAGTAAAAGTACTATAAAAATTTAGCACAGAAAAATGCCTTATACTGTCTGAAAGTTCGTTGCAACGTTGGCATGCACTTCTGCGGTTTCGACTGTATGTGTGTGTGGAAAAGAAGGATATTAAAAATCCCACGAGCTTGGTAATTCCTTAGCTTTTAGTTGTTGAAAAATGGTTGGAGACAGGAAAGGGGTAGTTATTTGTTGTAGGAACAATTTCTAACAAAAAAAAAAGTGCAGAAGCCCTAATATTATGATACATCGATTAAAAAATTGAATGGCTGCAAAAGAATCGATAAATCATATCAATTGTTTATGTCCATTTTTCTGGACAACAAAGTTTATGACTTTAATCACAAATTCATTCTTTTTTCATGAAAGTGTCTATTTAGGGGTTCTGGCTAATATTTAAATAATCGCCAAAAATGAAAAAGGATTGGAGCCGGGCTCTGATGGGCTCCTGCCCAATTTATTAAGCCTTGGTAGGAACCGATCAGTTTCCAAATTCCTTTATTTCGAGCAAAATTGTACATAAAACATATATAACTAAACAATGATATGATAATATGAAAAGCATGTGATTATGATTATGTGCATACGAGGTAAACTGCTTTGGGGCCCCTAAACCTTGTACTTGGCTAAGAGGGCTTTAACCATATCCTTTATGCACGGCCCTGATTATAAGGGTTATTCAAGAAAGAAATTCATTGAAAAACAAGGACTTTTTTTTTAAATGGGAATGAAATGTCTTCAGTTATATAACTTTTAAAATAAAAGGGCGCTTTTCTATCATGGGCGTCGTTTGGAGAGGGCAGGGGGTCAGTTGCCCCCTCCCTAGAATTGAAGGATTTATTTTATTTGGGGTAAAAACTAGATTTTAAATTTAAAAATTGGATTGTCGATGAACAATTATTTTAGATGTCTGAAATGGAGGTCCTGTCTTTTTATCAAAATTGGAAGTAAAACTATTCATTTCGAAGCTCGATTAAAAGGAATTAACAAATTATGACCATTAATCATATCATTGATGTTGTTCAGTTTTGACTTTTTATTAATATTTTATTAGTTAATATATACAATATATTTAATATATTAAAAGGTTAAAGTGGTTATTTGCTTCACGTAACATTGAAAAAAAAAAAAGCCC
>QLNU02015003.1:37490905-37504832 GCA_006491805.2 Dysdera silvatica | reverse complement strand
TGAGGTAAAATGTAAATATAACAAGAGGACCGTTCAAGTATTATATACGCATCTTTGGGCTAGGAAGTGGGTTTTCGATTTGCTTATTTTTTCTGACAACGGGGAGAGGTCTGAAACATGCTTATGTAAGATACAGAAAGTAATACAAGTAAGCACATAGTCACAAAATGGCAACCGTCCTGAGAGAGAGAACTGCAATATTTTTACGACACAATAATGCTTGTACGACACACAACGAGTAGAAGATACAAGATGCAGGTAATTGCATTTCAATTCATTTTGATTATTTAATCCGGTGACTCTTACTTTTATTTGGCCCGCGAGCTCTTTTTCTCTGCTCCCGGTGGCTCTCGCGATATTTTAAAATTATATAATGAATGTATTGTTTTTAATAAATTTATTTTATCAAAACCACTTCTTATTTATTGCACATTATTTGCTTACAATATAAAACATATTAATAATAAAAATATAGCAAAAATGTTTTGTAATGGATGCCACCAAAATAGTTATTAACAGAATATTAAATTTTTTTTAAATGAGATAATTTGTTGTGATTATACTTTAAACATTAATATGTGTTTAATGTTATAGTAAACTTATCAATATCACAAAAAAAGTAATCAATAAAGTAATCAATAAAGTAGCATCAATAAAGTAAAGTAATCAATATCACAATAAAAAGGTAAATAAGTGTTTTAATTTTCATCACCTACTGAATTCTTATTTTAAAAGCATATGAAAAAGAGAACTGAAATATTACGTAAGCATGAAGGGAGGGAAGCATTTATTTGCTTATTTTTTCTTACAAGGTGGAGGGGGAGGAGGATAAAATGGCCAGAAATGTGCTTGTATAATACTTGAACGGGCCCAAATTTTAAATCAACCCATCTTTTAATTTGTTATTTTTTAATTTCTTTAAAACGTTAATGTTACATGATTGTATGTGTTTGCTATGAGAAGTAAAAAATATACTTTCGTTTTGCTAATTATTTTAATGCATCCACTTTTGGTATCACTTACTGGTGAATCACTTATTTGGCGAAGAATGAAATCTCTATGGTTGCTATACTAAAATTACTGAGTATGCGACGTAAATTATACAGTATTGGCCGGGATAAAACAAATTCTCATGCGCGTTGTCTTTCCAAGTAAATCTATCGAATAAACGATCAAAAACATTTATTTCACGTCTTTTCAAACACAAGATTTCTTTAATTCGCTTCAACAGGACTATAAAAGGCGTTAACAAATGAAAACGGCACGAGATTGGATAATCTTTAAATGATAATAATTCAGAAACTATGGATTTGTCAGCATTTTTTGTTTAGAATTTTTCGAGGAATCTTGCTATATATACTTTTCTTCTGGGCGTTAATAGATGTATATAGGACGTATATAGGACGAGTTTAAGATAGCGAATGCAAGCATTTGTTAAATACGTCAAGTAAATATACAACAAAACATACTTCAAACTGAAGGTATATTATTATGAAATATATGATGCAATACCTTGACCTTCGAACTTTTTTATGAATTCATATCTTTACTTTAAACAATTTGAAATTGCATGTTAACAGTATAAATTTTAATCTGCAACAGATATGTAAAAAAAAAAGCAAAAAAATCCTCATTTGTTCAAGTAGCCAAGAATTTTTGAAACGCTCTCTTATGATGAAAGACATTAGTATATTCTTTTTCCACGTCTTCTTCTTTTTAGCTCTAAATGCTACATGCCAATCGAAATTTTGTATTTACTATACGAAGCACAAAACATAAAATATCCAAAGACAAAGTGGCACTCGCGGCTCTAGAATAAGGTCTTGACTGATGGCCGCTGATTGACTCAGTGTTCAGACGGTACACCCACACATATTCATTTCTTTGGCTTTCGAACCGGCTGGAAAATGTCCAATCCCTTTTTTTCCCAACTGCACCTTGTTTCTCATGAATGGTCGTAAAACATTCGACTTCTGCTTCCAATTGTATATAGAATATCATCAGTCTCAAACGCCAAAACATCAATGGTACCGTCTCCAGCTTGGACAAAGATGAATAAAGCGCCATGGGACATGAGGGGAGATAGCAGAGAAGGTAATTTTTTTTTCAAAACAAGAATGGCGGACCGTTTGCTGTCGAAATTAGTAATGTTTACATTGTATATGAATCTAGATGGTGGGGTCAATTCCCACCCCCTCCGGTCTACACAAAATGTGAACATTCGAGAAAAATCGAGACGTTTTCAGTTTTTTTTTATAAAATGTGAACGCATGGCTATTTGAAGTTAGCATGATTTTTTAGTAGTTTTCTAGCATAACTTTAGAATAAGAAACTTCATCTTTGTTTGCGTATGTATGTAGTAGTCATATAAAAAAGTCTCCCAGCTAAGAAACGCTGACGGACTCCTTGTAATATCATGTTATAATGGAAGTTTCCTGCCCCTAAAATATGGGGGGGCGGGGTAGGACTTGGGGGGGCCATGAGCGGATCCAGGCGATGCGATCCGGACACGGCCGTCACCCAACACTACAGGCGTAGAGTTATATGGGTCCGCGGGGCCCCGGGCCTGACCAATAATTGCCAATTTTACATATATATTTTAATGTATAAACATCCGTAATATGTGGTTGGGCCCCCTCCAATAATTTTGAAAACTCCATGCCTATGCCCAGAACCCCCTTCTATCAAAACTATAAATATATATGCCAAACCAAATTGGCTCTCTTTAAATCATATCGGATCGGCTCATTTTTTGCCAAATTTTACAGCCATATTATATTAAACCAGATCGGCCTTCTTTATGTCACATCTTACAGGCCCTCTATGTTAAACCCGACCTGCCTTCTTTATGATAAATTGAGGCGGCCTTTCGGGCGATCGTAGTATTTTATTAACGTAGTTTTTTATCCTTGAAGCGCCGTTAAACTTGGCTTCGAACGCGGATGACAGAAGAGACTTTTAATACACACCCACAGAGACATTCATATTGATGTAAATAAAGTGATTGACAAATTTTCAAAGAAACCAAGATGGCTCGACTTTGCACTATAAACTTCAAGTTTTTTAAAAAGTCGCTTATTATAAAAAAAGTAAAATAATTACGATGTTTTTGTAGTTTAAATTTAAACTTGTTCTATTAATTACATTGTAAATTATCGTTTTGGTTATTGTATATGTCTCCTTTACTAGGTTATTGTATATGTCTCCTTTACTAGGTTATTGTATATGTCTCCTTTACTAGGTTATCCTTCTGTCATACTTGACTATAATCTGCCCTAAACCATATACAATGGGGGGCGAAAGTATGTTTACACTAGAATGTTTACATTTCTTACCCGTATAACAAAAAAAAACCAACTACTAATAGTAGAATTTTTCAAATTTAATGGAATAAGTATAAATCATATGTCTTTATTTCTTGAAACTTACGGACTTGTAACACAAATTGGTTTTATGTATTTAAACAACATTTGAACCCTCTCCAGAATATGAAGAGCAAAATTAAGTTTACAAATAAATAAAACATCAAAAAAGTAAAATTAAAAGCAAATTTCTGTGTCTATATAATTTGCATATAATCTAATTTGCGTAATCAAAGATTTATGAGAATGTGTGAGTCATGAACTGATAAAGGGTAGAGTGAAAATGGTGAAAACACGGGAACTATCGGTGATTGAAAGAACAGCCTTAACTAAAGACAGAGTGGATGGCAAATTATCCTACAGACAGTTAGGAGAAAAGTATGAAATAAGTGCAATGGGAGCTCAGAAAATAGTGAAAAGATATGAAATCAATGGACACGTTGTAAGCACCCAAAGGACAGGTCGAAAACCAAAGTTCACAGAAAGGGAGCGCAAGACGATTATGAGAACCATAAACAAAAATCCATTTACATCAAGAAGAATTTCAAGATCAATTCAAAAAGACAATATCACGGAGACAAATTTCAAGGGTGTTAAACAAGGTGGGATATAAAGAAAGAATTTCACGTAAGAAACCTTATATCTCTTCCAAAAATAAACAAAGGCGTGTAGAATTTGTAATTCAATCCCATCCGTTAAAAAGGGCGAAACGTTATGTCCCACTCCGTTTGGCCATAAAAGATTAAAAGATTTCTCAAATATCTGATAGACGGTTGAATGATTAACTTTTTCAAGTACCTCCAAATTCAATAAAAATACTTAATATAAGGTAATAGTTGGGAAGTGTGACCGAAGGGTTGAAATAAAGTTGGGAATGACGTTAAAAGGCAAAGCTAAAAAGGCTGCGATTGATGTAAGTAGTTGACTGGAAACGAAAGCAGATGAAGATTTTTTTTCATCTAGAAATCCTAGTTTTTGTTATTGCAATTTGTTGTAATTCTTACGAAATTTTTATTTTTATAAAAAAGCTGGCAAAAAATGACCTAAAACAAGGAAAAATCGCATAAAATGCCCTAAAAACAGAAAAAAAGCCAAACAATGAGAAAAAAAAAAAAATGTAAATGTCATCAAAATCCGGGACCTAATAATAATAGATTTGAATCGCGATAGTTTTGTGTTGATAATCGTTTATTCGTTTTGAGCAGTGTATCACCATATGATTTATTTATCATCAAAGTATTCATTTTAAGCATTAGTCATTTGAATCAGCGAATCCGAGTCAATTGCCATTTTTTGTTAATTGGATGGGGAAATTCTTAACCCCTATCCTAGTTTTCTGCGCGTCTAGTGAAGGCTGAAGCTTAAGCCAAGGGCGTCGTTAAGGCAAATTAGAAGGGGGCATTTTAATTTTGCCAATGTTAACTTTAAGCAAATAACCACTTTAACATTCTAATTTATTAAAATTATTGCATATATTACCTAATAAAATCATTATTAAAAAATCAAATCAGAGAGAACTATTTTTTCAAGGAGAGTACCCGTTTGTTTATTTTAAATTTCAGAGATTTCTCTAAAAGAGGATGTATAAGTTTTCATAAAGACCTTCAGTTCAGACATCTAGAATAGTTACTGATCAACAGCATAATTTTTAAATTCAAAATCTAGTTTTTACAGATAAAATAAGAAATAATAAAAAAAATAAAAAAAAATAAAAAAAATAATACCAAATAAAAAATAATTTTTCAATTTTACAGGAGAGGGAAAGTGACCCCCCCACTGCCCTCTCCAAACGACGCCCATGGTTCAAGCGTATTTTGTCCGTAGAGGGATTCCAGTCTAATGGATCATGAAAACAGTGTTGGCGTCCATATATGAGGGTGACCACTAATCAGGGATTTGAAATATATTACTGTAAATTAGTTTCTGCTGGAGAATTTTTATTTGACCATAAAAATGGGGCGACGATCAAGGCCTGTTTTTGGTCAGGCTGGGCCCTGGGCCCCTATTAATCTCGGCCCCCTTGATGTTATTTTTTCTTTTGGTATATTATTTGAAGTATGGAGCAAGATTTTAAACGAGTATGGAGTAAAAAGCTTTTTAATGAACTTTTAAATAAACTAGTAAATATTATATCAAAACCTTTTGTTAGTATAAAAATGAGTAACAAAGCGACGAGCACCTTAGGCGAGTCCACATATTTGAGAGGTGAAAATGGCAAATTTGTATTAAAGGGAAATAGAAATATAAAAATAATTAAAATAGAAATAAAAAACATTAAAAACAAATAAAAACAAAGATAGAGGTTCTTAATAAGAGTGACCAGTGGCGATTCTAGACAAAAAAAAAATTGGGGGGGGGCACAGATTCCTGTCTATGTTCACGGGCGCCGCAGCGGCCACAGTGCACGGCAGGATAATAAAATCGGAATATATTTGGGGGGTCATGGCCCCCCCGACCCCTACCCTAGAACCACCATTGACAGTGACTTTGTTCTTCATCAGGAATCGCACACTGCCACTGTTATTGGCTTGCTATTTCTGATAAACAACATCGAGATTTTGTGGGTAGCAATTACACCAAAAAGTGCTGCAAAAGTATGGATGGTAATGAAATATTATCACTAATATTATTAACACGGACTAGTATTTTTGAGTGTTCAAGTGCTTTTCTAGTAAAGGTTTTGTAAATCTTATTGTCGTAATGGACGCTTTCGGGATTATATCATGGAAAAGGAAATGAAAAATACAGAACACTCGACTAAAAATAGAAATCAGAAACAAATCGCCCCCCCTCCCACTGAAATATTTCTGGATCTGCCTCTAAACCACGCCACTATAAGGTGTAGCGGTAAGGAGAAAATGTTATGCAGAGTTATTCAAATCTGTTAGAGGAAAATTTAATGTAAGGAAGTTAAGAAATTGTGACCATGGAAAAAAAAAAAAAATGGATAAGAGTAATATAAGGAAGCGTAAATATTGATGGAGGCATTTAATCGAAAATAATATATTCAGTTCCATTTATTTGTTGTCAAGTGTATTTCAATTATCCTACTTAAAAGAAATCAAATGTAATGCTGCCCCAGGTGGCCGCCTAGTTTGCCTATAGGGTAGTGCCGGGCCTGCATGTACCGTATGAAAATGCACCCATTCGGGTTCTGTACGTTGTCTCGATCGGATATGCGTTTGTTTTGATTGCCCCTTCCTTCGTTTCACGCATTTTTTCCCTTTGTTTTGTTACGAAACGGAGATTAATTATAAGCTTAATTAATCCTTTCTTGTCTATCTTCATCGATGTTGTTTACAATCATGAGGCAAAGATGAAGAAGAAATGAAAGGTGATCCATTGTACCCAAGGTTGGATACTCCTCAGCCGCGAGATGATGTGTTCGTTTGCATTGATCCCCGCTTTGAACAGGTGTGTCAATAAGATCATCCACTTCCAAAGGACATCTCTTTCATAATAACTTTGGTTCTATGAGATATCCATCATGAAAACCATCCTACATCTGCCAAAAGACCACGTTTGTAAAGTTCATCAGGTCGGAGACGAGTCCCACAAGTGGACGTTTGATTTTTCATGTGGCCAGCTTCCACCCGAGTAGCAGGAGTTCTGGAATAAAGACGATAGCCATGCTCTCTTGGAAAGTAAATGTTGGAGTGAACAGACCTGCAGATGGAGAAGTCCCCGAAAGGCAATAAGTGCGTAATACAAGCGTGGGGGAGATGTATGTTACAGCGATCTGTAAGAAATGAATTACCGAAAGATGCCTATCTGAGTGAAGAGGACGATGCACTCACGATAAGTATCCTATTTATATTCGATATCCATTACCGGAAATCCACGTTCTAAAGTCTGCGAGGCTAGGACTAGTTCAGCCACACAATCGAAATCACATTCCATCGGGGGCAGGTCCCGGATGTTTCAATTTTCTGTCATGTATGATGGCCCTAAGAATGATTCTTTTTATGTATGGGACGTCCCTTAATTTAATTTTATTTATTTAACAGGTACACCAAAAAGATAATATAAGTTTAACTCCTTAAGAGAGCCTTTTTTTAGCCACTCCCTGAGTAAATTTTTTGGATCCTAATATCTAGGGTTTATACCATTTGATGCTATATCTAATGAGAATAAAATAATGATCAGGAAACTTGATAATTACTTGTTGAGTTTTGTTACATGTTGGACTCAATTGCGTCAGTTCTGAGAATGGTAAAAATGGCCGGGCATTAAATTGTATTTAGAACCTGGGTAAGTAGGAAACAATATGGTCCCTAGAAAGGACTATCAAGGTAATAAGGTGTATTAAGTGAGCTTTTTAGAGTTACTGTTTAAAAGTTGCGTGGTGGTGGCGGCCATTGAAGAAGCCACCTCGTAACAGTTTTTTCTCTGTCTTCTGTCAACCCCTCCTCTCCTTTTCTGTCGGATAATTGGTATCTTATTGGAACAACACTTTTTTTAAAATATCGTTTTCTTTTCCCTTTCTTGGATGATTATTTTCTTGGGGAGATTTGTTATCTCTCCTTTCGTTTTCGGGTTTTCAGCTTCAACTTAATTTTGCGTTTCGCATTTTCTGCAGGTGCCCTACATTTTTTGTTCTGCTCATTTGACTCCTGTTTCATCAACTATCATAAACTATATTTCTTTGTCTTAGCCCTTCCTGTATTCAAGCACAGCTGTGATCACTTTACCATCCTCCTCAAAAATCTCACCATTCTTGGAAGCAGTTTGCTCCTTCATTTCGCAATTATGTTGGTATGACGATGGGGGTCAAGCTTGCTGTTTCGTGTATCCGAATTTATTTTCAACTACAAATAATTCTGTTAGGGCAGGCCTGATTGAAATTCTACGTTAACCTTTATTGGCACCGCAATGATCCGTGCGCCAACGATCGATTTGTAAAACATGTTCAACATAATTTCGTTTAAAATTATCTATGTCAAAGATGTTTTTGGTATTGGGGCTCGTGAAAGTGGGGGTGAAGGATCTCTTTTAGGGTGTGTGATGTACTATCTTACTTTCAATAAATTGGTTATCTGCGCCGCACGTTGCTTCCAAGCCTCCATTCTTGGTTGAAGGTCCAACTTCGAGAGATTTCCGAGTTTCCTTCACTGTTACCACATTAGTCAGTCCAGAATTGTAGCTGTCAGCTTTAAAAAATTGGTTTGGTCCTTGAAAACTGCGTAAAAAGAAAAAAAAAGCCATAAAGTAATCAAATTAACACAAGCGCATGATCGTAGATGAGTATGTAATACTTTTTCATGCACAAACGTAAATACGTTGTTGTTAAGCTTAGATGTCAACTCCCAATGTAATGGAGAAATATTTATATACAGAAATAAATAGGAGACAAATAAATAGCTTTAAATAGCAAACAGGGGAATCAAAGTTCATTTTAAAACTACAGCAGAATCTCGATAATCTGGCCTCTATCGTAAAAAGGGCGTAATTACGTTTCCAACTGACGTCACGAACGAGGGATTTAATAAAGAAATAAACTAAGTTTGTGCGCACTCCCGGTAATCCGTCACGCTCGCTAATTCGACACTCCTTTATGCAGGAATGGCCGTATTATCGCGGGTCCATTGATATTTATTTATATCCCTTTAGCTATTACAACATGGCCATTCCTTGCATAAAGAAGTGTCGAATTAGTGAGAATGTCGGATTACCGAGAGGACATAGATAAACTTTGTTTAATTCTTTATTAAATCTCTCGTTCGTGACGTCACTTGGGAGCGTAATTACGCCCTTTTTTTTTACGATAGAGGGCGGATTGCCGAGAGTCTATTGTAGTTTTAAAAGGCACTTTGATTCCCCTTTTTGCTATTTTTGTAAAGGCTCGTTATTTATCGAAACAAAGAACATTGAATTAATGACATTTCTGTTTCACCAATTTTAACAGACTCATGGAACAAAGGGGTATATGCATTGGTTTCGTTTCGTTAATATTAGGTTCGGCTGTAGAAAGTCTCACCCACCAAATTGGCGAAAAGGATGACGAAAGACTGGCACTGATGCAGAGATTTATACACACTCCTCAACACCCCTCCGGATTTTTTGATACACCCCCTTAATGAAATCTAAACACATAATTTGTTTAATGAAAATGGTACTTTTCCGTTAGCGCCACGTCACTTACGATTTTTTTCTTGGTCGCTGTAATTGATCATAATTATTCGTATTTAATCGTAACTTTACGATATTTTTGTTGTCTAAAAAATCATAAGTTTAGTTTACGGTCCTCAATTATTATTTGCCAGACGCCATTTTGTTTGTTGGCATTTTGTAGACCGAGTGATGTTTCACGCCTGAACTCTGTTTTCTTATTTTTAATAATTCCAGATGGATTATTCTCTTTGGCACAGGCACGTAGCCAGGATTTCATTTGTGGGGGGCTGGACCTTATGCTTGAAACCGTAATGGATCTTTACCTTTCTAGCTTTAACTTTTTCAATTAGTGCCGAGCTGTGACCCCCTCACCCCCCACTCCGACTACGTGCCTACTTACCGTTTTTTTTTTTTTTTCGATTTCATTTTTCCTTTTGATTTTTATATATTACAACTTAAACTTGTTACACCTCAATATTTAATCTAGGGAAGTAAAATTAATCAGTACTGTATTTTTTAAATTAAAACTTTATTATCCTCTATTTTTAAAATTAAAAATTTATTACCACCGATATCTATAATTATAAAAACTATGAAGGTGGAAAGTAATAATTTATTTATTTTAGTTATATTGTACTTATTCAAATTCCAACAGCGAATTAACTGCCATACAAACTCAATCTCAGATCGACATTTTTTATTTGCTACAGAAGCAATCTCCTTGACCTTTTCTCCTTGCCATAATATTTATGACCTTATTCGGTTCCACAGAGATGTTGGAGTGAATTGAAATCATGGCAAGCGCACTCAGTCTGTCATCACTTATTATAATACGGGGCAAAGTTCTCACTCTTTGCGGTGTCGAAAAGGATCTTTCTACACTAGCAGTTGTTACTGGCAATGTTGCCAAGATAGTAAGGAGGTACCTGATTATACGATAATAGGTAACATTACAATGCTCTAACACTTTCAGAACCTCAGTGTCAATAGTTAAAACTTTTTCACACCACAGTTCATATTCAGCTTTCAGTTTTGAAAGTGACGTCGAAATATGGAGATAGATTTTCCAACGTACTTGTGTTGTCAACGGAAGTAAAACCAGGAAGATGTATCTGGAAACTTGGTAGAATATCCTCATTTGAAACGAATCTATCATATAAATTTTGAATCAGACTATCAACATAAGGAATGAAACTAGTCACCCTGTAGTATTCTCCAACAGAAGCAGTTGGAGGATTTGCATGTTTCGTTAGCTTTTTTGTGAGTCTTGGAATCTTCAATTCACTTTGGAACGCTACCTCTGAAAGCTGTGAAGCAGAATTAAATATTTCTTGAAAAATCTTTTTTGCATGCTTTCGTTGTTTTTTAAGAGTGAATAAAATCTCTTTAGCATAATTCAGGGCTGATACCAAATCAAGAGACTTCTTTTGAAGAAACACAGACAATGATAGAGTAGGGCTGAAGATTTTGTCACAAACAAGTAGATTGACGAGGAAATCACTCTTCTCCATGGCTGCCAATAAAGCTGAGGCTATTGAAGAAATCTTCTATGTCCTCTCTGAGATCTCCTGCAAACTGATATAAATGCATTTAAAGAGCTTAACAAAAGTTTGAATACTTTCATGCCTTTCAATGATTCGGATGTTACAGAGGCGAAGAAATCTTTTTTTCCTACTCTCTGAGGGATATACTGAAATAGCGAAGAGTTTTATTTGCATATGGATGGTTTCTAAAAAAGTTAGCTATTTCATTGACAGTTCAACGAACTGTACCTACAATTAGAAATATTAGAATCGAAATCATCTTTCGGCTCTTTAAAAAATGATGTGATGCTCTGTTGGCTCTTGAAACGTTTCATTTGTTATGCCGGTCTCGTGAAGGTGAAAACACCAAGTTCAGATAAAAATACTAAGAATTTTTAATTGATTGATTGTTTGGCTTTTTTATGGCGCAAGAGCATCTGGGCTATACTGCGCCAGAATTCACGAAGAATTTTTAAAAATAAATTATTTACAGATTCTACTTACAAAAATATAAAAAATACAGCTACCAACAAAATTGCATAAATGGATAAATCTCTCTTTAAACTATCATAGGTTCGCATTAAACAAAGCCTGACCCATCACTACCTTTCGCAAGCGAAAATTACAAAACATAACTGAATACTGTCTGTTTTCGAAAGCCGCGTCTATCACTCGCGGACGATTCTACACCGCGTCATGGAAAGGATGCTATTCTGAGATGAGATGGGCACTGCATTTTCCGAAGTTCTATTTTACTACGCGCACTCTTGTTCGTTGTCTTTTCCGACGTTGATATTTATTTCCCATTTGAAACTACCTTTCTATTTCGTTTTAATTCGATTTAAGACTCGAGTCTTATCAAATTTCAAGTATACACCTCTCTTAGTGGCGATTTTAAACTAAGGCATTGCTATTATGATTAATGCGATTCCACTGCTGCTACAATGAGAACGCAATAACTTTAAACTGCTTACACAGGCAGCAGGTTTAGAAGCAAGTAATGGAATTTTTAATTTTTGGAACTAAAAATGTGCTTTACGTTGATTCGATGAAAATTGGAAATTGACATAGAGTTGAACGTCAAGTTTCATACGTGACTACAAATTCGTTTTTCTTTTTTAGATTTCGGGGGGGGGGCTTCAGCCCCTTCCCTGGCTACGTGCCTGCTTTGGCAATTGCCAAGTGATGAGCATTCTGCGATTTTGTTTTTGCAGAAAAAAGGGAATTGTTCATTCTGAGGAGCTTTGCATTTCATCTTTCTTAAGGAATATGTATATTCCAATTACTAATCACGTTTCAGTATCGTGCTTTTTTTTCAACATTGGGTTTTCTCATGGTGCATGTAGACTTTTGTGGCTCTCTGTATGTTTGATATACGGAGGTTCTACTGTACGTTCGAATAATCTGTGAGGAAACTTCAGAATTCTGATGTAAATTTTTAGTTGTCGTTACCATTGAGGTCGTTCCAACTGATTTTGACAGTATATAATTACCGTAGAGTTCTCAAAATTATTGGGGGGGGGGGGCAAAGCACATTTTATGTACGTTTATGTAATTGTAATATGCACGTTTTTATTTAACTAATTGTTAATGAAAATTCAAAATTCTCTTTTTAAAATGACTAATTAAATTTAAACACACATAAGCACAGAGGTGGACAATTAAATTAAATAAAAAAAATAAATAAATAAACAAAAAAATAAATAAAAACCACACTCTCTCTCTCACTATTGTGTATATATATGTTAAATGTATTAAGTGTTGTGTTTGTTATTTTCGAGATTCTGCCGCTCTTGTTTCTTGTAATTTTTCATAAAAAGAATGTAACTCCAGACAAGTTTACCTTAATCCTTTGATGACATTACGCTTTTCCCTTCACGACGTCAATATCAATTATTGTTCCTCTACGGTCAACTACTGTGACGGCAACTTAGCCTCTTCGTCCTAAAGCCAGTGCATCAGACTAAACAACAAACTTTCATCATACTCTTCATCCTGAAGCCAGTGCATCAGACTGAACAACAGAACTGTCCTCATAACACTGCATCAATAAGACTTAATTAAAAGAACTAGGAACTACTGGACTATCTACTTCAATCATCAATGACCAGTATAGGTTTTATCATATTTATAATTTGATTGATTTGTGTAATTCATTCTATATCTAAAATGTCTATATCATTTTCATAAATTTGCTCGTAAGTTCATGTTATATTAATTGAAAGTGTTGATATACATGTTGTACAATATTATGAGATTAATTCTAAAAATTCCCCATTTACCCTCTTAAACCCTTAAAAGTGTAAGGTTCTTTTTCTTTTTTTTCTCAAGCATGTTACCCTCGTTAATCCCCCCATTCTCACCATTTGCAAGATGCAGCTGGGCCATAAGGCCGTTACAATATAACCTAAACATTTCCCTTGTATCTGCCGCAGTCCATACCAGATCGTACCATCTCTCCCTCAACGACTAAACATACCATATAAATCCTAGCCCCCTTTCTTCAACTTCGACCCTTCAGGCTATAACTTGAACGTTTCTCAAAGACCTGTGAACAGAAAGTCCTAACAACTTCCACGAAATCCCTGGTCGAGGGAGAAGTTGTATGACTCCTTCGGCGAAAAACAGTCAAACCACCCACAGAGATCTCGGACTCACGCAAAAAGCACATCTGCATAAAGACCTCCGCAACGATATCCTGTTCTTGGAAGAACCACCAAGAATGTATCACAAATTCACAGTTATGGGTAAAAGCTGTCTAAAAGGGACGGCTTAAAAGTTAACGAAAAGCAGACCCTCGCCCCCCACAGAGGGGTAAATCGAGGGGTTAAATCGGGCCAATTGGATGCTAGGAGATTGTTACGTCAGCAATCAGTTGGCCAATCAGCAGACACAACCATTTTCAATAAGAAGTCAATCCTGAGCATTTTT
>QLNU02015003.1:37405734-37488307 GCA_006491805.2 Dysdera silvatica | reverse complement strand
CGCCCCCTCAGAGGGGTAAATCGAGGGGTTAAATCGGGCCAATTGGATGCTAGGAGATTGTTACGTCAGCAATCAGTTGGCCAATCAGCAGACACAACCATTTTCAATAAGAAGTCAATCCTGAGCATTTTTTAGTCAGAGAGTGAGAGAGAAGTTGGTTCAATAAAGATGTAAAGAGATACGCCAAAAAAATTCTGGGCACTACGCCATAATATGGAGCTGCTATAATCACCAAGGTTGCGTCTTCTCATTGGGGTATCATCCTCGCCTACTATGATGGAGTAACGGAAATCATGTGAGTTAAATAAAACCTTTCTGTCCTTTCCTTAACCAGTAATTATAAGTGCCTCCTTCCCCCCTTAAACCTATAATGTAAGAAGTAAATAAATTTTTCCTGGGCGTTAAGTCCCCAGGTTTTATAGAAAATTAAGAAATTGATTGTTTAAATGTTATATGTGTTTTGACGTTTAACTAGTATTTCATGTTGTAAGTTGAATAGTGATAATTGATAATACGTTAATTTGTCATACGCTACATTTTAAATGGCACTGTGAAGGCCCAACTCCCAGTATTGAAAAATTACTAAATTATGTTGTTTAAATTAATAAAAAAAAAACAACTTTTAAACCAAGTTTTGTTCTCATGTTTGTTTTAAATAACCTGGTGTTATGAATTTTATATTATTTTGGGTTCCTGTTTTTATTATTGTGGTTATTAGCAAACGCAATCATTTAAAAATATTTAATAAATTTATCAAAATTGATAAATTTCCCCATACACACGTTTATGTGTGCAGTAATTATGTACGTTTATATAATTAGTGATTATGTACGTTTATGTAATTAGCAATCATGTACGTTTATGTAATTAGCAATCATGTACGTTTATGTAATTAGTGATTATGTACGTTTATGTAATTGGTAATTATGTACGTTTATGTAATTATTATAATGTTATTTAGTATATGTAAAATCGCAATTTATTTCAGATTATTGGAGTGGGGTGGGGCTCGGGTCCCACGGGCTTATATAACTCTAGGCTTATGCTGTATATAATATTCCAAATATTATATACAAAGAGCAGCAAGAAAGACTCAAAGAAAAGATTTCTTCTACTCACGTCTTGAATCCCGAAAATACGTTTCCATCAATACCAGATTCAAATACAGCCGATTTGCAAATTGCTAAAAATAAAATTGTTCTTGCAATTAATACGTTACAGTTTTATTACACATGTTACATACTTATAATATATAAAATTCTTAATACATACGCACACTCCTTAATGGCTTTTATCCCCCTCCCCAAAAAGAAGTTACGCACCGGAGAATGTTTTGGACCAATGTTATTAGAATAAAACTATGTTTATGAAGCTCAAAAAACATGATTTCATCAACCCGCCGAAAATCTCTTCAAAGCAGTTAGAACAGCGGTTGCCACTCGTTGGTCCGCAGCAAAATCTGGACATTATGTGCATTTTTAATGATTTATTAATAATAAAACAAAAATAATATTCTAAGTGATTCTCATATTCTGAATGACAATTTTCGCCTTTATATTGCAGTAAATTCACGGAATGTGGTCCTGGGGGATTTAAAATTATGAATTTAGTGGTCCATGAGGTCCGAAAGGTTGGCGGCTGCTGGTTTATTTGGTCAATAAATTTAGGCTTGGGTTTAACTGTTTCTAAAGTTTGAGGAGAATATGCGTACAAGAATTTACTTTTGTTTCCCGAAAATAATAAATGTTCATCAATTTACATCACGTTTAATCTTAAAGTGTTAACAAGATATTTCTTTCTTTTTTTTTATTACATTATTTGTCACTAAAAAAATTTTGCCTCCCCAAAATTGTAAATACTCATCAAACTTTAGACCACATGATAATTTTTGGTTTGAATAAAGTTTCACTGAATAAAATTATGATGTTTTGTTTCTTTTATATTAAAATGCAAAAATGAAAGTTTCATTTTTTAATGATTCCTACAATCTGTGTGTTTTGCGTGCAACCGTAACTGCATTAGTAAATAGTAAACGTAAGCAAAACACGCTGCTCCGAAAGAAGGTCCGGATCAAGGTAAGATATCATTAATCTTGCAAAATAAGTAGAAAATCATAAATCGGAAACCTAACCAAATAATTAGACACCAGAAAGTATAAAAATAACGAAAAAATTATGAAAATATAGCTATAAACAAGAAATGCAAATGATTGACAGTGTTACTAGAATAAAACAGCTATAAATTATGTGTTGCCAATCGATGAAATATAGCATAATACTATAAAAGATAGCTAGAAAAATCAAGAAAAAAAGCTGGAAATAGCTAAAATGTATAAAACTGTCAAAATCAATAAAAGAAGAAAACAAAAGCATGGATTAATGGATTTCATAGAAAATTGGATGAAAATTATGAATATAGGGAGGAAATGAGTGATGAAGGGCAAGAAAATGATGAAACATTAATTGATGTATCAAATACAAAACTCTTAAAAGAAATAAATAAGTTGGGGTAAAAACTGATGAGAGAAAGAGAGAATATAAATTATATGGAAATATCAAGCGACTATGCAATGCTCACAAATACCATACAAACTATGAGAGATGAATAAAAAAACTTTATAGATGAAATAAAGTCCCTCAAAGAGGAGAATATAAAATTAAAAAAAAAGAAGTAGATGAAATCAAAAATAAAAATGCATAAGAAATAAATTGGATAAAAGATCGACATGATGCGATACATGACAATATGGACTTCCTGCATGAAAAACTGAACAACTTAGACCAATATGGTAGAAGACTGCATCTTGTTATAAATGGAATAAAAGAAAAGAAAGAACACTGCAAGGAAATAATAAAGAAAATGTGTAATAATATAGAAATAGATGTGAACAATGATATTGAAATCGCTCATATCATGGGAAGAAATATAAATAAGTCAAACATATTAGTGAGATTTAGAAATATAGAAACAAAACAAGAAATCTGGAAAAGTAGAAAAAATAAGAACACAGCAAAGGACAGTGAGACATATGATGGAAAAATATTCATAAATGAACACCTAACAGAATACAATAAACAAACCTTAAATGAAACGCTTCAATTCGAAAGAGAAAGTAACTGGAGATATGAATGGACAAATAAGGGAACCATTAGGAAAGATGAAACTACCAGAATAATACAAAATAAAGCATACAGAAGACTGACTACTGTAGAAGAGAACCTACTATGAACAAGAAATATTCCAAGGACAGAAATAAGAAACAGCAATACAAATAAACACTTAAAACGAACAAGAATACAAAATATGTCCCAAACAAAGATATATCAGCAGAAAATAAACAAGACAGAGGTACTTCTGTTAAATTCTAGAAGTTTACGAAACAAATTGTACCAAATTCAGATTCTAATACAAGAAAACAATTATCCGGAAATAATAACAATAACTGAAACATGGAAAAACGAAGATAATTTGTACCAAAAAAAAAACTATATTGAATACTTAATAATAAGAAAAAAACTGGAGGTGGAATATCTATATATGGTGCAGAAGATGGTCCTGAGATAACAGTAATGGAACAATTTACCTATATAACTTAATTAATATTGGTTTTATATATAACCTAATAATTGGTTATATAACTATATAACCAATTATGTGTAAAAACCAAGGAAAATATATATCTGGAAATATATAGACCGCCTAATAATAATATAAGTAACTTCTTTATACACCTAGAAAATATTATAGAAAATATACAAAATTAAAAATAAATATACTAGGCGACATGAATATAGATATAAACAAAAAAGTATAAATAGTAACAGAATGCTAAACCTAATGGAGAGTAAAGGATTAATGCATATAATAATTGAGACAGCAAGAACAGAAAAAAATACAGAATCCACAATAGATCTCTTCTTTACAAATTCAAATAATACAAGGGCAGAAGTACTAACATCATATTTTACCATTCATAGACCTATAATAATATCAATTAAAGAAAACTATAAAAAAATATTTATAAAAATGTAAGAAAAACGAAGTGTTGGCATAGATTAATAACTTAAAAAGAAAATCTACAGTTACTAAATTGAATCAGGTATTTGAAATAATATCGAAAATATGGAAAATAAATATGAATATATATATGTTATTTTAAAAGATAAATTTAATGAATTTTTTCAAGAAAAGACAAAAATAAAAACATAATATAGAAAACAACTGATTTAATAATAAAATAATAAAAAATAAAGAAAAGGAGCAAGACATAAAAAATATTTAATAACAAAAAATCAGCAACAGTGGAATAAATTTATAAAAATCAGAAATGAGAAAAAAACTGATGATTAATGAAAAAAGGTCATATTATAATGAAAAATTTAAAAAAAAGGTAAAAAAAAGGAAAATAATAAATGAAATACTGGGTAAAAAATCAAAAGATCAACAACAAAACAAACTAAATTTCTTAGTCAATAATAAAACTATAACAGAAGATAAAGAAATGACAGATGAAATGAACTCATTACAATTAATAATGTAAGCGACGATCAAAATAATAATCACTCAAACCTACAAATATAAAGAAATACTAAAACCTTATTTTTAAGTGATATCATATATTCATTTATGAAGAATTGGGAAAAGAACTAAATAAAAGAAAAAAAAAGGGACGTGAATTAGATAATATGACTCCTAAGATAATAAAAATGTGTAAAGATTAATTAATAGAACCATTATTGATAATTTATAATGAAATATTTGAAACAGAAAAAATACCAAAAAGTATGAAAATGGACAAAATAGTTGCAATACATAAAAGAGGGGGGGAAAAAACGATTGTAATAATTATCGACTAATAACTACACTATCAATATTTGAAAAAATATTTGAAAAAATTATAAGCAATAGCTTATTAAACTTTTTAGATAAGTTTAATATAACAGATGATAATCAGCATGGATTTAAGAGGAAAAAAAACAACAGAAGATGTGTTAATAAAAATGACTACCAAAATACATGATAAAATGGAAAAAAAAATGAATAAACAATAGCCATATATTTTGATCTCAGTAAGGCCTTCGACTTAATTAATAGAGAGAAATTACTAGCAAAAACTGAAAAATAGGGCCTAAGAGGGAAAAATAGGCAACATACTAAAAAAGCTATCTAGAGGATAGAAAACAAATTACAATAATTAATAATATAAAATTTGAGGAACTAGAAAATAATAATGGAATGCCTCAAGGATTACTTTTAGGCCCACTACTCTTTATATTAGCATTAAACGACATTCACATAATAAATAAAAATTAATTGATTTACGCTGGTGATATCTGCTGGATAGAGAGTGACAAAGGCCTAGACGATCTATATAAAAAAAAGATAGATTAAAAATAACGGAGGTTTGGTTTAAAAACAATAATTTTAGTGTAAACATAAACAAAACCAAATATTTATTATTCAAGCGTAAAAACAAAAAAAATGAAATAAAAAAAATAGTCACAAATTATGGTTAGAAAATCAAGAAATAGAACAAAATGGAAATATAAAATTTCTAGTAATAAATATTAAGGATAACCTCAGCTGGAACGAACATATAGATGAAGTAATGAAAAAAATAAGAATAGACTCTGGAGTAATACATAGACTAGCAACAATATTAAAACCAGAGATAATGCTAAACTTATATTTTACATTAATAGAATGCCGTATTAACTGTGGTAATGTTGTTTGGGGAAAACTTAATAAAACAAATGAAAATAAAATAAAATTATAGCAAAAGTAACATTAAAAACAGGTGAATCAATTTTAGCACACACACACACACACACACACACACACACACACAAAAAAAACCTGTATGCACAGGAAATATATGACATATAACTGCTTGGAATAATATATGAAAGAGTAAAAAATCCAAAATATGAAAATATAATAGAACTCAACAAAAAAATTAACTATAGTTATCGAAATATCAATAAATACATACCAAAAAGAAGTAAAACTAACAAAAGTCAGGAGAATATTAACTACATAGGAATAAAAAAAGTGGAATGAAATTCCAGAAGATATAAAAAACAGCAAAACGATGCATAAATTTACTAAGAAATTAAAAGAATACTATTTACTACAAAATCAATAGCGGTAGGGATTCATATGGAGAAATCTAAATAAAATTCGTGCATAATTGTTCTTATGCAATAACAATTTATAAAATGATAAATGCGAGTAAAATCTATTGTCTATTGTATGTTGTACGCACCGGGTACATATACATATGTCCTGGTGTATTTATACAATTTTACTAACAGTATTTCAAAGGACGTACATTTTATAAATAGTGTTATTTTTCAGAGAACAAACATTCCTTTTTGCTTTTACTGGATACCAATGCCGACAAGTAGATGCTATTGAAATTAAGTAGCTGCTATTGAAGTTAAGTAGATGCTATTGAAGTGAAAGTGGAGTTTGTTAGTGCTTAAATAAAGGTTCAGTAATTATAAGGTTTTTGTTTGTTTGTTTTTTTGTTTGTCTTTTCACTTATTATTGTAACAGAGAGCTTAAATTTCATACCTGCGTTCTGAACAGTAGTTGTTGAAGTGGATGCCGTTGTTGTACTTGTTGTGGGTTTCGCTGTTGTTGTACTTGTTGTGGGTTTCTCAGTCGTTGTCGTGGGTTGTTCAGTCGTTGTGGTGGGTAGCTCAGTCGTTGTGGTGGGTTGTTCAGTTGTCGTCGTGGGTTGTTTTGTTGTCGTCGTTGTGGACTGCTCAGTTGTAGTAGGCGTTGTAGTTGTTGTTGGTTTCGTAGTTGTTGTTGATTTCGTAGTTGTTGTTGGTTTCGCAGTTGTTGTTGGTTTCGTAGTTGTTGTTATTCTGGTGGACTCTATAGTTGTTGTAGAGGTAGGCTTTTCCGTTGTTGTAGTAGGTTCTGTTGTCGTTCTCCGTCTTGTAGTTGACTCTGTAGTTGGGATGGTAGATTTCGTGGTTTTTGTAGAAGCTGGTTCTGTGGTTGTTGTACCAAGTGTAGTTACTGTGGAAGAGGTTGTTGTTCCAATTCTCTCTGTGGTCGTTGTAGTAAGTTTAGTTGTCGTAGTGATTACAGTAGGGGCTTTAGTAGTTGTAGCAAAAATATCTTTCTGATAAAAGAAACACAATAAAATAACATTAAGATCGCATATAGTAACTTGTTAATTTACACAGTCATTCCTGGGTTTCTCAATAGGTTGACAGATCTGGGGCAATCAAAAATTCAAAATCTACGGGCCTTAGGCTAAGGTCTGTATTTTGGATACTATCAAAGCACGCTAACTCAGGGTGGAATTCAACGTTATATATTGCAACGAAACTCAACTTTCAGTAATAATCAATAACCTTTCAGCTGTTTTTCGGTTATTACATGTTTTGCTTTCTGCCCATGGCATATGGCTTCATTTACTAGGGGGGACGGGATTAAATTTTCCTACAAAAAACAAACAAGCACGTGTACAGAGGCGGACTGGGCCTCAAGACCGGTGCGCCCTCATGGGTTATAGGATTTGCGTCCTCATGGGTTATAGGACTCGCGCCCTCATGGGCAATAGGACTCGCGCCCTCATGGGCAATAGGACTCGCGCCCTCATGGGCAATAGGACTCGTGCCCTCCGAGGCATGCAATCCAAGGTATACGCCATTTGAGAGGACCCAGTCCACCCTTGCATGCGAGCCTTCCAGGAATCTAATCCGGAAATATATAATGTGAGGCAAATTGTCCTCCTGAAATAATCCTTAATTCTTCAGCTGTTTTTTCACAGGGTCGTAACAGAAATTCTTGTGCCTGAGGCAAACTTGTAAAACGGTGTCCCTTTGTAGTAACAAAATAGCGACACAAACTGTCGACAGACAGAGCTCCCTCTAGCCTTTTGAAATGAATTTGATTTTTAATGTTTAATTTTTAACCCTTTTCACCGTTTAATGAATGACTTCCACAAAATCCCATTAAGCTAAGGTTAAAGTGGAAATTTATGTCTTACTTGGTAAATTTTTGTTCCAGGTTTTTCCACGAAATCCGTTTTGCAAAAATCATCATCCATTGTGCTATTCAGCAGACAGCACGTTCCGTCAACAAATACAGCAAATCCTGTACAGCTATCGTTTTGAGCACACGATGTTGCGCATTCAATACGAGTAAGCCCTTCTATGCTTTTAAATATTCCCGTATCTGGGATTCTGTCCTTTATTTTCAAGGAAAATCGAATGGGATTTACACACAGAGACAAAACTGGAAACCAGGAGAGCAGGAACAAGGAGAATATCATTTTATCCGGTTTTAAGGAAATCGTATTTATCAATGTTCATAGATTGAAATGGGGCAAATGGACGTTGTAAATTGTAACTCCTTCCTCAAGATGACAAAGAAACTTTTAGTTGTGGAACACAGAATTTTTTACCAGATTTTACTCCGTGTCTAAAGTTTCAAACCATCCGTTCCGTGACAGTGTTATGAATGTCGAAATTGCAATTTGGCTAAGAGGCAGTGGACGTGTTAGTAAAAATTTAGAAATTTTGATTCCAAATGAAACTGAAAACGAATTTTCGATACTGACGTCATTACGACACAGTTCAAGGCGTGTGTTATTTCATTCAAAAGAACAAAAAAATATGCTGGTATAATTTGTTAATACGTTTCGAAATTCGAGAATATGTTTAGGGTTGTCACGTATGGAGATCACTAATGCATCTTCAATTACCTTAATGAAGTCCCCGTAGCACGCATTCGAACCAGAAGGCATTAATAAACATCGTTTTTGCTTATTACAGATAATAAAACGATTATTATTACCATTATTCATCGAAATTTTGATTAAATGAGAAAGTTGTCCTAAAAATTTGACTACTACTCCAGAGTGCATTTATATAAAAGTTAAGTCATAAGTTGTAAACAGTAATAAGCTGTAATAAACAAACAGTTGTAATAAACAAACAGTTGTAATAAACAAACAGTTGTAATAAACAAACAGTTGTAATAAACAAACAGTTGTAATAAACAAACAGTTGTAATAAACAGCAATAACAGTCATACGCTGTAAACAGTTGTAAAAGTTGTACACAGAGCTTAAATTGGGCGAGAGCCTACAGGAGCTCGGCTCCGGTACTTCTTCATTTTTGGCGATTAAATATTAGACGGAGCCCCTCAATAGACGCTGTCATGAAAAAGTAATAAATTTGAGATTAAGGTCAAGCATTTTGTTGTCCATAAAAATGAACATAAACAATTGATATGATTTATCGATTCTTTTGCAGCCATTCAATTTTTTAATCGATTTATCATAATATTAGGGCTCCTTCACTTTTTTTTTGTTAGAAATTAAGCCCTGCTTGTACAAGTATATAAGTTATACATACATTACAAGTGCACAAGTTATACATACGTTACTACACAAGTTATACATACGTTACTACACAAATTATACATACGTTACTACACAAGTTATACACACGTTACTGCACAAGTTATACATACGTTACTACACAAGTTATACATACGCTATAAGTACACAAGTTATACATACGTTACAATTACACAAGTTGTACATATGTTACAAGTACACAAGTTGTATGTACGTTACAAGTACACAAGTTATACATACGTTACAAGGGGTACAAGCAAGTACAGTATTTCTTATTACACAGAATTTGAAATTTAAAAGCTTGTGTGGAAAGGACGCATAAAATGCGTTTAGTTAGTCTCAGCGTTTGGACTAATGGGTCGTTGAGTAAAGTCCTGGGCGACTTTTAACTCGTATATATAGAGGCGCAACTAATCGAAAACTACAGCTAATAATACAGTTCTATTTTATTTTCTTGTAAATATATTACCATTTCATATTCTTGTGAATATATTACCATTTTATTTTCTTGTAAATACAGACCTATTTAATAATGATAAATAATAATTAAATATATAATATATATAAATTAAATAAAAGTATTTTAAAAATAATTAAATTGTTTCAGATTAAGTAAATACGCTGCAAATACGCATACTCAAAGCTACGTATACACTGCGTGCACGAAAAGTTGCATACACATCACGCGCATTCAAAGCCGCGTAGGCGCTAGGCAAACGCAAAGTCGCATATACACTACGTGCGCGCATGGGCGCCTATACGATTACTTCTGGGAGGGGGAGGCGCTGAGAAAAATGATTACCTCATTGCCCACTTCTTCGCAAAGCTGTCGAGAATTTTAGTGAATGTACAAGATACCAAAATGCTACAAAAATAATTGATACTGCTTGACAATTAACCATGAGCTAAAAAGTACCTCTCTTTAAAACGTGACTGTAAGACTTTCAAAAGTAAATGTATAGCAGTTTCGGGCAAATGAAATTTTAAACAACTGGGGGTTTCGACCTCCCTCTTCCCCCATATGGGCGTCCATGCGCCCACACGAAGCCGCACATACACACACCGCTCACGCAAAGCCGCGCAGACACTACGCTCAAGCAAAACCGCGTACACATTATGCGCACTCAAAGCCGCGTATACAATACGTGCACTGAAAATCTAAATGCAAGAAAAGCCACGCAATCAAAGCAAATGCGCAGGCAATCAGTGTTAAAATAGGAAAATACATATCATTTTTATGTCCATACATTTCATATTCTTTATGATACCTACATTTAAAAAAATAATTAATTAAAAAATATTTTTGTTCTCTAAAAAAGAGAGTATACCTTGGGCTCCTACAATATGAATGTTCACTTTGCAGGCTTTCTTAATTGTTGCCACTTAAAAACGCAAGGAAAGCAAACTTAATAAGTTCAGTTTCTAAAATTGGCACCATGCTAAATTTGTTTCCTTTTATTCAAGTTTTCCAAATGTACATAATTTCACTATTTGTATCCGCCTACATATTTTGCATAAATATAATCCCACTTTCGTATCTGACAACGGTGCGTTTTGAATTCTAAAATAATAAGTCTTCCGTTAAGCAACAAAATGTGCACACGTATTTCTTGAAGGTTCCGCCAAAAAGGTGAACTAAACTCTTTTAATGATGTTTTCGAATTAATTTATTCTTTGGTGTGTACTAATGAATTCACTTAAACATTTAAAGAATTAATAAAGATTATTTTCAACTGAATGGAACAGCTGCATTTTTATCAATACTTATTTCTGCATTTTTATTTTTTACTCAATTAAAAATGCTGTTATTATGCAAATGTGGTAACGGCGGACAGAGTTGGGGGGGCGCATATCTTTTGATTCGTAGAAAAAGGGGGTCGCGGGTTACTTGGAAAAGTGGGTCGCGGCTAGAAAAAAGTTCGGGAGCCACTGACTTAGACTAGACGATCGAGAACTTCCTAAACGTGGAATGAGAGATCTAACTGTAATGAAGTCTTTATTACGAAGTAATATACTACCATTACAAAGAATATTAGAGCATTTTTTTTTGTTTAATCACGAATAATTTCAATAGAGACTTTAAATTCTCTGAAGCAGTTTAATATTTATTTGCAAACGTAATTTTGAGATAACCTTGTTTGCAATATGACATTTTCTTATAATAAATATTTTTATTCCTCATACTTCCGATAGATGGCAGCACAACCAAATCTATACCGAACTCGGAGACAGAGAGAGAATGTGAATTTTTTTTCCCCCCTATATAAATTTCTATTTAAAAATGCAGTTTGCACATGATAAATGAAGCGATACATCGAAATGAGGTGAATAAATATTTAATGGCCAGCAGTTTGATGGTCTCCTTTCTTCTTTTGAGTGTAGAATGATGGTTTGGAAAAAGTGTCTACATTATCAGACTGTATTTCAATAAGAGGTTATGGCGAAGCCATAGAGATGAGACACCGCTCCTGCCCCACCTATGAAATGTAGTATGAAGGATGATGGTCATTAACTATGGAAGTGGATTTTCATTACTTCATAGGTTCCTGTGTTCGACCCGTGTCGTCGCACGTTCTGGACCCGTCTGGAATTACAGCGCCGCCTCCGGCGGCCACCCTTCCCAATTTTTCCCCGATCACATCCCTCCTCCTCCTCCACATTCGGGGCGGCCCGGTTCGGCACAGGAATTGCGACGTCGGCTTTTATTTGTTTTTTCCTCTTCAAAAGGTTGTTTTCCTGTAGTAAATGAAGCTATTGCCATTAAAAGTAAACAAGCGCGCATTAACCGAGAAAGACTAGAGAGAGAGAGAGAGAGAGAGAGAGAAACAGAGAGATAGGAAAGGAATAAGACGTTTAATAGCTATCGATGTTTATTAGGGAGAAACATGGGCGCCCGCATAAGTACTTCTAGGGTGGGGCTGAGAAAAATCATGACTTCCTTTTCAGGACTGTCAAACGTTTTAGTGAATGTACAAGATACCAAAATGCTACAAAAATAATTGATATTGCTTGACAATTAGTAATGAGCTAAAAAGTACCTTATTTTAAAATGTAACTATAAAACTTTTGAAAGTAAATGCGTAGCAGGTTCGGGCGAATCAAATTTTTAAACGGCTAGGGGAGGGAGTTCGAGGCTCCCCTTTGCCCCCCATATGGGTGCACATGACGAGAAATGTAGCTTTTTGTCACTATACAGGGTCCTGAGTTCATTGTCGGAGCAGGGGCGTATTTGGGTTGGGTAGGGGTGGCAATCGCACACCCTTGAATGAAAATTTAGCATCGAAAAGATAAAGGTAAAGGTCCAATGAGGTATCATTTCCAAAAATCGCCATTAATCGCCTCCTTTGAATAACCTCTGAACCCGCTCCTGTGTCAGATTTAAGAACACCGTGTTTTTTTTTCTTTTCTTTTAAAATTTGTTAGTTGACCCTCTCAAATGAAGTAGCAAAACAATTGAAGGAAAAGGGACAAATTAAAAAAAATTCTATAAAATCCTACAAGAGAATTGTGTTTCCCACTGGAAGTAGGATATAATAGTAAGTACAATAAAATTAGACCATGGGTATAATTATACCACATCCAGAATCATGTTAGTATATGCGGTGGCGGATACAAGGGGGGGGAGGGGGGATTAGAAACATTTTTCCGTTCAAATCCACAGAAGTACGGTGAAAATCGTTTATAACGAGTAGCAATTACAGAGACAAATTGAATGCTACTACGGAATTTTTACAAAAGTTTGATTAACAATTTTTTTAATTGCTCGTTGAATCCAGGATATAAAAAAGATTTGTTCGCTAAAAGCGGTGAAATTGTATCACGCTTAAATATTACTCCAATGAAAAAATCATGTTTTCTGGTTAAATTCGGAAATTCGTTAAATGCGCGCTCATTATAAATGGGTCCTACTGTTTTTTACAGATTCCAAAATCGCTCTCTCTTGATCCGGCTCTGGTATATGTCAACACAATTAGTATACAATGTGTAGTAAAAGTAAGTTAACCAATGTGATGCATTTGAACTTGGTTCAGAGTCAGCCTGGGGCTACAGGGGGCTGATCCCTACACCCATGGAAAAAGGGTCAACCCTCAACCCTGATGGAAAATAGTTTTTCAAAATAAATTATCCCAGAATTTTATTTTAAAATTTTCGTTTAGCATAACATTATTCATGACAATGCATATTGTTCTTGACGTTAAAAATATATTCAAAAGACTGCAGACCTTGTGTACATAATGTATTTTACAGAAGTATGAGTCTTCATATGCTGTACAATAAAGATAAGGGAAATTAAAAATTTTAGTATACCTCTATAAGTTTTCATGCAAAATTTAAGTTAAGAAATTTATTCATTGATGTTAAATAGTACATATTAATATACTTAGATACTTAGTATTACTAAATATATTAATAAAATACATAAAAACATTTACGAATTTTAAGCTCCCTGCAAATTTCAGAGTCCCTCTGTAACAAGGGCCTGACTTGGTTAATTTTAAGTTGAAAGGACTGTAAACTTGGTTCAAATTATCTAAGAATTCGAATTAAAATGCACGAAAAAAAAACCAAAAAAACCAACTCGCACTATCAAAAACATTTTATTAAAAAAATCCATGCGTACTTATGTGAAATGTTACATATTTACAGTCTTTAAAAAAATTAGAAATTTTTAATGGCTCTTTTATAGTTAATTCTTCGAGTATTTGTAAATATAGTTGTAACCGCATATGTGTAAATGGAGGCGGCAACGAAATCCTATGTGTATAAGCAAGTTTCGTATATAAGCAGGTTTTGCATGTAAGCGGAACTTGTTCTCTGAACTATTGGTTGTAAAGAATTTTCTCAACAAATTCTTATGGTATTTTGTTATTAAATTAGATATTCTTATTTCTAATTTTATAAATCATATACATTATTTATTTCAATATTTATAATGTACAGTACTATTACTCTATTAATAAAAATAACAGGAAGTAATGTAGTAGTGCTTACATAAACACGTGTACTGTATTAGTGAAAAAAAAAAATTAGCTAACTTTCTTTGCACGCATGGATATTTTGATGACTGATTGAAGATTTGATCTGGTAAAGTAATAACATTTTTCATATAAAATTATTTGATCTAAAACAATAGTGCAAAAGTATTGGAGCAAAAACAACTTCTTTACTAGACTGGCGACGTTACAAAAACAAATTCTGATAGTGAATCCCAACAGAGAACGAGAAAGCAGGCTTAAACAAAGCCATAAATACGCTGGCAAGTGAAAGCTGGACAAAAGAATTGAAGTCATTTCCGGTGGGGAAAGCCACTCCTTAAAAATAAGGGTTGCCAGCTATTTATTGTGGATGAAAACTTTTTCAGAAAGCTTGTTTGCATATATCCCGTTTAAATTTTACAATAAAACATTCATTTGGCTTCAAAAATACTGGCATATATGCGGTTCGTGCATGTATAAAATCGCAATTAAGTCGGTTTAGATAACATAAAAAAATAGGAGAAAAATTTGTACCTCGATTTCTTATGTATGCGATCTTCAAATATATGCGAACTGCACATATGCGGGTTCGACTGTTAATATAAAACATAGATATCGTCAATTTGTCATTAAGTGCGCCAATGTGAATATATTTCATTAAGTATTCATCGTTGAAAATGGGCTAAGATTCCTTCCACATAGCAACAGAGAGGCGTAGACAGCGGTGGGAGGAGCTTTCGTTCTAGACAAACGGTACTTGGTAAACTAGATGTAGCATGACAAATTAGCACAACGCAGGATAAATGAAGTGTATAAATTCAGCATTTCAAGCGTAGAAAAATTTAATGACCGAAACTTACGTCTTCGATTATTAAATTTTACTACGCTTGCAACACGGTAGATTTGAATGTTTTATTTTGTACTTGGTAAGTACATTCAGTGCCAGGTAATGTACTACCCAGGGGATAGGATTTTGCTCCTCCCAACTGGAGGGGGCGAGAGTCATATTTCGTCCCCTCCCCCATTATCGAGGAATACTATTAAAATTTTAACTTCAAAAATAACAATTAACATTTCCACTAATGTAGCACAGATGAAACAAATTTAGATTCTAATTTCAGTTCCTGTTAATAGATGTTGGCACCATACCGTCAATAATACTATTTTACAGTGCCCCTGGCGTATCTATTGTTAAAAAAATTAGCGTTACTTAACCTGTACATTTTCATTCAGTCTTTGTGAAACCATCGATCTTAAAGCGTGGTGCACTGAAAAATCAGTAAAATTATAAATCGTTCAAATGGTTGTTGTTTTGTAATTCATTTATTTTAACTATTTAATTAACTAATTAAAAATTAATTCATCAAATTAACGTTTTAATATTCACTGTTTGGGATTTATGGCAACAGATGGCGCCACTAGCTTGTGACCGTGAAAGAACTCTCCCATTCCACTCTCCCTATAATCCGAGATTTCGAAATATTCCAAACAACATGTTACATTCGTTTACCGAAGAGTGCATTTCAGTATATACATACAGAACACAGTTAGACCTATGCAAAACGAAACGTACTGTAATTAGCGCGCTTTTATTTCTGCACAGAAGAATTTACGAATGAAAACGGTGATGATTTCAGGCGCCGGATTTCCGTATATACCAAGCAGGTCCGGACCAAGACGCCCCATAATTATGGGTGCCGCAAAGGCCGCAAAGGCCACGAAGAAGCGTAGTGTGTTATTTAAATGAAAGCGTTTTCAAAATACTGTTTATTTATTAACATATTGTTTATTAACATTATGTTTATATATTTGTTGTCCCAGAAATTTTCATTACTGACAAATTCGAATATTAAGATAATGAATTTTAAAGCAGAATAATCATTTATTGACTAAATATTTTGAAAAGGTTATATTATATAGGGGCCCCATTCTATCCTACCAGCTTAGGGCCCATAAAAGCCTTAATCCGGCTCTGATGATTCCCCCGTTGCTAAAGAGGTTTATATTGTCTGACATTTACTCTACGTGGAGCTTTTAAAGCAAAGTAATATCGTCATTAGCAATATAAGAGAATGGGAAAAGCTTCTGTTTTTACTAATAGCAAGTTTGTTTTATTTTGTATATTTTGGCGCAAGAATAGCTGAGATGACCAGGGCTCAAGTTCTAACAAACATTTCGCAGGAGCCCTAATATGATAAATTGATTAAAAAATCGAATGGCTGCAAAAGAATTGATAAATCATATCAATTGTTTATGTCCATTTTTTTGGACAACAAAATGCATGACTTTAATCACAAATTCATTAGGTTTTCATGGCAGTGTCCATTTAGAAGTTCCGGCTATTATTTCAATAATCGCCGAAAATGAAGAAATATCGGAGCCGGGCTCCGGTTAGCCCCCTCCCAATTTAAGCTCTGGGGACAGCACTGTGACCAACAATCCTTCTGTTTACAGAATTTCTGTCACATGTAGATTCAAACCTGGAACTACAGATTGGCAGAAACATCGAAAAACGCATGGCACAAAAAGTGTTGAAACCCAGACTGCTCTCATGACATTCAAACCTCCTACACTTACATCATACCATAGTAAAACTGAGAGATTTGAAATGTTTCGGAAGTTTTTTCTAGGAAGAATTGCGGACTTTCCTAAAAAGAGTTTTAAAGGCTTTAGAACTATTTACGATCCATGATCTTCTAGAAACACGAACTCGTTACAAAGCGATTTTTACAAGCGGAGGAAAAAGGGCTGCTTAGATCCTTTCATTTTCCTTTTCTTGTTTTTCTTTTTCCTTCAGAAGGGCTGAATATCTTCAATCAATACAAGAGGTGTGCAAAATAGCTCATTGATCAAATGAACGAATAAGATGGCTAATCCACAGATGGCTTGATTCGATTAGATAGATAAGTGGGTTTAGACGGCTGGTTGGCTGGATGGAATAAGAGATATGTAATATATACAGTTATTAGGGATATGTCTATTTCTATATAATTCTAATGTCACAATTGATTCCTTTGGGATTTAAGGAACATTAATATAGCTAGGTTAGAAATATAGGAGAGCCGAAGGCACTAATTTCTTACGAGGCTTTCCTCCAGCTAAGTAACGCGTTTCCTAAATCGAGGTTTCCAGTTCAGTTAGTTGGATTTCATATTACAGTGAAAATCGTTTATAACGACGCATATAACGACGGAATTTTTACAAGAAGTTTGGTTTGCTATTCTACCCCATACTAAATGTATCAGTTATAACGACATCGTATATAACGACGAAACCTGCTATAACGACGGCGATTTTGTAGTCTAAGTAGATTTTAAGTAGGGAAATTCGTATCGGATATAACGACGCGACTTGACAGTCATAAAGCAGAACCACGTGGGTTAGTTATTAAAATTTAAAGTTAGTTACCAAAATTTAAGCGTTATTCTAATCTTGTTTATTTACAACTGTCCAAAAAAATTTTATTACAGCTAAACCTGAATGTTAAAGATAATGATTTTAAAAAGTGATTTATTAATTGAATATCACGAGGGCCATATTCTGAAGGGACCCATTATATTTTTTCAGCATAAATTTCACAAAACACTTAACACAAAGCACTTACCACAGGGATCATATTCTTAAGGGTCCCATTCTATTTATTCAGCATAAATTTCACAAAACACTTAACACAAAGCACTTACCACGGGGATCATATTCTTAAGGGTCCCATTCTATTTATTCAGCATAAATTTCACAAAACACTTAACACAAAGCACTTACCACGGGGATCATATTCTTAAGGGTCCCATTCTATTTATTCAGCATAAATTTCACAAAACACTGAACATAAAGCACTTACAAAGGGGATCATATTCTTAAGGGTCCCATTCTATTTATTCAGCATAAATTTCACAAAACACTTAAAACAAAGCACTTATCCTGGGGATCATATTGGGTCCCGACTCTATTTATTCCGGCATAAATTTCACAGCTTAACTGGCTTACTTACCACGAGGGATCATATTCTTAGGGTCCATTCTATTTATTCAACATAAATTTCACCAAAACACTTAACACAAAAGCACTTACCACAGGGATCATATTCTTGGGGTTATTTGTCGGCATGAAATTTCCACAAAACACTTAACTTACAAAGCACTTACCACGGGGATCATATTCTTAAGGGTCCCAATCTGGTTATTCAATATAAATTCCTAAAACCACTTAAGCCAACAGAAATGTTCTAAAGTCATTGGTATGGCCACTTAAATGGCCACCATTCATTACATTTTGTTTTCCATTCCTGCTTCATTATTATTTTCATGCAAATTTTTAGTTTAAAAACTAAGCAAGTACCATGGCTTAGTGTGGCTATAACATAATATAAACGGAAATTAAATTCATTATAATTAAGTATATTTTTATTTAATTTTGAAACCAAAAAGTTTAATAGTTTTTGCTATCAAAATAATTTATAAAACTCTAGAGTACATTGCTATAGGCTACTATGATTTTAAAAAGACATCCTTTATAACGACTATCGGTTATAACGACCGAATTTTCACGGTCCCTTGGAGGTCGTTATAACCGATTTCATTCATTTTCACTGTATTTTATAAACTCAATGATTAGGAGAGCGATAAATTTATTTTCTTAGTCTAGGAAAAAAAAAATTGCCAATGGTAAAAAAACAAACAAACCCTTTTTGTAAACTGACCACACTTCAGACATTAAATTACAGTGAAAATCGTTTATAACGACGCCGGTTATAACGACCAACCGCATATAACGACGGAATTTTTACAAGAAGTTTGGTTTGCTATTCTACTCCATACTAAATATATCGGTTATAACGACATCGTATATAACGATGAAACCTGCTATAACGACGGCGATTTTGTAGTCTACGTAGATTCTAAGTAGGGAAATTCGTATCGGATATAACGACGCGACTTGACAGTCGTAGAGCAGAAACACGTTGGTTAATAATTAAAATTTAAAGCTAGTTACCAAAATTTAAGTGTTATTCTAATCTTGTTTATTTACAAATGTCCGAGAAATTTTTATTACTGCTAAACCTGAATATTAAAGATAATAAACTTAAAAAGTGATTTATTAATTGAATATCACGAGGGTCATATTCTTAAGGAGTCCATTCTATTTTTTCAGAGTAGGGCACATAAAACCACTCTTAAACCGGCACTGTTCTGAAATCATTAGTATACTATAATATAATAAATATTATTCATTACATTTGTTTTCTACATTATATACTTTAGTAGTATTTTCTACATTTTTTTTCAATTTAAAAAACTAAGAAAGTACTATGTATTTATGTATAGTGTGGCAACGACATAATATACGTAATATAAACGGAAATTAAATTCATTATAATTATATTTTTATTTAATTTTGAAACCAAAAAGTTTAATACTTTTTACTATCAAAATTTTTTTGTAAAATTCTAAAATGCATTATTATAGGCTACTATGATTTTAAAAAGATATCGTTTATAACGACCGAATTTGCACGGTCCCTTGAAGGTCGTTATAACCGATTTTCACTGTATTTACAATTACTGTATTATTATTATCATGTAACAAGGCTAAAAGGCAATTTGCTTGATTCTGAGCTTTCTTAGAAAAATTTGACGTTATATGACAAAGGGCATACAGTAGGGTCCGTTAATCCGAACCATGCTAATTCGAAAGTCCGGTTAATCCGAATTTGTTTTCTCATTCGGCAGCAACGCCAGCCGACTGACAAGTTGTAAACAAACAGCGCAGTGCGTGTTGTCAACTACTTGAAATTTCCCATAAAGGAAGGGGAAATTTTCCGTCGCCCGCTCGTCGTCTATTGTCTGCTACGCGTGTATAGTCCGAGTGTGGAAGATTCGCTTTCTTTTTGGTTTTACGGCTCAAAGACTACAGTGGTCATGCTGCGCCGGGACCTACTGTTTTCCGAGGAATCCGAACCTCTTAAGGCCTAGGGAACAAAAATCCCGGACAGCAGTGCGATCTTTATGAGATCTCTGAGTAAGCGTTCTTTTTGCACTGCTGGGAGTCGAACCCGGATTAGCGGCGCACTAGGAGAACGCGTTACCACACTGCGCCACCGCAGGGCCTGTGGAAGATTGACCGCTGGTATCGTTAGAATTCACGGGAGCTGGTGTCATAAACGGATTGGTTCATTACAGTAGAACGAAGGGCGTCATTTCATAATTGTTTTTTCGCGCAGACAAACGTGCGCGAAAAACCAGTTATGAAATGACGCCCTTCCCTCTACTGTAATGAACCAACCCGTTTGTGACGTCAGCTCCCGTGAATTCTAAAGGGACCAGCGGTCAATTTTCTGCAAAAGGAGTCACAAACACACACATACATCAAGCAGTTATAGCTCACAGTAAATTCTATAATAATATTTTCAGTTAACCGTAAATTTTTAATCTTCCAATCTGAATTTTTTTTTCATTTACTGGTAGAAGACATCGGAAGCCAACTGGAGGTGGCTACAGAAGAAGTCTATGTGTTCATTCGGTTGCTTGCTTTCGAATACCGTTCCCACGATGGAATTGAAGTGGGAGTTGGGCAATGGAGTAGGTAGGCCAAGCTGATTTATTCGTGCAAATCGCATAGTACACAAAAAAGGGTTGGAGCAAATGCCAGTACTATGGAGGTGCTTTGCAAGGCAGTCATGGTCTGTGGTTAGACGAAATTCAGCTATTGCCCTGTCTTTGGACCATTCAGGGGAATATCAGTTGAAGTTTGAAGAATTGTTGCACCTCTATTGGTTAGAGAATCAGCTTTTTCGTTGCCATCTATTCCGCAGTGGTCAAGGATTCACTGCAGGATAACCTCTAAAAAAAAAAAAAAATCCGAAAATATATCAGCCACAATTAGTTCGGATTAAAGTGACACTAATTGTATTGTGTTTTAAATAATGATATATTAATTTTGATGGATATATAATTATGTTGATTACATGAGGTAGTACACCATTTAAGAGATCTATGCTGATTCGATACACATTTCTGTTCATTTCTGGTTTCAAAATATGCTAAATTTTCGCAAAATACAGCTAGATTAGGCAGATTTATGCTTAATTTACATAATATCATTCAAAAAATTTTGTAGACATGGTGATTTACGCTCCAAAACGTGATTGAGGCAGCTACGTACACATTTCTGGTAAAATTTTTAGATTTTCAAAATGCAGAAATTGTGAACAAGAGCAACGAAGTATCCTTTAAAGTTACAAAATAAAAAGAAATTTCTATTCAACATCATCTTAAGAAGAATGTTGAGAGATTCTTTTTCTTCAGACTTAGAGACTAGGTGTATGTGAGTTGGTTGGATATTTCATTTTTATTTTATATAATTCATGTAAAACTGGTTTAGTTATATGCTAATTTAAAATTCTAATAGTTAACGGGAAAGGGTAATGCGAAATATAATTACCATAATTTGAATGTTCCACACGTATTTCAGGAGTAACATGATTTCACAATGTTTTTTAAAAGAAATGATACTTTTGGAAAATTAATTTGACTTCCGAGCTAAGATCCAATTATTTTGCTCCTGCTTCCAAATCTAATTACACCAATCTCGTCATATTTTTCGTAGAATATAAATAAAGTCTGAAATGAAATTAATATTTTGCACATTTTGGAACTTGGCTATGCAAGTTAAAGTTATCTTGGATCAAGTGTTTTATGTTTTTTTTTGTTCTCACGGTTCTTATTGCTTATTTTAGACATTTTATTATATTGTATATATACACGCTTAGATGCATTATAGTATGTCATATATAATATTTATTTTAGAAATTGTTGTAATTATGTTATATGCAGTATTATGCGCAGTTATGCATAGTATGTATCCACAGTATTTAAACAGTAGTATATGCAGTATTTTATGTATACAGAGTGAGTTTAATCCACCGCACCTCCGATACACTTTTGAAATCCTTATATCATTATTATCCTATTTGCAAATAAATGTTGAGTCGAAAAATATAATTTTATATGTTGTTTTAGTTTTTTTTCGAGCGGACTATATTTGCTGATTCAGTGAATCATAGGTTAGTGGAGGCCAACCTTATTTTTAAGATTACATGCCCACTTGGCGCGATATTCCATTTGTTGAACCAAATTAGTATAAGATTTATTACGGCAGTATTTCGTTCCAAGAAAATAAGTTTAATTATTGGTTTTATGACTATTCAACACAGAATAGACTGAACGGAATGATTTCATATTTTTGCTAGAAACTGATTACTCAATAATAAACTAGATAGTACTGATCGTGAATAATAAACTAGATATAAATAATAATAAACTAGATAGTACTGAAAGTGCAATCTGCAGCATTCGCCAAGGGACCTCACCAAGAAAGCTTGCCAAACTCTTAAATCCAATTTCCCAAACTAACCAAACAACTTTGGCTGAAATTAATCCGCGAAAACATTCACCAGCGGAGTTGGAAAAAAAAAATAGATACTCAAATTCGGAGTACGTTGATATGATATCAGCATTAGAAAAATGGCAGTGCTGCAGCTTGGCTATACACTCAATGACATTCAAATCGAAGAAATCAACATAGGAATATATTTAACTGCTTAGTTAGGTGGGCTAGGCGAAACTGGACAAATTTCGGTACTTCCTAATTTACAGGGTGGTCTAGGACCAGTACCCTCGGCTGTTCATTTCTCAAAACACGAAATACTTTTTTTAAGAACCTCATCATTGATTTGCTATCTACGTATTAAGATCGAATACTTGCCTAGTATTCTTAAGCATTAATAAACATTTTTAATAACATAGTTCTATTCATTTGGTTTCATAGCGTCCCAGTGACGTAGTTAGCTAAGGCGTCAGTCTGGTAACTCACTAGGTGAGGATTCGAATCCCTTGTAGGGGGCGTCGCTCCTTCGGGAAAATCGCTGGGGTGTGGGGGGGCAATCGTTCCCCTTTTCTCACTTCCTCCGCAACTGGCTGCAGATTTTTTGACTACTGTAAAAGGAGGTCGCGACTTGAAGATGGTTGGGGAATATGCCAGCATCCAGAGAGGTGGGAACTTAGGGATTGGTCCCCCCTAAACTAAATTTTTAATGAGAACTTGGCTATGGCCCTCCATGCTGTGATTGCATTGATACATGCTGTAAAAGTTTTTGATCCCCAATCAAATCCTAGCTACGGTCTTGGGTGGGAAACACTGGAATAGAGCAATCAGGCGTTCAGCAAACAGGTTGTATAAATGTTTTTAATTCATCTAATCGTTTTCTAAAAATTTAGCAATTTATTATTGATACCAACAGGGACGGACTATGTCCTCCCCAAGGGCACATACCTTCGATTATTGAAGGGCGCGAGTCATACAACCTTCAAGGGCGCAAGTCCAGAGGCGCCGACTTGAAAAATTATTGTGAGTTCCAAAAATTTTAAATCGAATAACCGGCACACATTTCAAAGGATTCAAGTGTAATTTAAATTTCATTATCAGATTATCTGGTACAATAAGACACCTGAAATGTTAAAATGAAGCAAATTATAGAAAAATATTTTTTCTCTAGATAATTATTTCATGTTCTCCTAAATGTATACACCCTTTAGAGTTTTACGATTGCTGCCAAAATATTCAGATGTGATAAACTCCCCGTCTCTCTTTAAAAAGAAGTTGACTGGAATAAAAGTTAGATTCTGCGGGTAATCCAGGGGTATTTTGGAGGCAAAACAAAGTAAAAAGTAAAGTACGGATCTCCCAGTTGTTGAAAGATAGAGTGGATCAACTTACTGGACAACACAATTTTCGCCTTTATCACTATGACTGCTAAATGTTTTAGTCTAGAGCTACAGACTAAACTTTTGTATTTTCTATGAACCCAGACAAAATGAAGAATTTTCTTTAATGAAAGGTTCAGGGAACAGGATATAAATAATGAAAATCTTAAAGAATCGATGACGAAAAACTTTGTGCATATATATCCGTACGCATAAGCGTAGCCAGAAAGTTCGTAAGCGGGGTTATAGGCTTAAAAATTAGGGGGTTACAGAGCTGCAACTCATACATTCCTATGTTAAATATACAAAATTTCATTGCGATGGGGGGTTACAACCCTAAAAACCTCCCTGGCTACCCCTATGTTCGTACGTGTATTTTCCCCACGAACAAAAATGTTAGGGGTTCGAGGAACCCATAACAAAATTATTGAGGGTTCAAAAAGTGTTTCGAATCCACGAAATCGGCGCCACTGGCGCAAGTCCTATTGCTCATGAGGGCGCACCGGCCAGGGCGCCGGTTGGCCGGCGGCACAGTCCACCCCTGAGTATCAAGTGAAAAGGAAAAAAATAAATAAATAAGCAGATATGGTACAGTGGTTGATAAAAGAAATGAAAAAAGCAATTAAATTTTACAGATTAATTTCATTACATGTTAATTTTGAATTTTAGATAGAAAATTTATTTTATGGCATTCTTAATATTACAAAGATTAAGAGCTAACACGTTGAGTAGCATGTATTTTAAGCGATTGAACAAGAAACAAAAGGCAAAGCTATTTATCACAATATTCTTTTCAATTTAAATTGTTTTCATAGTGCTGCCATCTAGTTTTTATACTGCAAATTAGAAACTAATTCTTCACTATTATTATCTTTTGCCATGTCACAAGATGATATTGTGAATTGTGAAAAAACACTTATTGCACAGAATATAGAAAATAGTTACTCATACGCAGACACATTTCTTAGAATATTTGTTTTAATATTCGTTGTTATTGGTGTAGTTGCAGCCATGGGCACCCATACCAGTACTTCTAGTTGGAGAAAAATTATTATCTTCTTCACACGGCTATCAAACATTTTAGTGATTGTACAAAATTCTACAAAAATTATTGATATTTCACTACAAAAATAATTGACAATTAGTAATGAGCTAAAAAGCACCTTATTTTAAAATGTGACTCTAAAACTTTTTAAAGAAATGCATAGAAGAATCGGGCAAATCAAATTTTTGAACGGCTAGGGTGAGGAGTAAACGAGCCCCCTGCCCACTTATGTAGGTACCCATGGTAGCACCTACTCACTGGCGTACACAGTGGGCGTTTGACAAAGGTAGCATCCCCTATTATGATACAGTGTTTCTTTATATACACATATGAATATAGCGAGTTTTAACTTTGTAACCCCAATTTACAGCTCTATAACCCCAAGTTATCAAATTTTTGCCTACGCCAAAGCACCTTCGTACAGGCCGGGACTTAAACTGATTTCACCGCCCTGGTTGAATCGGGCCACGAGCTTTGTGGAAGGGTAACCTGATTGGATACTTATACATACGTGGTTCATAAAAAGGGGCCCCCCACATCGGCTTCAGTCGATTCTGGCTACGTATAAACAGGGCGGTCCCCAAAGGGTACGCGCAGTGTGCGCCGCGTACGCTCAAGAAAGTTTGAAAAACACCGAGTACGCGCCGCTTACACTCAAGGTTTCAAGGAAGTTTTTTGCTAGTTTTTGGGCAACTTTTTCTCAACGAAGTTACGCCTTTTTTGTTTTTCAGCTAGTCATTTAGAAAATAAACTTGAATGGAAACAAATGAGGAAATGAGAAAAATTCCCTAAACCCGCCCCCCCAGCATCAAAATAATATCCTGAGTATGATCAAGAGAGAAATGAAAAACTAATGAAACTGGCAACTGACATCTTGAAATTTGGTAGACGACATACAAGGGTTGTCCAAATTTTTTTGGTTGCGGGCCACTTAAAAAAATTTCACGGGTCTCGGGGCCGGGAGTTTCGTAAAAAAAAGAAAATTAAGAAAAGCCCCCTTCATAATTTCTTCTGGTTATTTGTTTGTTCACTTGCAATATAGAAAGTGATCACTCAGTCCCCGTGAGTTTACCTTATTTCGGAATTTTTTTTTTTAAATAGTTGTCAGCGGGCTGGATTAACACTGTTGGCGGGCCGGATTATGGCCCCCGGGCCGTGTGTTAGACAGCCCTGCGATAGACGACCAGTCAAATGCCCGTCAGAACTGCACGGTGACGTCACCAAGTCCAGTAACCATGCAATATCAACACTCGTTAATTGACAGCACCGTATACTGTCAATAATTTCCTTTATGACAGTCCCGCGTATAAATATATCGTATTTAGTGAGTTTCTGGATATAGCGAGGGAACTATGGATTTTATTTGGTATAATGAATAAGTATAATATACTTATATAAATTATTGTAATATAATATACTTATTAAAGTCAGCAATTATCATAGCCGATGACTGCTTTGGTAATATTAGATGATAAATTACTCGCAAAGAAAAGAGTGATGCTCAGAGCCTGATGGGCAGGGGCGTTGAGAGCGAACGGGGGCCCCAGACTCACTTCGACCTGCTCCATGGCCCCTTACCTGGGCCGGCCCCACCACAGCATAGGTCCTTGCCAGCGCGGGCCCCCCCCCAGACCTCAACCGAATCCCCGGGTTGCAGCCCCTGCTACCCCCTCTCGTCGGCTCTGCTTATGGGAGCCGAATATACAACCTCTTGAAAGAGGTTCTGGGCTCGTTTCCCCACCAGGCATCGGGAAATTATTTTTTTTTCTTTGTGAGCAATTTATCACTCAAGTGCAATATAATCTAATCATTTTTAGCAAACAAAACTTTAGGATAAATCCAGTTAAAACCCGGATTTAATGAGTAAAAAAAATGATATGATTTTTCAAATAAAATGTAAAAAAAAAAATAGTGTTCAAATAATTTCACTGTATATATTGTCTAACTAGGTTGTAGCGCCCTCGATTGCAGCGACACCTAGGCTACTAAGTCAAAATTCTAATGCCCCCCCCCACCCCTTGTGGATTATTTGTATGTAATTATATGTTAGCTATAGCAGTGGTTCCTAACTTTTTTCAAGGCGCAACCCACTTTCATAGTAACCAAGTAATCAGCGATCCCCTTTTATAGTAGGGGAGACCGGGTCTAGTTGATATAGGGTCAAGATACAGTAGTAATATTTTCTGAACGAGCAGGCGCAAATGAGCGGGGTGAAGGGAGAAGAAGCAAGGGCTCACCGCTAAGTTAGCACCCTTGTGCGGGAGAAAGTGACTGTGATTGTTTTTGTTTTGTGAATAAAAACAAGTTTTAACTCATCAAAAGTAAATCTTTATGTTCTTGTTTGAAGTGCCATAGAGGAACTCACAGCTGTATTGTTTATTAAATAAAATTAACATGGTGTTACTTGGTTAATAAGTAAGAATTTCTGTTAAAAGAAATAGGTGTAGCTGTAACCAATTTGTTAGAGTTTTGAGGTTAGCGTAATGGCATCGTTTGGGCCAGGTTGATACGGTATATCAACTGAACCCTTGAGAGCTGTAATACGTGTTTCGTTTTTCCAGAAATGCCAAGGACCTACACGAAAAAAACTAAAAGGGGAGAAATATCCATGAAGATGTCAAAGAGAACTTACGACGAAATTCCAAAATGGCAGAACGTCTCTTTAGGAAGCTGCAAACATGTTCTCCTTAGATAAAATGACTCATCTAAGGTATAAAAATAAAAAGAAAAGAATCAACAAAACACAGATACGAATGTAGATGTTAAAATGGGGTATTCAAAACATCGGCAGATTTTAATTGATGATGGTGAGAAAGAACTCAACAATTACACCGTAATGTGCTCAAATATTTATTACGGATTAACTTCCAAGAATATCAAAGAAATTTCCTATGAGTTGGGACTAGCAAATCATATCAACCTGCCTGGTACTTACTGTTAGTATAATTCAAAAGTGTCTTCTTCAGAATGGTTTTTATAAATTTTTAAAAAGACATCCCAATCTTTCTTTGCGAGAGCCAGAAGCGATAAGTCTGAGCAAAATAAGAACTTTTTAAGGACATAAAACAAAAAATTAAGGACCCACAAAACATCGGATTTACTTGTTTTGTGGGTTCTTATTATCATCATCATTTCGGCAACGTTCAACAATTTTTCTAATTGAGGCTCATGAAAATTCGGAACTAAAAATTTAACTTCTCTGCCGTCGACGATTGTTCTATCTTGGATATTGTGATTAGATGAAATTATTACATCCTTTCCAGCTGGTCCATTGAGTTGAGAGGGGAGAACTGAAATGAAGTTAGGAATGAAAGGGAATTTTCCAGTGTTTTTTTTCGGGTCATGTTCGGAGAGAAAAGATTGGTGGGATAAAAAATATACAGTTTTAAGGACCTGGGCGTAAAAAAGGAGCTTTAAGGACTTCTAAGGACCGTTTTCTATCTACTAAAAAATCTATTAAAAAAAGTAAAAGCAAAAATGAAATTATTTAAATCCCCTGGCTGTGCAAAGTAAAATGGCAGTAACAAACTCAGTAAGCAAGGAAAAGGAGAAAAAACGACAAGATTTGAAACCCCCCCCCCCACACACACACAAGGAAGCTGGATCGGATTCTGACGAAGATGGAGATTAATTTTATTTGATGTATTCAGTGTCGCACCCAGAAATTTTTTTGGAGAAGTTTCATCAGTAAGTTAGAAGTGACGACGGGGATTGCTTTTTCGAAAAATTAAACTTTATGTACAATACAACGACTTTTTTTTTCTTAATATCAGATATTTGGGGGATTAACAACTAAAACTCCCTGGAGTGAGCCGATGAATGTGTTTAAAAACTTACTCTACATCCAAACCGGGACAAGGCTGGATTCAATGCATTTTCTGTAAAATGTGGGCACACATAGATTGCGGAGAAGACAGCCCTCCTTACACGTGTATAAATTGCCAATCACATTTATGTTTGTCTTCAGAGTCCTACTGATTAGTCAGACCCAAAACATGTTTGGCTGGTGCTGTACAGAAGTGAATATTTTCGTAACTAACGGGATGATGAAGATCTTTTCCATACCCCATATATCTCGTACTTCATGTCTGAGATCTTGGTACTTGGTGATTTTCGTTGTGTAGGTTGTCTGTATGTTATTGGTGTTGGGTACTGCTATGTCGATTAAGTACGTGGTCTTATTCGATTTATCGACGAGGGTTATGTCAGGACGGTTATGTGGGACTGTCTTGTCTGTTATGATTGCTCTATCCCAGTAAAGCTTGTGTGTTTCGTTCTCATGCACGGTCTCTGGCTCATATTTGTAGTACGGGCATTTTTCTGTCAGAAAGCCAGCATTCGCTGCCAATTTCTGGTGGACTATTTTCGCTACTTGATCGTGTCTATGTTTGTAGTCTGACTGCGCAAGGATCTTGCATCCTGCCATCACGTGTTGGATTGTCTCCGATGCCGCATGACAGTGTCTGCATTTGTCGCTTTCTATATCTTTTCTCTGGATGAATATATATATATATTGATATATATTTTCGATATAAAGTTAACAACCATTAGTAAAATATTGCAATGTGTGTAGCCATGTTGTTGTAAAAGCGTTGGAAACATTTGGTATGAAATTCCTTATAAAAATAATTGCAACTAAAAATAGTTGATGCGGTCCTCCAAAGACCTGTTAGCGACCCCAGGTTGAGAACCACTGGAGTATAACTTCAAAATTTCGGTGACATTCCTTAAATGTCGTTATAACAGAATTCCACTCTCTGTAGTGCTGTGCTGTACTCTGTACTCTGCCTGCTGTGCTGGCGCACGCAGTGGGGTTGATCGGGCTTGTAACCCACATTGCTATGAAATTTTGCACAAATGCATAGGAATATATATGTATGTATACATGAGAATGTCTATACATAGGAACATGTATGTATGTATGTATACATAGGAACATGTATGTATGTATGTATACATAGGAACATGTATGTATGTATGTAGACATAGGAGTGTGTATGTATGTATACATGGATTTGTAGTTCTGTAACCCCATTTGTGAATTTTCTGGGTACGCCTAAGTCTGTATACATGATTCCATATCAGGTACATATATGATTTCGTTTAGAGCGGCCACAAAATGTGGAATGCGGCCGTAAGTGGACCGAAAGGACTGATTATCGCGGATCGAACTTTCCAATTTTGAGAAACCAGTTTTATCATCTCATTTCCATCAGCCTTTGTTTTTTCATTAGCTTATCTTTGCTAATTTTCCATTATTTTTCTTTCTCTCGGCATCGTCAATTTTCGTTGCAGTTTTATAATTAAATTAACGATTTTTTCATTAACTTTGGAGTTATTAGTGTGTTCTCATTTATGAGTTCCCTTGGAAAAGAAAATTAATTTTTTGTTTTTCTTTCAAATTAAATATTTTAAGAGGGAAAGAAAACTTAGGAGGAAATATAGGCAACTCCCCTTCGTTGTTAATTGAATTTCAGTGGCGCAAGGACAGCAAAGGTTATGTTGCGTATAATTTTATGATAACCAAAATAAAGTTATACGCACCATTATATAGATTATGTGTGCACTATAGATAAATTACTTATAGATAAATTATGCACTTTAAAATAATGGTTAAGAATTAGTTTACATCATCAATACACGTTTCAAAGTCATCTAGTTTTTGTTTTAATTTATTAATTTTCAATTAAATTTAAAATAAGATTTTAAAGCTATTATGAAATTATTGAACCGCAGGATTATTTAAACAACTGTCAATTATATTTCTGGAGTTGTATGTTATCAGTTTCCTTATTTCAATATTATTTGAACCTATTGGGAAATTAGAAATTTAATTTTATCATTTTCATGGCACTATATCTACGAAAATAACCCTGCTTACATGAGTAGAACCTGAGAACTTTGGTTTATAAAATCGACTTTAATTTATCCAATAATAAAATCAATTCTATCTAACATACAACGACTAATAGATCAGCGGCTGGAAATTTAGCGATATAAGCGAGCTGCTTAATATGTTTATTATTTGTATATTAAACAAAAACTCCGTTTTTTTAATATACTTAATATATTCAATACATCCAATATATTCATTGTTACAAAATGTTAATATTTATGCACTCATATTATAATTTTATGTTAGCATTCCTCATGTTAAAAGGGTTACAAAATCATTGATGCAAGAATATCCAAGAATGTTGTAAAAATGTCTTGGGGAAACCACTTCCATGACCAACAGGATGCAAACCACTAGTACAGACAAGTGGTCGGCAAATTCAGTAATCAGAAGAGTCAAATATCACAAGTAAAATGATTTAGATTTCTTTTGAAAGCCAAATTTCTAAACAAAAAACCACGTTTTCAGAAGTTGGTTAAAAGTAACTACACTGATTAAAACTAGATATCATACTTTAACATAATCTTATTTATAGATAAAAATTACTGTTTGTGATTAAAATTAAAACATTATCATGTAAGAATGGTTTTCATTTTCTTGGGAAGTTTGGGCAAGTCAGGTTCGTATGTTTTTTTTTTTAATTTTAGACACAATTCCAGATTCTTATCAACAAGATAATTTTTCAGTTTACTTTTGATAAGGTTCATGCTTGAAAGAGATTGATTGCATGAATATTTAGAGTGGAGTAAAGGAAGAATAGTAAATGTCAGCTTTTTTAACTGATCATATGAATGAGGAATACTATTCCACGTGTCAAAGACCATCATGTCTTCATTCCGCAGTTCTTTCAAACCAGACCATATATGATGTGAATTCAGATCACATTTGGTTTTCTCCAATTTTTCCATATCAGCATTAAGGGGAGACAGGACGTTCAAATTTGAAGCCTCACGAGTCTTTTATTTGTAAGTCCAGAAATTTTATTGCAAAAGTTCCAATGTCAATATTAAAGGGAGAAAATTTTAATTTTTCTACGAATGACGTGTTTAAATTTTTTTTTTATTTTAATTAAATGGTATTAGGTTAAATTTTAACCTAATTTTAACCGTTAAACTAAAAATTATGGTACCACTGCCATTTGGAAGATTTGGTTAAAAAGGAACGGTTAAAATTTAACCTCCTACTGTTTAATTAAAATAAAAAACATATTTTAAACACGTTATTCGTGAAAGAGCCGCACTCCAGTGGCTAAAGAGCCAAACTTGGCTCACGATCAGTAGATTCCGACCACTGGTATAGACAATATGGTTGTGTATATCTTCGTATGTAATCAACCAATTACTCTATTAACAGGAAATGTTTTGTAATTTCTATAGAAAATTTAAGTTAATCTCAGAAGCAGAAAGCGCTGAGATGAGAATGGTTACTAACCATGTATTTTTTGGATGGAGATATATATATAAATTGAATATTGATGCTCTGTTGTCTTATAAGTCTGTTGCTAATGGTGAGATTTGGCGTGATTTAGTGCCTTGACAAAGACACCAAATCGCCCTATTATGCAAGATTTGGTGAGCAGTAGGTAGCGGCACTTCGTGACAAGTGAGAGAGTTCCTAAATTACCGTTGTGAATTGACCAAGCATGCAACTGGGTGTTGCAGGCAATAAAGCTCAATTAACAGCTCAGTGTCTAGTATGACATATCCTGTAGCAGCTTTAGACATTTCAGTAGGGATAAGTTTTCGACATATTTCCACTCTTCAATATCGAAGATTCTTCTTCAATCCTTTATATCAGTGGCGGATGCAAGTCATTGTTATCCCTTGGCACAAGCTGTATTGCCACCCTTTTTCCTTTTATAAAGAAATGAATACTTAAAAAAAAAAAAAAGGAAAAGTAAAAAACCATGAATATCGTATTCCTTTTATATATATGGACGTTATTTTTACATAGCTATTAAAATTAATACTTTATCTAATAATTTTATATTCTAACTAATAATTTACTTTTGTGTTTTCAGTTATCGCTCCTAGGTAGGTGTCTCGTAGAGGCGTAGCCAGGATAGGGCTATAGGCGGCTGAGCCCCCCCTGGAAATGTAGTCAGCCCCAACCTGGAAAATATTTTTTTCTCAAAAATCAAGTATTGTAGAATTTTATTTTAAATTTTTTGTTTTGTACGAAATTGTACATGACAATGGAAATTGTTCTTTAACGTTAAAAATGTATTCAAAATAGCTTTCTACGGTAGATCTTGTGTATGTAATTTTTTTTACATAGGTTTGAGTCTTCATATACTTTATAATAAGGATTGGGGAAATTATAGAGAGGTATACTAAAATTTATAAGTTTTTAATGCAAAATTTATTTTAAGAAATTTATTTATTAACGTTAAATATATTAGTCTACTTATATATTTAGTATTATTAAATATATTAATAAAATATATCAAAACATTTACGAATTTTAAGCCCCCCCCCCTGTTGCTTTCTGAGTCCCCTGTAGCTTTCTGAGTCCCCCGTAACTTTCTGAGTACCCAGTAGCTTTCTGAGTCTCTTGTAGCTTTCTGAGTCCCCTGTAACTTTCAAAGCCTCCTGGAACAAGCATATAGCTACGGGCTTGGTGTCGTGCGCTTATTTGGAAATTCGCCGCCTCTTTGTACTCCAAGCTTTTAGTGCTATGGGAACTAATAACGCTTGATAAGAAATTTTTAAACAAAAGTAAAGATAAATTAAGATAATAAAAAAAAAAGATCAATAAAAGATCCGAGTATTTTCGTATCAGTATTTTATGTATTTTACATTTGACAAGACACATTATTTGGATTACTCATATCAACGTATGCGAAAAATATGCAGGCGGGAGGGGAATTGCAGGGCCACTGCTTTATACACATAATTGATAAAGACTTTCTTGAGGCCTTCAGGCTGGCCATGTCAATGATTGTAAAAGTGGAGAGCTATTAAAAGCTGTCGATAGGCGTCATTAAAAAATATATGTGTAAATAGTCTTTGTAGACGAGTGGTTTAATTTTGCAGAGTTAAACATTGTTAACTTGAAACTGTATAACTCGGTATTTTTTGCCTTGATGTAAACATTTTGTAATTTTTGTGTTTTATTCCATAAGGCGTCCAATTGGTGAGAAAATGAATTTATCTTTTAATTAAAAAGTAAATAAAATTAATAACCACACTAACGTAATATAATTCACGCACTTAATTTAATAATTTAGAAAGTATTTTAAATATTGTACAGCATAATTTTTATAATGTAATTTATAATTTTTTTTATTTTAATGGACGCAGTTCTTGAATAAACCGTACACAAAAAATGACCCGATTTTTTTAATTCTGCTCAGTTCAACTTGTTATAAAAAGTATAAGGAAAACATAATACTAATCGAAATGAGCGTGAAGTACAGAGATTTGTAATTGGGATAACCGATTCCAGAGGAGGAAGGATTTTTCGTTTGTGGTGGCTACATTGGATAGATCCAAAAATCTGGAGTGACATATCATTACAAAGTCTCAGCATCAACTAAATTCTGAAAAGCCGCTGGAAGAAAACTTGAAATATTAATGTTAAACAAATTTTAAAATCTTATATTATACTTGATTAAAGAAAATAGAGTTTATCAGACAAATTAGCTTAGTTAAAAAATCGTAATTATATGTATACCAAACCGTTTAGTCCCATCAAATATGCCTGTAACGCCATGAAAAGATGGATTGCCATTTTTATATATATACGAGGGTCATTTGAAAAGTTCTCGGCATGGAAAAAGAAATGTTTTGAGATTTTTTTTATTTTGTAATTCAATATATATTTAAACCAACGACTTTCTAACTTTTTAATACAGTCGGTAAAATGCGATTTGTCCAACTCTGCAAAATAAGCGGTTATTCCAACTTGGACCTCATCATTTGAAGGGAATCTTCGTTCACCGAGACATTTCTTCAGTTTTGGGAAAAGGAAGCCATCGCTAGGAGCCAATTCCGGCGAATACTGCGCATGTGTAAGCAATCCGAAGCGTAGTTCATGGAGTTTTGCAGTGACAATATAAGACGTATGTACAGGCGCATTATCGTGCTGAAGATCGCTTTCTTTTTAACTAGATGTGGATGTTTAGTCTGAATAGCCTTCAATTTGTCCAGAAGTGAAGCATAATATTCTCGGTGATGGTCCAACCTTTTCCCAGGTAGTCTATGAGCATCGTACCACAAGGATCACAGAAAACCGCAGCCATGATTATTCCCGCAGATGGAACCGATTTCGCTTCCTTTGACGCACTTCCATATTCTTTCACCCGCTGTTTAGACTGTTGCTTCCTTCACCCTTGGTGTGGAATGGTAAATTCATATTTCATCTACTGTTATAAAACGTCGAAAAAATTCGGCGGAAACGCGTTTCTAACACTCTCGCGAGTCTAAGCACTCTTAAGAAACGTTTATTAAAACGCGTTTTGCATCGACTGTTAAAAAACGCGGCATCCAACGAGCGGAAAGCTTTTTTATATCCAAAGCATCGTGTGAAATGTAGTGGAGATGGTCTGCCCAGATTTTTCCAATGTCAGCAAGCTTTCTTAAACTCCATTATTTAATAGGATATTGTGGATTTTTGTGACGATTACGTCGATTATAGCGGTTTTTGGGCAGCCCATGTGTTTATCATCTTAAATAGATGCACGATAACGATAAAGTTCATCAGCCCATTTTTTTACAATTGGAAACGCAAGGAAAGAATCCTTTAAAGTGGGATCAAACTTTTTGCATGTCCGGTAGAGAGTACAATCTTTTAAAACAAAGTACTTTATAAAAGCTCGAACTTTAATTTTATAAATTTTTAGGAAGTGTCAAAACTTGTTTGTTATACTCGATCGCTACACATAAGCAACTACAATAAACACACGCGTTTGAAACCTCGCAGCACGCCACATAACTCATCATATTTGACAAAAAGGATAGTCACTTGGTTACACTGGTGCCATTTCTGTGCCAGCCCGAACGACCCTTGAAGTACTTCTTCTTCCTTTAATTTACCGGAAACTACGATGTCTTTTCAGGAGTGGTATGATTTCTGCAGATTCTGATAGAAATTTCAATTCACACCACAGCATGACAAATTGACATCAGACGTGTCATATTGTGAGGGACATGCTGCACATGGAGTATAATTCTTTTAGTTTTTATAATCCTGAATAATTACGAATTAATAAAAAAGTATGTAATATTAATTAAGTTGAATTTAATTATTGTAATCACTTTGGCTGCTAAGCATACTGGCTGTCATCCGCGTTACAAATTCCTTCAATGGCATACTAATTGCATTTCCAAAACTATTTGATCAATCAGAATGTTAATTGTGCTACTAATTAGATGCATTATCAGACACATTATTAACTTTAATTATTTTAAGTATAATTTGTGACACGGCTACACAGCCGGTGGGATTCGCCCCATCGGTGAGATTTGACAATCGAATCTGATTGAAGTGAAAATTTGATTGAAGTACCTATGTTCAGCTATTCTATATTCAATTTTAGCTTGTTCTATTCTATATTCAATTTTAGCTTGTTCTATTCTATATTCAATTTTAGCTTGTTCTATTCTATATTCAATTTTAGCTTGTTCTATTCTATATTCAATTTTAGCTTTTTCTATTCTATATTCAATCTTAGCTTGTTCTATTCTGCTTCCAGTTTACTGTTTTATTTTCATTCTGTATGAAGTCTATATTCTATTTTAAATTCTATTAATTGCAGTATATGCACAACTTTAATAGGATGAATCCATTCTTCAAAGAGAAATATAGGTGGGGAAGTTTGGGAAATTTAAATGCGTTTTTTGTCAGTTCCAATCTATGAATTTTTGATTCTATAAAGTTATAAATTTATTATTTATTTAACTACGAATTCATAGCTTTATATATTTAAGTACTATTATAATTAATTAATTATTCGTAATTTATTTAACTACAAATAAATAATAGGCGTACGTAGAAAGTTTGTAAGGGGGTTATAGACTCAATGGGGGGGGGGTTACAGAGTTACAACTCACATATATTCCTATGTTAAATATACAAAATTTCATTGCAATGGGGGTTTGCTACCAATCAACAATCTCCCCGTACGCCAATGAAATAAATAATTAATCTATGAATTCGTAATTTACCTTATTCTGTAACGTACCTCCTTTTTTCAAAACAATGGTACTTATATCGCGAAAATCTTTTGGTAGCGAGTATTTAGGATTTAACCTTTCAGGGTATTTGACGGCCTAGCTGCAGTTTCTAAAAAGATAATGTACTTGCTTATGTTAAATTTTCATAAAAATACATGTTTTCTGTGAATAATACCTTACCGTATTTATATATTCATGTATTATGCATTTGTTTAGACCGTCTTTGATCCATTTAAAGATTATTTTTTAGAAGACACAGTCCTAATTATGCAGATTGTAAAATCCTCAGTTAATCCCTTAATTCGAAGCAGTACTTTGTATATGCATAGCTATCAAATTTCTTGTATAAACAGGAACACCTCTATGAGTTTGAAAAAAGAAAGGTTCTGATTTATACACGTCAATTGGAAGCTATATACATATATGTAATAAGGCGAATATTATCTGAAATCATTTATGTATTTTATGTTTAATTCTAATTAATGAAAACTTTAAATTCTGTAAAACTTAAAAACTTTAACTTCCTTGAATTAAGGATAAAATTGATTGTATTTTGCATAAATTTCTGGCTTTTGTTATTTCTCGTATCTATAATTCATTTTTCATTTTTACATAAATGTACTTCACATTGCCATGATGTAAACATTTCTACTGGCCTGGAATCTAAATTTTGTCACGCCACGTTTATCTCGAAATATTTTTAAGGTGATGGTTATGCCAAATTTCTCGCCAATTTCGCCAACTTTGACAAATGTTATATATAAATAACTTTTTCAAAGTTAAATTCTTTTTAATTTAATTAAACATTTACCTTTTTAACTTCTTCCTCTTACGTGCTTTTTTTTGTGTGTGTGTCATTTACCGCTTTATACATTGTGTACTGTGTACTTTTTCTCGGTTATGGGATAATCTCCGAGTCATTATTTAGAAAAACATGGAAAAATCTTTTTCCTCCCTCGGTAGCCATTATATTTACCATCTTGGGCAATACTTCTATTAATTACTATTCCCCTGTGGCCTTTGTTCTATACTCAACAGTATATCATTACGCTACTAGTTATCTTACGAGGCTTTTCTTCCATTCCTTCGCGTTTCCCTCTCTCTCTCTCTCTCTTTCGTTCCGATAATCTTCCAAATCCCGTGGAAGGATTTAGCTAAGAAAATACCGCTGTCATTGGGATTCCGTTGCGATGACAAAGATTCATTTATCTTGGCTTGTTGAAGGCCGATTCCTACAATACCTGTCACGTGATGAAATCGATGAGCGATGGATGGTGAGAATTTTTCTTTCCTATAAGCTGGATTCATTGTCCTACTGAGATGGTTAATAGGAATATAAACACATATGCATGTACTCGCATATGCACATCGCTGTGGTGGCTTTAAATTGTAAGCGCTATACTTACGTTACAAGTTTGTTTTCCAAGAGAGGAGGGATCGATGTGATTTGGCTCACACTCTAAATTATCGGTCTCGTTTTAGATGGTGTAAATATCACAGGATCAAAATTAGAATCTTTTTTATCTCTCTTAAATCTCTCTGTCTCCTCTCTCTTTGCTGAATGGTCATTATTTTCTAACTTAGATGATAAATTTTTGATGACCGTTAGTCTTAATGATGGACTTCTGCTGATGCATCCAAAACTTTAGTGATCTTCACTTGCTAGTTTACTAATATTTAGCAGCCCTGCGGTGGCGCAGTGTGGTAACGCGTTCTCCAATTGCGCGGCTAATCGGGGTTCGACACCCAGCAGTGCAAAAAGAACACTTACTCAGAGATTTCATGAAGATTGCACTGCTCACTGTAGTCCAGGGTTTGGTTCCCCAGGCCTTACGAGGCTCGGATTCCTCGGAAAACAGTAGGTCCCGGCGCAGCATGACCACTGCAGTCTTTGAACCGCAAAACCAACAAACAAACTAATGTTTAGCCTTCTATATGTAAATTTCTTCCCTGGTACTTTGTATATTACTTATATTAGCTGATAAAATAAATTGGGGTGTATGGATTATACATAGAAATTAAGAGCCAATAAACTGTTGGGTTGTTATCAGGGCCGACCAGAGGGGGTAGCAGGTGTTGCAACCCGGGGGCCCAGATGAAGTTTAGGGGTCCGCGCGGGCGAAGACCTATGCTGTGTTAGGGCCTGGCCCTTCTCCTAAAATATTTTTTATGCGATATTCTTGCCCTTTTATTTAAAAATTAAAAAAAAAAAAAATAATGTGTTCCTCGAGAATTTTTCTGGCTACAGTCTTTCGTGCCGGTACGTATATGCCAGCATATACGTACCGGCACATATATGCCAGCATATACTTACCGGCACATATATGCTAGCATATATTCTACGGAATACTCCTTAGGATATATTTATGCCAAACTATAGCGTGTAGAAAGCTTAGTTCATCGTCCAGCGATTAGAATCATGTAAAAATATTCATGTCTCAAGCGGATGATGCAAGTGAAAAGGGGCCGTCCATTAGTAATATAATAATAATAATAGTAGCTTACGTTAGTTTATTTTTCAAGCAGTGATCTTGTAAAGTAATTAATAAGTACAAAAAAAAATGCGTTGTTATTTCATACTTTTTGTTCATTCCGGGGTTCAACCCCCTCCCCCAAAAAGAAAAAATGTCTACGCCACTGCCCAGGCAAAGGGTGATGGGGGGCCCGTCGAAGCGATCGGGGGACCCGCGTTGGCTATCGGCTCCCCTGGTTATTATTTGTATTGAAGAAAAAATACAAAATACAGTAATTACTGCCAATAACCTTGCTCCAATGAACGATTATTGCCGTTTAATGACGCCTTGATAAACGCTTCACAGAATTGAATATATTCTGTTTAACATCTTCGTGGGTTCGACGACCGTTTTTTCTTCGTCCCTCGAAAGTCATTAATGTGGGGATTTACTGCATATGAACTAAACGAATTAAGATATTTTGACAGAATTTATAGCTAAGATTAGAGGTTTTTTTGACCCATTACCACAAGGTTTGATGTTTTTTTTTTGATCCACCATCACAAGCTTTGGTGAATCTTTTTAACCGATCACCATAAGATTTTATGGGTTTTTATTTGACCCACGACCGTAAAATTTGGTGGATCTTTTCATGACTCACTTTCGCAAGATTTGGTGGATCTTTTTTAGACGCACCATCGCAAGATTTGGTGGGGTTCTTTTGATGCAATATCATAAGCTTTGATGGGTCATTCTTGACCCACTATCAGGAGCTTTTGTGGGTATTTTTTGATCCACTATCACAAGCTTTGATTAATCTGTTTTGATCCATCATCACAAGATTTGGTGGGAATTTTCTGACCCACCATCATAAGATTTAGTGCGTTTTCTTGGACCCACTATAACAAGATTTGATGAATCTTTTTGACCCACCATCATAAGATTTGCGAGTCTTTTTTGATCCACCATCATAAGATTCGATGGGTCTTTCTTGACCCACTATTAAAAGATTTGGTAAATCTTTTTTGACCCATCACTACAGATTTGGCGTGTCTTTTTTCATCCACTATCATAAGATTTGATGGGTATTTCTTGACCCACTATCAGAAGATTTGGTGAATCTTTTTTGACCCATCACTACAAGATTTGGTGTGTCTTTTCTGACCACACCCGCTTTCGTGTCTTAAAAAATTTCTCTTTGGTCACACCAATGATTGGGTGTAGTAAAAAGAAATGGATAGCGAATGGATAACAGTGTAATAAAAAAAATGGTAAAAATGAGATATAATAAAACAGGATATTATAAACTTGTGTTGAAGGACATCATTTTAATTCAGTCTTACATTATTAAAGTGCCTGGTAATTTATACATTGAAAATAAAGTAGAACCTACTCAAAGCTACCACTTTTGGGACTGGGCTGTAATGGTCACCATAGACAGGTGGTCACAATACACGACAGACTTTGGTATAGGCAAGACTAATCCCCTACCAGTTCTCTCTTATGAAAAGTGGTCACTTCATTCAGGTGCTCAATTTACCGAGGTGGTCACTTTAGCAGGTTCCAATGTATTTTTTAATGACTTCTGAATGATTGTCCCTAAGAATAGCAAAACCAGCAGCGAAAATGGAGGACATTTAAATTTATCAAATTATCCACGCCTGTCAAGTAGATTTTGCCTTCCTAAATACAGCGAATGCGTTTAATTTGGTTAAGTGGAAAACGGATGCGCAGTCATAAATTAATTCATCTCTTAAATGGCATCTCATTTTGTTCAGACGCTGACACACGTAATGCGATTCTTGAGCTTCGAGCCATTAAAAATGAGTTAATGAATGGGTTTGTTAATTAAGTTAAGTTTTCTTCAAGACGTGGGCATTCAGTTCCGAAGACGGTTTCAGTATGGCAAATACATTAAAGTTTGCTTCCTTTCAACGTTTGTGCTTTGCGTCACAAAGAATGCACTATAAACAATCCTTTTTATTTATTTCTGAATAAAACTGCATGGATTCTATCTTAAAGTAATATTCTATAGCCCTTCTACAGCAGCTTATCGAAAATGCCAATTTTGTAAGCAAATACATAAAATGCTTGACAATTCATGCATTTCTCCAGGGGAATCAACTTACAGAAAATATCATGGAGTCAGGTAAGTCTATCCATTTTATTTTAGGCATAATTTTTAGCCTCAAGCAGAAGTCTTTGCCCCCCACCTCTATAATTTTACTAGAACGAAACACTCAAGACCTTAAAAGAACAACAAATAAAATTATTTCCATTTATTTAAATTTTTTGATAATTATCAAAACACTGCAAGTCTGTGTTGAGGCAATGAAGTAGAAGCCTTTTTATTCTCACCTAAATGAAATTTAATTATATTTTTACAGCGACACGTAAAGACGGTCAACAGAAATATATTTTATACGTGATATACAGTGTCGCCTTCCAATAAGGGACACCCACGGGACCGGACATTTCGACCCTTAAATAGAGGTGTCCCTTCTTCGGAAGTACATGGGTCCCTATTCAATGAACTGGAGACCAAAGGAATCGTCCTTTAAATAGAGGTGTCCCTTACGAGGGGGTAACACTTAAATTAAAGTTGTCTTTATTTTCAAATTTATAAACATGCAGCAAAATTATCAAGGAAACAAATATATGTAAAAAACGATCTCTGTAATACGGGGGCGAATCAGAAAGTCTTTGCCCCTATTTTTTATTAGCCAAAATAAGGTACATACAGGTAATTACAAATATACGTACTATTCTACGTACCTTACACTATTTTTCCACATAGTCCCCACACCGGTTCAGACATTTGTCCCATCGCAGCACTAAATTTGAGATGCCCCTGTGGTAGAATTCGTCCGGCTGACTGTGGAACCTGCTGTCTTGGCTTCATCGTTGCACGTGAATCGCTGTCCTGCCAGGAACTTCTTCAGCGGACCGAAAACGTGGAAATCACTAGGGGCGAGGTCCGGACTGTATGGTGGGTGGTCCAGACTCTCCCAGTGAAATGACCGGAGCTTGTCGGCGGTTCTGATTGCATACAGTCCGGACCTCGCCCCCTAGTGATTTCCACGTTTTCGGTCCGCTGAAGAAGTTCCTGGCAGGACAGCGATTCACGTGCAACGATGAAGCCAAGACAGCAGTCCGACGGTGGTTCCACAGTCAGCCGGACGAATTCTACCACAGGGGCATCTCAAATTTAGTGCTGCGATGGGACAAATATCTGAACCGGTGTGGGGACTATGTGGAAAAATAGTGTAAGGTACGTAGAATAGTACGTATATTTGTAATTACTTGTAGGTACCTTATTTTGGCTAATAAAAAATAGGAGCAAAGACTTTCTGATTCGCCCTCGTACGTCACCCCATCTGGAGGAGGGCCATGTAACAAGCTATAGCTTTCTGCTCTCTTCCATTTGTAACCAAATTACTAGTTAACAATTTTAATCCCCAAATGTAGAATATCAACGTAACATCAAAATTATCACATGGCAGAATGCATCACCATAATTGTAATTAGGTTCAATAAAATTTATTTATTTAAAAATTACTTATTAACACTGCATTTTACCCCTAACTATGTTCTGCATTTTTTCTTATTGTCCACCAATTGTGGCAGAGTTCTGCCCACAAATATTTTTAGGGAGGGCCTGAGGGACATGGGCCGCCCTAGAGATGATTTGCACTCTTCCATTGCATAGCCAATATAAAACAATTTTTTTTAAATATTAATTTTTCGGAGGGTGGGGGTGGGGGGGGGGGAATGGCCCTCCAATAATTTTATTTTATTTATTTGCATTTACTTACATCTGCATTTAAATTACATTTCATTGAAATTGTATCATGTTGCAAAAAGAAAATAATATTTAAGAAAAAATACGAAGAAACAAATGAAGATGAGGGAAAACATCTGAAAAAGACCGCAAAGGTCTGATGAGTCAGACGAACCCTAAAATTAACAAACCACAAAAATTGCACAACAAATATTTAAACCAGCTAGGGGCGAACATATCATTACTCGTTACAAGTCCCCGAAATTAAACTATTTTATCGAAGCTTAATAAATCAATGAGCCCATGTTTTAAAATGCGAAAAAGATCTTCAGAGACCAAATTTTCGGGCAGAGAGTTTCAGATTAATAGACCAATTAATTAATTAATTAAATTTTAATCAATTACTAGACCAATATTCTTAAAATTGAACAAACCTAGGTGAATTCTAAATCGAGGAACAATAAATCTTCTAGTGGTTTTGAGATCATATGGTGCATTACTTGGGCTCAAATGAAAAACATCTGCTAAAAAACAATCTTCAATTCTTCTAAACATCATTATGCCAATAGAGTAAGAGTAAAATTGAATAGATCATTTTGAAAAGGGACTATGTTTCATTGTTTTCCTGTGGAGTTGACACTGTTTCAAAATGACCGATTTAATTCATCAATTGAAATAATCCGTTCTTGTGTATCCAGGAACAGCCATCTATACCATTAGACAATTGAGGAGAAAATGATTCTAAAAAATATAATTTGTAGTCTACCTAATCTAGAAATATTACGCTGAGTAGAATTTCAATATATTAAAAAATAAAATCTAAAAATCGATTCAATATATAATACCTTCAAAAGGTCAGGAACTTCTTTACTTTGACATAAATACCGTTTCATTCAACAAGAAACGTTTAAGATAACAAATGAAATAATGTGATTTGGAAAACTTACAAAATTTATGAGGATATCGGCGTAGGTAAGTTTCATATCTGTCTTTGTAAAGATATGAGATGTAGTTTGCAAATTACTAACTCCAACATCTGAATTCCCCTCGAAAAATTATTCGACTGGGAATTCATTCACCCGGAAAAGAGATGATTGTAATTAACATTCAACCAATCGCATGCCTTTCAAATTGTCTGCAGTTTAGCAATGCTGCCTTATATTTTGAATTTCGCTGCAATTATCAAATGATTTGAGTTGCTTAATAGAGCCTAAACGCTTCGTTACGTCTTCTCAAGTCGAAACTGAATTTTCTCGATTTAACAATTCACAGGAATCGCCGGAAGAATTTAATGTACCATTCAATTAATTTCTGAAGATTTGAAACTTGATGATCTAAATAATCAAAAATGCTTATATGCTTAATAAAATTGCGAATAAAAATGGGCTATATATTGTAAATAAATATATTTGTTGTTGTAAAGTATTTATATCACTATTCAGGAATACGAAACTTATGTCCATATAACAAATAAGCATTTTATACAAATATAATTAGAAAATATATTTTAAACCTCAGATGAAGCCAAAACTGCCCGTAATTCTATTGTAATATTTTGAAAAATTTGACAAACAGTGCACAGTTTAAAGAAGTTAAGATGATAGGCATTTCAAGTGTCATATTGTTGAGTTATAAGAATGTAAAAAATATATAAATATATAAATTTGTAATCGCTTAAACGTGGAAGTTGCAAATTTATTTACACTTTTTCGCAATTCTTTTAATTTTTTTTTCAACTTAGAAATTTTTCCACTAGTGGAAAATATTAGTTTTTCTTAACCATTGTGTTTTGCAAAGAGTGTTTACAAGAATCAAGCAAAAAAATTTCATTGATTTTTTATCGTTTCAAACTTTATGTATAATCCAGCATTTGATCACACAATATATTTTTTTCTTAAAATTTTGTTTAAAAGTTTTTTGTATTACACATGTGTATGTAAAATATAAAAAGAATTGTTAAATTCCTCGAGCCGGTTTCTTGTTTTTTGGTTTTACGGCTCAAAGACTACAGTGGTCATGCTGCGCCGGGACCTACAGTTTTCCGAGGAATCCGAACCTCTTAAGGCCTGGGGAACCAAACCCCGGACTACAGTGAGCAGTGCGATCTTTTATGAGATCTCTGAGTAAGCGTTCTTTTTGCACTGCTGGGAGTCGAACCCGGATTAGCCGCGCAATAGGAGAACGCGTTACCACACTGCGCCACCGCAGGGCCTCGAGCCGGTTTCAGGTGATTTCCAACATTTAGAAATGGACATCTAAAGAGATATATTTTCCAACATCTACTGAAAGTAACACGCCATTTTATAACGTTGGAAATTTAAACAGTTGCTAAGGAAATTTTTGAAGTTTTGGGCACTCTTTTGAAGAACAGAGGAAACAAAAACAGAGATAATGCGTCGCACGCGCCTCAGAGGCTGCTGGGGTTGTAAGAGATAAATACATTGTATAAAATATCCGGAATAATATGTGTAATTATAAAATGATTAGCACAGTATAATGTGATAATTAAGAATGTTGAATAATCCCGTTTGTGGCTTTTTTCTGAATATAGCCCATATAAAAATTGACCAAAAAAAAGTAAAAGTTACATCATATGTTATATGTAACATATAACATATGATGTAACATAGAATGTAATGTAAATAATATATGGCAAAATAATATAATGCACATAATATAATGCTAAATAATATAATGCACATAATATAATGCTAAAGAATATAATGTAAATAATGCAGTGCAAGATTTATATAACTGTACCACAGAAGAAAAAATAAAGGTGTGTGATTATTATTATTATTATTATTATATTAAAGCGTTGAAAGAATTACGTAAAGTAAGAAAATAAAGCATTTATTTATTTAAATTATTTTGGTCGACCACATACCACAATAATTGAAGTAAACACATTTTATCACATGAATGGATACTTCAAAATTTGTAGAGTATTCCAATAAATTTCCAACAGAAGCAATAAATAATTTAAATGTGTACTATCCGAATATATTTACTGACTTGCAAAGATTGAAAAGTGAATTAAAACACATATATCCCGATAAGCAGTATAGAGATATGAGATTACAAACGTTTATGGAAATGTCAACAGAAAACAAATACATCTTTAAAGAAGCTTATAAACTTTTTTGCTTAATAGTGTCTGTGCAGTCCACCAGTGTTTCCGTAGAACGGAGTTTTTCTTGCTTAAACAGAATCGAAACCGGTCTGCGTAATACAATATTATAAGACAGACTTAGAAATTTGTCAAAAATTTCAATTGAAAAAGAACTACTAAACGAGTTAATTGAAACTCAACCATTTTTTGACGATATTATCGACAAGTTCGCAAGTCTAAAAGACAGAAGAATTGAATTTATATTAAAAAAAGAAAGACTGGATAAGCATATATTGCATATTTTTATTTTGCTTGTGTTCTCCACATATTCTCTCTGTCGGTACACCACGTAGTACCATATCAGTTCCGATATATATATATATAATATCAATATTTGGAATATTATGGATGACAAATCATTGAAATTTTGAATTAAAACGTTTTTATTGTTGACATATTTTAACAATTTTATGTATTTAATGAAAAATTTTATATGTTTTGATTATATTTAAATTTCATACAATTACTAGTGCCTGCGCAGTTTTTGTATTGAAAGGTCTATTATGTTTAAATAATTGAATTATTTAAATACATCCACATTTTTAAATTATTTATATATATATATATATATATATAAATACAATTATTTTGCTAGAAAACGGAAATTTATTGGCCACTTTTCCTGTTTCTTTGAAAGGTGGAGGAGGGGCTCGCCGCTTCACCCGTTCTTGAATTCACGAGCCGTCACTGGCCTCTACACAGCTTAGTAAATCGGGCCTTTCAACCAATTGTGTTTAATGACAAGCTACGTTTGCTATATCATTAGAGTTTTGAAGTGGACCATATAGCATCCCGGCTCTTGAGCACATCCTCCCTTTGCCTCCCTGGCTCAGGTCTTGATAACTGACATTCAGTGGCGGAATATGTCAATGATAATCAATCCTTCGTGCTCCTTTTATTCGTCCTCAGAAGGTTGTTTGATCCCGGATTTCCATGGGAAATCCAAAATGACTATACCGGCAGCGCCACCACACTCTAAAGCGACTTCAATGCGAGAAATTCCAATGTAGCGGAACTTCAATAACTTGAACCTCAACGACTTAACATTTTCTGTAACTCGAAGCAACAAGAAACGACGAACAAAAATATATTGTGTCCGGATGATCCGAATTTTCGATAATTCGAAGTTTTTTTTTACTTCCTTCTGTTCCAATTTATCGATGTTTTACCGTACTTCAAGATTTTCAAACTAGTGGCAAAAGTGACATTACGTCGAGGCTTGAGATGCAATAAAATTTCAAATTTAATAAAATTTCAAAATTACAAAATCGTATCTCTTAATTTTATATTTTGCATGTTAATGCGGTACTGATTTTGTAATTTATGTATGTTATCTCAATTTTGCTTAATTTCATGGTTATCGTTCTTCACAGCACAGATCTCTATTAAGAGGCCACTTCACTCAGCGACCGCTTTTTAACGGAACCAAGGGTATCTTTTTTAAGGAGGTTTACTGTACTAAGTCCTCGTGTGAGTTAGTGCTTATAGTTGTAAGTTTCTGTGCTGCCGCCGCATTCAAATCCATGTTTACCACCCCATTTATATCAGTTATCACCTGTATTTATTCATAGAGAAAATTGCAGCGACTCGAAGGTGAACTGAGAACAGGACATGGGTTCTCTGGGCATTTTTACTTTTTGCATCCCCTTATCATGTGGTTCTGCTTGAAGGTACGGGTTGAAAACAAACGACTCATGGCTTTACTTGTAAAATAACTTATAACTCTATTCGTGACCTTGTCTATGACCTTTGCCTGCGACCATGCCTGTGTTAGTTAACGTATGTTACAGTTCGAAGTAATGTTACGAAATTCTGTTATAATTAAGCATGTGCTGTATCATCAACTATGTGCTAGCCATTTATTCAGCTTAAGTTTATGACAATATCTGAACAACTGCTCGTAATATGGATAAAACAAATAAATAAATGAAGGTTACAACGTTATACTTACGTGTTCATATAGCTTAAGAATTCACGTTTTGTTGTCGGGGGTGTAGCTCAGTGGTAGAACGTTCGCTTCGCATGTGAAAGGTCCGGGGTTCAATCCCCCGCGCCTCCCGTGTTTTTCTTTTTTTTTTTTTGCTTAAACTAGAAACTTTTATTACTAACGTGAATATTTTCATTAAATTCTGCTTATTCTACTTTTTTTTTGTCACGATGTATGTAAATAGTAGTGTTGTGCATAATGTGGTATACATTAAATGGAAATAATATATTTTAAGGGATATATATTTATATACAGTAGATTTTTTTGTACACGTATATCGAAAATCGCTTTATATTGAGGTTTTTGCGAACCCTGTGATCGCTATGTGGAAAAACAAATAAAAAATGTCTCAGTGCCAAATTTTTTTAAAGGCAAATCTGGATGGATTCGTCGAAAATGTACCTGCTGATATTAGACTATACGATTGGTGATGAATCATCACTTCTTAAGGAACACTGGCAGCTGGCTGAATGATGACTTCAAACTCCAGAATACGAGCGCTACACACGTCTCCTACCCTGAAATTCCATCTTGCACCCCAGGTTGTGAACCTGGCATTAGATTGAAGCTTTTAAAGTTTGTATCGATTTATATTGCATTTGATAATAATTATTTTCTTCAATAATCGCTGTAGATCCCGTTTATGTCGAAAATCTTTATATCTGGAAATATATTATATATTTCCTTGCGTTTTCTATGTGCATTATATGCACATTGCGTATAAAAACCTCCCTATTTCAATTTTTTTCTCATGCTCGTGAGGTTCGAGTTAAACAGATTCTATTTCATGTGTTTAATGAAAATAACATTTTTTTAACTTTGCCTTGTGGACTTGCGTTTTTACGAGACTCCAATTTACAAACTGCAGTCCATTGTAGGAAAGAGCAAAAAATTCGAGGTAGAGAGTTTTGAGATATAGAGATTATATTATATTATACTATACTACATATAGATATATGCTACATACAGATATATGCTACATATAGACATACTATACTACATATAGAGATTATACTATACTACATATAGAGATTATACTATACTACATATAGAGATTATACTATACTACATATAGAGAGATTATACTATACTACATTGTGCATGTTGCACCTAAAAATTAGGCTGAAAATACATAAGTTTCGAGATGTGCAGGTTTTTGAGATAGATAAGTTCTAATGTACACGCTTCTACAAAATATTATTGTGGTTCAGAAAAGTATCTCATATAACTAACGTTAATTCCCATTTACGAATTTTTGAATCTAGAGCAATTCTGTCAATTAATACACTTGCCACTCGTTCTGCAAGCGATAGAGTGGCAAGTGCACTAATCAATATAATAGGTGAGTCGTTTTATTGTCGCTTTATGATGTCACTTTATAGCTGTGTTATCATAAATGTGAAATACAACAATTTAGTTAGTAAGAAATACTCCAAAAATCATAATTAGCACAGTTGTAATGATTTAATAAAGCTTTAAACTTTTTCGATGGCTTTTCGCCATTTTCAAGAGAAGCGTTAATATCAGTAGCTCCTCATAACCAGCTTCTCTGGAAAGTTAAAAAAAATAATATTTTTTATTAAATCGTTATAACTCTGCCAATTGTGTTTTTTTAGTGTACATTATTTGTTTATTATAGCTCATAGTGAATCGATCTCCAGTTTTACGGAAATTTATCTCGTATTTCAGTTTAATGTTTGTTAGTCTATATATTATATCGCGTTTTTATATTGCACAGCGATCTTATTGCACCCTATCTTTGATATTTCGATTTTTTTCCACGTGATTTGTCTTTCCGTGTCTTCAATAGTCCAATCACGAAATTTGGCGACATTCAGTATATTGGCTTCAGCAATGTCGGTTTAATTACTGAGTTCCGTATATGCAAAGTGTGGGTTATGCAATTTAATTTAATTTAAATATAATTTTTCTTAGTACTTAAAATTAAAGTACGTATAAAAATTGATACAACAAAGGGGCCTTTTATCAATCCCTTTTTGAAGTTATAGATTTCATGAAACTGGCAACAATAATAAAAAGATATTTCAGGAACGTAAGTTTTACAAAAAAAGCATTTAATATAAATTTTATCAAGAAAACTAAAGACTCAGATCCCAAGTAATAAAATAAAAAATTAATATTTTTATGTGCTTCGCTTTTGTAATTTTCTATGTTACAGGAAAATTTCATATTTTAATGGAGTTCTTTATTTCTATTAAGTTAAAGTCTTTAGAAAAATCTAATATCATTTCGAGCAAACAAGAGCTTAGCTATAACAATAAACTACCAAAAATAATTTTAAATAAGTTTAAATGAGACTTAATAACAAAATTAAAACACGTAGGAGCGGAACATAAAATTTGTTTGAGAGGAAGTCAAAGATTAATTTCGAATTTCTGAGTCCTCCATATTTTACTTTTCGCTTTAGATAATTTAAAATTTTTTGTGATCTTTGAAGACATAGATTGCTTCAAAACAGATCCTGTTTTTAATGGTTTAAGAGAAAGAAGTGCTAAAAAAAAAATACATTTCTTCGAGTAAATGCTTAAAGGCGAAGTTTTAAGAGTTAAATCTCCTTCGAATAGGAAACTAAATAAGCATAGTTTAATTTATGCATAATGAAATTTCCAGAAGTCCTCAATCGACATTTTGGATGTTAAATAACAAATTTGGCTTCGAATTCACTGAAAACGCCCCAAGGTTTCTAAAATCGAATAAAGAAACTTAATAAATTAGTTATAGTAGATAAAGTTAATTCGTTAAATAAATAAACTTTTTTCTTATAACTTATAACTCATGTAGCCTGTCTTCTAAAAGTCAAGTGTGAGATAGTAAATCCGATATAACTCTAAAAATTGTGCTTTGACTGACTTTAAATTGACAGGCAGGTAGCCAATGGAGATATTTGTCCATGAGCATAAAATTTAAGAAAATGTATTTCGGTATATTTTTCATCCTCCAACTGCTTACTTTACGTTGTATACATACTGAATTATTTTTTATGTTATTCAAACGAATCAAATAGCCTCAATATGGGACTAAAATAGCCTAAATATGACCTCCTCCTGACTTTGACATAAGTTTCGTATTGATGTTTTATCATTTCAGGTAGGGGACCCCTTTGTATCTGAGTCGGAATTCAAGCATTCTACTAACCATAAATCACTGAGTTACAGATGATATAGCCTTATCTTCATACTTTTATTGAATATTCATTTGTTTCCATTTTGTTGTACAATTCCGGTTTCATACAGATACGGAATTTATTTCTTTTGTCATACAGATACAGTATTTATTTCTTTTGTCATACAGATGCAGAATTTATTTCTTTTGTCATACAGATACAGAATTTATTTCTTTTGTCATACAGATACAGAATTTATTTCTTTTGTGCAAATGACCCAGGCAGCACAAATGCATTTCGCTTTGACATTTATTTATAATGATAAAATTGGGGCCACTACACCATTGGCGCAAGTGAACTAGTCCAAAAACAAGTTGAAACGTGCTGGTTTATTGTCCAGTTTTCTGTTGTATAAAACCTTTGCCTTTAAGTGGGAGCAGTCAAGTGCTCTCACCACGAGCGACGATAGCACGAGGTGAGTTAATTATTAAAAATCCGCAAAGCACAATGTTCACCTTGCTGCAGGTGTTCCATGAGCCCACTAAGACGCAAAACCGAACGTGGCCTATCCCTCCCTTTTGGAGTAGATTAAGCATTGAAGGCATTACCCTACGGGTTCGATGAGTGATGCTTTGGATTGTCCTCCAGCTCTCTCCAAAGAAGGTAAAACACTGGTCGAGCGCTGCGCAGTGAAGAAGTTCGACTTTTAAATCTTTGTGTATGTTTGAGTTTCAAACGAAACAAGGAGCTCCACACATTGTTCGTAAACATTTATTTTGAATTATTTGTAGTGTTCTCATTTTATCTCCGGTTTCATTTACCTTGGCGATAAAGGTTTTCAGTTTTGGAGCAATGATCGCTATTTTGGCATAGAAATAATCAACACTCCGCCATTATCCGACTATTGTAAACATTGGCGCAACTTTCAAAATGTCGCCAATAAATGCAATTTGCAACCACGATCACGTGATACAATTGCAATAAAATGGCTGATATGTGCCAACTCCCTTGTTTAGGCGAATGCGTTACTATTAGGTCAGTGAAAGGCAGGGGACCTGTATTTTCTCGAGGAATCCGAACTTCGTGAGACGTAGGAACCCAACCGCAAGACTACTACAGTGAGCTATTAGCTGGTAAGCATCCTTTTGTTTTTGCCATCGTTGGGTGTCGAACTCGAATCAACTGCGCGTTAGGTGAAGGCTTTACCATTGTGCCACTGCAGTGCCTCAAGGTTTTTGAAGGTCAAGGTTCAATGAAACACACACATTGATAATATTAGGTAACCTAATTTAATAGAGGATACCTTATTGCGTTTGAATTTCTGATGTTCCGAAATTAATGATTAGTTTGCTACTGGAATACCGTCAAATAACATTTTATAGAAGAACCTATTAAATAATAAACAAAGGACAAATGCATTGACAAATCGGGGAATAAACAAACATTGGTACTGAATTTAAATAACGTGTTTTTAAATTAAAATCCAAGGTCTAAAATTTTAATAATACATATTCAACAGACTCATAAGAGGCACAAATAAAAATAATAAGAAAAAATAAATAAGACTCAAAAGACTCATTAGAGAAATTGAAAAAATTGGAAATGGGAAAAGTACGCCTTTTAACCAGGCCAATGCGCATTGTTGGAATTAGAAATGAGACATGATCTGAAAATGTACTTTCTCCTCCTAAGGGTCTTTGTTCAAGAGGACTTTCCTTTGCTTACTTTAACCAATATCCACATAACTACCTTCTAGTTTTGACGGATTGTCGTGTCATCTAAGCTGCTCTGTTGCAAATAATCTTTTTCACCTCACCCTTTATCCCACATCAGTATTATCTTTGCCTGATAGGCCCAAGTTCATAAAGAGGACATTACGATGTTGATCTCGGCTTGCTCCAAATGTGTTTTCCCACTTAACTGGAGGATAGGAGCTGCTGGTTGGTCGGTAATGCGTTTTATCACTGTCCCGTAATTTGATCTTGGAACAATGCGATGACGGCATTGGGGTCTTCGATGTGATATACTTAAGATTACCATAAAATCCCTTTAGTATTCCATCCTTCTACCTATTCAGGAATAAGAAAATGTATATATATAAAAGGTGAGCGCAAAGTAGGTATACAGTATATAGTGTGTTTTGATGGGTGATAATGTTAATAAATGATTATAAAAGTATAAAAAGTTGGTTTATTTTATTATTTATAATATCTATAAATTGATTTTGTGTATATTTCATTGATGGCTTTTCCAAGGTGTCGGCATTGTGACAATGCTTAATTGCTGAATGTAATGTTTAATCTTTATTGTTCTCGAAATCTCCTTCGTTAATGTTACAACATGCATGCAATCTATCCGAAACACTTTGACACTCAGTCTTACACAACTGGCGGTTTGAATCAATGAAAAGAAAAAAAATATTTACGGTATTACCGTATACCTGCTATTGGCCAACCTGATAAATTATATTTTTAATAATTTAAAAAAAGTACGATATTTAAAATATGTCGATTTTTTTATATAATTGCTATATATTATTTTTTATACATTTTAATGACTTATTTCTTCCATATTTTCTGGTATTGGGTTAAAGCTGGTACCTTTCTTGGTAATTTGTGTGTGTGTATGTGTGAATGAAATGTTTATGCGTGATAATGGGAACCGTATCATTAACAGTGTGAACAGAAGATGTATACACATTAATAAGCTTGTGATATGAGCAAATTCTGTAGTTCTTTTCCCCCTCTTTTCTTTGTAGTTATATGCTACACTGTACCGCACCATGATCGTTTTAACACACACTAGAAGAATAGCGAGAAGCTTGCTAGGAAGGATAAGACGTCTTTTCTATTTTCTTCACGTCGCCAATGAATTACGTTTAACGTCACGTGATGTGGAGCCGCTCGAAGAGCAGTCGTTAAACTGGGGACACTGCTGTGTCTATCCTTTATATGGTCCAAAGTTCAGATATGCGCACTATGCTACAAGTTCTCAAACCGCCTAGAAAAACAATATTTCCGTTACTTGATTCGTTAGGTTAAACTTAATAGGTTCCTTTACAATATGACGTTTCCCTTAAATGACAGGGTATGTATTTTATTAGAAACCCCATTCTCCAGTTGGAATAACGATGATAAAAAAGAATTTTTAAGTAAGGAAAAGCCCATGCCTGTGTTAAATGTAAGTAAAGTTGCAAAAAAAGGACAAAGTATATAATCGGCATTTTAAGATTTCGTGGTATTCGGAGTTTGAATGGCTGTGTGGGAGTTATTATTTAAATAAACTTTTTTGTATGCCATGTTTAAACACTGGTGTTAAATCAAATGTGTGGAATAAGAGTGGTTTCAATGATTTTGGTAACGTTACCCGTGCTCTTCACAAACATGAAGGTTTTTTTACCATGTGGATTGTACATTATGTTTTTCAAACTTAAAAAAAAATTTAAGTGGTACCGAGGATGCTTTAAAAGAATACTTTAGGCAATATATATTAAACGCTTCAACGAGAATGTGCAGCTTAATGGACGTTTCATTCAATTGCCCGCCCATTCGTGCTGTTCTTTACTTGGGGAAGCAAGAATTAGCATTTCATGGTCATCACAAAGATGTAACCTCCACTAATCATGGTAATTTTAAAGAATTGTTAGAAAACTGCATTTCGATAAGCCCTGTGGACATTCATGAGCACTTTTGAAAAATCACACCCATGTTTGCCGGCAATTCTAAGACTATTCAGAATGAAATAATTGACTGCATTTGGCAATATATCAATGAACATATCGAAAAAGAAATAAAGGATTGCATTTTTTTCTATACAAGTAGACGATTCCACAGATATTGTCCAAAAATCTCAATGTAGTATCATAATTAGGTATGTTATTGCTGGTGAAAATTTAGTGGAAAGATTTTTGGGATTTTATGACGTCAGTTCCAATCGGACTGCCGAAGCATTGTTTAACCTTGTATCAAGATGCCTCGAAAAATTTAACTATAAATCAAAACTTATAGGATTACGTTTTGATGGGGCAAGCGTAATGTCAGGGCACTTAAAATGGTCTTCAGTCCAAAATTAAAGAAGTAGCGTCACAGGCAGTTTTTATTAATTGTTTGGCACATCGTCTGAATTTAGTGCTACAACAAAGCTGCAACAGCATTTCACAGTGTCGCATATTTTTTGCAACTGTAAGCTGCATACCTGCATTTTTTCATCATTCTGCCAAACGAACTCACGTGGTCGATACAGTCGTCGGAAGACGAATTCCTACTTCTGTTATTACGCGATGGACATCAAACTCTAAAATGTTGAGTGTTATAAATAAAGAATGGGATTCTTTAAAAGAAGTATTTACTGAGATTATGAACGATCCAACCTCCGATCAAACTTCGCTTAGGCAGAGTGTCGGCTATTTAAATATATTTAACGACTTTGAATTTTCACTTTTGGTTGTTGTTTTTAACCATATGTTTAGACTTACGGATGTTCTCTTCAATGTACTACAAAATAAGTCATTTGACATTAATTTTTGCATCTCACAAATTAAAAATACGCAGATGCTCTTAAACAGCAAACGAAATGAGGATCCGTTCATGGAAAAAAAAAGTGACGCTCACACAAGATCAAGTTTTTGAAAAATATAAAATTTTACATTTTATGAAATATTAGATACTATTTCTTTACAAATTACTACACGTTTTCAAGATATGGAAAAGCTTCATTTTATTACATTAAGGGATACTTCAAAATTTGTAGAGTATTCCAATAAATTTCCTACAAAAACAATAAATAATTTAAATGTGTACTACCCCAATATATTTACTGACTTCCAAAGATTGAAATATGAATTAAAACACATATATCTGGATAAGCAGTATAGAGATATGAAATTACAAACATTCATGGAAATTTTAACAGAAAACAGATACATTTTTAAAGAAGCTTATAAACTTTTTTGCTTAATAGTGACTATTCCGTCCACTAGTGTTTCCGTAGAACGGAGTTTTTCTTGCTTAAACAGAATCAAAATCAGTCTACGTAATACGATGTTAGAAGACAGACTTAGAAACTTGTTAAAAATTTCAATTGAAAAGGAACTACTAAAAGAGTTAATAGAAACTCAACCATTTTTTCACATCATCGACAAGTTTGCAAGTCTAAAAGAATCGAACTTATATTCAAAAAATAAAGACTGGGTAAGCATTTATTGCATATTTTTATTTTGTTTGTTGTCTCCACATATTATCTGTCTGCACAACATGTAGTACCATATCCGGTCCTATATGTATCATCATCATATTCAACCATTATCTATCCACTGCTGGATGAAGGTCTCTCCAAATGCTTTCCACACAAGTCTATCCTGAGCAATTCGCTTCCACGTCACCCCAACCTGTTTTCTTATTTCATCCACCCATCTAGTTTGAGGACGTTTTCTAGGTCTTCGGTGGTCTCTTGGAATCCAGTTCAGAATTTCTGTTGTCCATCGTTGATCAGTTCTTCTTGCAATATGCCCAGCCCATCGCCATTTCAGCCCTTTTACTTTAACAATGATGTCCTCTACTCTAGTTTGCTCTCTCACCCAAGTGTTTCTTTTTCGATCTCTCCTAGTTATTCCAAGCATGCACCTCTCCATGCTCCTTTGCGTTGTCTGTAACTTTCGTATTGCTCCAACTGTTAGACTCCATGTCTCTGATCCATAAGAGAGGACTGGCAATACACACTGGTTGAAGACCTTTCTTTTTAGACACAAAGGCAATTTCCCCTTCAGGATAAAACTGTTTCTTCCAAATGCACTCCAGCCAAGTTTAATACGTCTGTTGAGTTCTTTCATAATGTTGCCATCCATTGAAATCAGCTGGCCAAGGTAAATATATGAATCAGCAATTTCTAGCTCAATGTTGTCAACTTGTATTTTTGTTTCCTCTACGAAATTATTGAACATGATCTTAGTTTTTTGTAGGTTCATCTTGAGTCCAACTTCTTTACTTCTAGTTGAGAGCTCCTGTACCATGTCTTGGAGTTCTAATGGGTTCGTTGAAAAAATAACAATGTCATCAGCAAACCGCAAATGATTTAAATATTCACCATTTATTTTTATTCCCTTGTTATTCCAATTTATCTGCTGAAAAATCATCTGTAAAGCTGAAGTAAAAAGTTTTGGAGAAATGGTATCTCCCTGCCTCACACCTTTACCAATTTTGATAGTTTTGGTATCTTTATGTAACCGAAATTTTGCACTTGCATTTTTATACACACGTTTCACCATGTCAATGTACACATCCTCAATGTCTGTTGATCTTAAAGAGTTGATGACTGCTGATGTTTTAATAGAGTCAAAGGCCTTCTCATAGTCAATAAATGCCACACACAATGGAAGTTCATATTCATGTGTTCTTTCAATTAATTCTCTTAATACTTGAATATGGTCCACTGTACTGAATCCACTTCGAAATCCAGCTTGTTCTCTTGGTTGAGCTGCATCTAATTTTTTCTGCAGGCGATGTGTTAGCACTTTTGTGAAGATTTTATAAATAGCAGGTAACAAGCTAATTGGTCGGTAATTTTTCAAATCCTCTTTATCACCTTTTTTATGCAAAAGAATTACTGTTGCAGAATCCCATTGGTTTGGTATGTTACCGCTGTTAAGACATTTGGTAAAGAATTTTGCAAGTATGTCTTCTACATATTCTCCAGCTTCTTTTAGGATATCTAATGTAATACCATCATCACCAGGGGCTCTTCCTTTCTTCATACTTTTTATTGCAAATGAAACTTCTTCTTTTAAGATTTTAGGAGCTGTTCCTTCGACTATTTCAATGTCTTCGTTTAATCCACTGTTACTTTCGTATAGATTTTTGTAGAATTCTTCAACTCTTCTAAGTATTTCTTCCCTATTTCTTGTTACGGTGCCATCCTCTCCTTTTAATGCAATGATGTGTTTCTTCCCAACAGATAAACTTCCTTTAACAACCCTAAGGCTCTTGTTATTTTCAATGGCTTTCCTTACTAGCTCACAGTTGAATTTTCTTATGTCTTCTTTCATGCTTTTGCGCAGAGTTTTACAAAGTTCTATGTACTCAATCCTGGAACTGGTATTTCGATTGTCCACCTTCATATCTCTTCGCCTTTTCATGAGCTGTTTCGTCTTCTCAGATAATTTGCTATTGTGCTTTTTACAGGTTACACCACCAATTTCCCCAGCAGTTTCAACTATTGTCTTAACAATGTTTTCATTTGCTTCTGAGATGTCAACTTCTTCAATAAGTCCTTCCAGTGCAGAAAAGCGATTTTTTAATTCCAACTTGAATGCCTCGGTATTTTCTTTTAATTTCTTTAAATCCACCCTCTTACTTACTTGTTTCCTAATGAGCTTCTGTCGTTCTAATTTAGTATTTAAGTGCACTTTACATCTCACCATTCGATGATCACTTCCAGTATTAAATCTGTTCAGTACACTGCAATCTTCAATAATTGATTTCTTGTTTGCCAGGATATAGTCAATTTCACTAGTTCCCCCATTTGGGTGTTTCCATGTCCATTTTCTTTGCGGTTTCTTCTTAAAAAATGAATTCATGATGCTAAGATTTTCAGCTTCTGCAAATTCGATGAGTTGATCGCCACGTTCATTCCTTTCCCCATATCCGTATTTACCAACCGATGTCTCTCCTTGTTCCTGTTGTCCAATTCTTGCATTGAAATCCCCCATGATGAGCTTGATATGTTGTTTCCCTTTGGTGTGTAACTCTTTGATTTCTTCATAAAATTCTTCAACCTCTTCGTCGGTATGGCTTGATGTTGGTGCATATACCTGTACTATCTGAAGTTGGTATCGCTGGGTTAGTTGAACAACGAGCCTCGCTGCTCGATCTGACGTGCTTTCGACTTCAAGAAGGTAGTCTTTAATTCTTTTGTTGATTAAGAAGCCAACACCACTTGTTCTTCCAGTTTCCGTTCCTCTATAATAAAACAAATGTCCACTTTTAAGTTCCACCAACTCTTCACCTTTTCTTCTAACTTCACTGAGTCCTACAATGTCCCATTTGATCTTGTCAAGTTCTTCTTCCAATTCCTGAAGTTTTGCTTCAGAAGCAAGGGATCGTCCATTAAACGTAGCCAAGGTCAATAACAAACGGCAGCCTGGGCCATTCCAGTGATTCTTAGCACCCCCTGCTTTCATGCCACACTGACCGCTGCCTTGATCAGGAGCACTCCAGCACCTGGAGACTAGGGGCCATGGTTTTTGGTGTGTCAACATAATGGAGGAATTAGCCATAATTTCACCACGCTGGCTAGACGGGTTGGTGAATTAGCCCTCCCCTTCCGCCTTTCTATCCGTGCAGCAAATATTAATTTGCCACATAAATAGAAAGCTCAGCCTGCACCACTTGAAGGCGGGGTAGGACACTAGGTTACTGGCCCGGCCGGTTCCACACATCGTCACATACGTTCAGCGTGTGGGTCTCCTTCCAGTTAGATACCAGCAACCCTTTTGCAGGCCATATATATATATATATACGGGGGTTGGAACTTTATTGCGGGGTCCTTGCTGTGGCGCAGGCTGAAACGTTCTCCTAGTGCGCCGCTAATCCGGGTTCGACTCCCAGCAGTGCAAAGAACGCTTACTCAGAGATCTCATAAAGATCGCACTGCTCACTGTAGTCCGGGGTTTGGTTCCCTAGGCCTTAAGAGGTTCGGATTCCTCGGAAAACAGTAGGTCCCGGCGCAGCATGACCACTGTAGTCTTTGAGCCGTAAAACCAAAAAGGAAGCAAAGCAAGCAACTTCAATAGTGGCAACTATTTATTTACAATTGATACAAAATAGATACATGTTAGCAAGTTTTACACTCCCTCAATGTAGTCACCGGCATTGTATACAACCCGTTGCCAGCGATGTGGAAATTGTAGGATAACTTTGGCAATGCCTGTAGTGTTGATAGTTCGAATGGACCGGTCTACTGCCTGAAGAATCTCTGGAACAGTTCTGAAACGAATGTCACAAAGTGGTTCCTTCATCTTAAGAATCAAGTCAGAGCCACAAGGACTTAGTTCTTGTGACTATGACTTGATTGACTTGATTGACTATGACTTGAACTGTTCCAGAGATTCTTCAGGCAGCAGACCGGCCCATTCGAACTATCAACACAACAGGCGTTGGTAAAGATATCGTACAAATTCCAGATCGATAGCAACGGGTTGTGCACTATGCGGGTGACTACATTTAGGGGCAGTAAAACTTGGTAACATGCATCCATTTTGTGTCCACTGTAAACAAATAGTTGCGACTATTAAAGTTCCAACCTCGTATATATATATATATTATGGTGGTCCATTATACAAATGTATAAAAAATTTTTAAAAATCTGCTGCACAAATCTGCCCTTGTTCCATTATCCAATAGGAGTTCACTGAAATTGGACTGTTTCAGGATATTTAGGTCGCTACAATTTGTCAGTTGTTTCACCATTTTCAATTTTTCCCACAGCTTATTCTTTCTTGGAGGAGGTATATCAGATAAGAACATTAAGTTCCGAGCACCAGGCGCCGTATACCATGTCCGTTGGATGATGAAGATAATTTATTGCCTAAAAATATACATGCGTCAGGAACAGCTCGTTCTCACTGCTTCAGAGAAGAAGGGCGTCACAGACGTGAGCCTATTCGTGAGTCCTATTTATGGTCAGTACTGGAACGAGGCGCTATTCGCAGAGAGGGCACCTTTCAATGACACAAAACTTCTTTCGCAAATTTAAGCTTATCCAAACCGTGAAGTTGGAGAAGCTGCGGCAAAAGCCTCTTTTCGCCACCTTTGGTACTTTTCCGAACATTTAGTGGGAATTGCTCTGTTCGATTCTCGTGTTGAAATGTATATCAAGAAGGAGATGGTGAAGAACCTGCAACTTCCTCAAAATAAGCAGCGGTTTAAACGACTGGATGGTGCAAAATTTAACCACCAAAGTCTTCTCCATACCTTTGTAACTCAGCGTACTGCAGAACTCTTTGATCTTATTGCGGACAATGGACGGGAAATAGCAAACTCATTTCTGGAGAAGGATCCTGCAGAGTGGGATGTGGATCCAATCTATATTGAAATGAAGCTGAAGGTTCGCCAGATAAAGGTTGTTAATGATTGTGTCGAACGGGGAGTAGCCCTAATCCAAGCATTTAACTCCGGCATTACAAAAGACGCGGAACAAAAACGGCTTTGGTTAATGATTAACTTGTGTTAATATTATGCAAAGCAAAAACAGTCAGGTTTTTTGAAAAGTAAAATTCGTTATCGTGTGAAATTAGCTGACGAAATGACTTACATAACAATTAAAATGTCGTAGTTCGTAGCGACCATTAAATTTTGTTCAAATTCAATAAAATTTTGTAAAGAAGTTACTAATATGATATGGAACAAAGGCAACCTTGTGGAGAATATATATCATAATAAATACAATTATTTTGCTAGACAACGGAAATTGATTGGCCACTTCTCCGGTTCCTTTGGGGGGTGGAGGAGGAGGGTCTCGTCACTTCACCTGTTCTTGAAGTCACGAGCCGCCACTGGTGCAATGATTTAATGGAAATCATATTAATATTTCATAAAATATGCTTAAAAAATTATCTTATGCTTCAATATTCGGCAAGCATATTTTTTTAAAATAGAAAATATTCTTCTAAAACCACAAACGAGGGGGTGGGAGTCAAGATACAGCTGCACTTCTTTTCAATATTTGTATGTTAAAAAATGTAATAAAAGCTTTAAAATGATACAAAATCTGAGAAACTCTAAAATAATATTAATTTATAAAAAACTCATACATGCGTTACATAAATATTGATTAACAAAATAATAATTAAATTATTACATTATATTATATATCACATATAATTTAAATATAATTTATATAATATTTGTATATATTATTATATTTATATAAAAGAATAATTAAATAATTGAATTATAACATTTTATACTTTTTTAAATCTTCAAAATTCTATCTTTACTTTAAAAAATAATCATTACATTAGTTTTTTTGTTTCAAAGGTAACGATTTTTAAAAATATTAAAAAATCTCATGTTCTTTGTGAACTCAAAATGAAATTGATCTTTGAAATATAATTGTGATTTAATTTTATTTTCCCAAATTTGGCATCGCGCAAAAAAAAAAGAAGGTATAATCTGCCCCATTGTATAAATGTGAAGTGCCGGAGATTTATTTTAAGCTCATACTAACCGCGGCTTATCTACCCAAAATTATGATGCATGTATATAGTAGAGCTACATGTTATAGTAATTTGGGTAGAAAAATACAATTTGGATTACCTTAAAATATACCAAGGGATTGTGCATATTTTTAAGTCATAGACTTGTTAATATTTTTTTAACCATGAATAAAAGGTTTTTCATTTTATATCTTCCTAATACAGATATATTTGTTTGGAAAAATCTTTTATATTTGCCTTAATTATTAAAATTTAAAGAAGTAAACTAATTAAAAAACTTTTTACTCATGTACCATCAATCGACACTTCTCCCATCGAAATTGACCAAATTTTCAAAGATGTTCAAAGAATTTGCTTGCATTCACATATTCGTAATGTTTACCTAAACTTAATAAAACATGCATAACTGCAATGCTAATTTTGAAAAGGGGACAGCCAAATACAATTTGAATTAAAATGAAATAGTGGGGACAGGAGGGATGTAAATAAAGCCGTTTTCTTCACAAAAAAATTTACTAAAAGAATTATCGTTCTACTTTACCAACGATATAAGATGACTTAATACAATAATACGTAACATCTATTATTACTATCAGACATTTCTCGATTAGCCATTTAATTAATCAGCATATTCAGATAACTTATCTGGGCTCAGTGGCGTAGATAATAGGTCTGGACCCCCCACAGAACCAGAAAAATGGGATTAGTTCTAGCTTTAAACATTTTGTTAGTATACAGACATGTTATATTTTCAAGGGTTGGAACTACCCCCCCCAGAAAGAAATTATGTCTACGCCACTGTCTGGACTACATAAGTGAAGATACGGGTTGGAGCACTGCTCTCCAACAATTTTCAGATGTAAGCACTTTTCAAAATTTGTATTCATAATTTTCAGTCATCAATCAACTCCCTTCCCCACCCCCTGGTTCATCAACTTTGATGTCCCCAGGATTTCCTTGTTTCGTAATTCTGCCTAGGTTTTCCTACTTAATTTCCTCCTAATACTTCGCTATCTAATTAATTTGACTTATCACAAAGCTTGGTAAAATAACACAATTTGGCTTAGTTAAGATCTGTATAAATTTTTTATTTCTAAGTTTTTTTCTCAGGAAATTCCACAGGCGGCTATGAAGATTAGCCAATATTCCATGTGTGTGACATCACTAGATCTTCCATTTGGATCGTATTTCAAAACCCAATGCTGTTGAGTTACTTACAAAGACAATTTTTATTTGCTTTACGGCGTCTACAAAGATCAAAGTTACGCCAGATGTTGAGTAACATGCTATTTGCATAGAAATCGATGAAAAATTTGTTTTTATATAGTTTCTAAAATGTTTCGAGATAACGCACAGCATGACGTCGCCAAATATAGATGCTACGCTTGGTCACGAGATTTAGCAATAGGTACATATTACCGGAATCCACACGGTTTTAGGAGCAAGTGTGAAATTGTTAGTTGTGCCGAGTGGATGCACCTTCTCCCAAAGGGGATTTGTAAACTTTCGTATAAGGCGGCCGAGCTGTCTTCTATAAGGCCTGCGAGTTGTCTTCTATAAGGCCTGCGAGTTGTCTTCTATAAGCTCTGCGAGCTGTAGACGCCGGGATGAGTTCTTTGTAAATTTTACGGCTCGAACTTGTGAAAGATCAAGAGAGCGGTACGGATAGCAACCTGAGGGTGGTCCAAGAAATGTTTATTTGCTAACAACTATACGAGATATTAATGTTAACCGAATGAGTCAATGCAAACAAAGGGAGGGGGGGGGCGGCTGATGATGTGCTTGCTGTGATTTTATTGGGCTATACTGGTGCAATCAGCTATTTACAGTACCATAACAAAAAGTGTCTGTTTTCTTTAAAGGGATTTCTTAAATCATAAAAAGCAATGTTTTTACTATAGAAGTACATAATCAAATGCGCTGCCATAGAAATTGGCCGCCTGAGTGCACGCACACACTGTACACCCTGTAGAACAGGCACTGTTTGTGTGTTGTCTTTTGAGTTCTTTCACAATGTTGCCTTCCATTGAAATCAGTTGGCCAAGGTAAATGTATGAATCAGAAATTTTTGGCTCAATGTTTTCAACCTGTATTTTTGTTTTCTCTGCGAAATTATTGAACACGATTTTAGTTTGTTGTAGGTTTATCTTAAGACCAGCTTCTTTACTTTTAGTTGAAAGCTTCTATATCACGTCTTGTTCTGATGGGTCCGTTGAAAAAACAACAATGTCATCAGCAAACCGCGGGTGATTGCTTTGAATATTCATTACTTATTTTTATTCCACTGTTATTCCAATTTATTTGATGAAAAATCATCTTTAAAGCTGAAGTAAAAAGTTTTGGAGAAATGGTATCTCCCTGCCTCACACCTTTACCAATTTTAATAGTTTTGGTATCTTTATGTAACCGAAATTTTGCACTTGCATTTTTATACACACTTTGCACCATGTCTATTTACACATCATTAATGTCTATTGATTTTAAAGAGTTGATGACTGCTGACGGTTTAATAGAGTCGAAGGCTTTCTCGTAGTAAATAAATGCCACATACGATGGAAGTTTACAGTCATTTGTTCTCTCAATTAATTCTCTTTATACTTGAATATGGTCCACTGTACTGAATTCACTTCGAAATCTAGCTTGTTTTCTTGGTTGGGCTACATCTAATATTTTCTGCAGGCGATGTTTTAGTACTGTTGTGAAGATTATATTAAAAAAAGCAAGTAACGAGCTAATGTTAATGCAACGGACTAAGAAGTTTGGGGAAAATTTATGATGAGACAGCAAAAGAAAAACTAAAAATTCAGATGAAGATGCATTGAATTATGTAACAGACGAAGAACTCCCCACTTCTCCAAGTTTCGAAAAAGCCAGTGATACTCTAAATATCCCTTGCAGGTATATTATCATACCTGAAATGGAGATCAATTCGTTTCAATTTCTTGAAAACAAAAATAAAAACAAAAAATAGAAGAAACTATTCTATAAACGCAAAAGGAATCAAGACAGTTTTGGATTTGTTTTAAATATAAAAAAAAGATTTGCACGTTATCCTTTATTCCGTTGCTATAATGTATTGTATCATTAATATTGCACTGTGGTCACCTTCATTAAATTATCAGATGTAATTTAAATAATAATAATTATTATTTCTACACAGGCCAATCCATATATCGGATATATTGACATTTCTACTTCTGCAATGGGAAAAGGAAATCAAATAAAACATTAAATCCTCATTAATGATTCATTATTAAGTCACTAATTATCCATTATTAAGTCACTAATGATCCATTATTAAGTCACTAATGATCCATTATTACCCAACCTTTATGATTAACGACATCTAAATGTTTGTGGGATTATAATATTTCTGTTAAAGATACATGTGAATTTTATTTACATTCATGGATTTATACACCCCCTTAACACCCCTCCAGATTTTTGATACACCCCCTTGATGAAATTTAAATACACAATGTGTTCAATGAAAATAATTTAATGAAATCTAATCCACACCCCCCTGAAAATCTTGAATACCCCCAGTTTATGAATCCCGAATAAATCCCCGGTTATGATTATTTGAATAACAATTTCAAAATAAAAAACAAAAGTTTTTAAAATATTCGAATTTTGAAAACATTTTTTAAATTTTGGAACATTTCATTTAGATTTAACAAAAATGTTAAAAATAATGAATCTTCGTCAATTTTCTCCACATGCTTTTCTGACCTCCGCAGGTTTAAGTTTAGAACTTCGATGATGTTTCAAAGTTTGAAATTACAAGACTTTTTTCGAGAAATATTCTTTTGAAGTTTGAAAGCTTAAAACCTGAAAAGTGCCTCCAACGTCGAAAGAGTTTCCGCTTTTTCCCTCCCTAATTTATATGCTTAGCTTCATGGTGTTTGCTGTTTATATCGAAGTTGTCGAAGCGTAAAGTGGAATTTTAATTTTTTTTCTAAAAAATCGCAAAACAAGAAACCATTTCTTTCATCTAAATATCACTTCAATAGCTGGAAAAAAGTCTGCTCATTTTTCGCTTTTAAACAAGATGCAATAATCGTAAAGAATCATTTGATGCCTAAAATATAAAATTATAAGCGCACAAAAACGTTTTACTTTAACAAAAGTTTATGGAATATTTAAAATTTGCAAATGACAAAAATTTAACAGTGAGGGATAAAAAAAAATTCAAAAACTAAAATAACTTATGCTTTCCCCAGCAGGGGGATCTCATTAAGTAATTTGCATTTTCACCATCTGTGGTTCAAATTAAGGTTCTTTGATACATGTGTTATAACTGTGGATATTACTATCCTCAGTTACATATAATATAACTATATATTACACCAAAAGGCTATAATTTGAGTCAGAGAACGCATGGATGTTGAAAATACAAGGTAAATGCCTGTTAAATTTGTGCTAATAAACAATTGAAATTTTATACGTTTATTTACATAGATATTGGTTATTCACTTGCGTTTATTAGTTCTATTAAAGGTACCTTACAAGGTTATTAAAAATAATGTCATTGCCAGTAAGGTCATTATCCACAAAGATCTTGCTTCATTACTTCTCAACCTTACAGATCATTTGAAATGATTATTTCAAATGATCTGTAACGTTAGGAGAATTTGTTAACGTTTGGAGGAGTCTTAAGTTTTGGAGGTTTCCACATCATTATTGGTACCCTAGAAGAACATTAACATGACATTGGCTGTTTTACATTGCATTGTTTTACGAAGAAATAGTGATTAATGCTTTTAAAATATATTTTCTGTCTTTTTGCACAACTACAAAAATGTCATTTGTATTTGTTATTTTAAATTTGGCAGTGGTAACTTGTCTTTTTCGGCATCCTCATCATCATTATCAGCAAGTATCATTATCATTTCATTGTGAGATAAAGGTCTCTTTCTGTCAATACACAAGTCATAGTGTGGTGAATAAAAAAGCAGAGGATTTGGCCTTAAGCTCATCATGTGGTCAGACGTGTTGGCAAGCTGCACATATAGTTTAATGACGATTCGGAACCTCGGTCCCAACGCCTACGAACTCTCACGTTGGAATTGGTTGTGTCACCCGTCAGCTAGCCCTTATATTGGTTGCAGCAAATTCAGTTCCGAACGGAAGCCTGTTTTCAAGACGGCGACTGTGGAACCATGTCTAGGTACTTTCTCATGTTTTGAAACGCAATAAAATTTCTTTACGATATCAGATTGAATTGAATAAATATTATGAAATTTATGAAAAGAAATATAACGGATGTTAAATGAACGATCATAATTAAGAACAACAGGAAGATATTATATTAGATTGGTGTAGAATGTGTAGACAACCATGGAATCTTTGTCTAAATAGACTAGATACTATGAATCTCAGACTGAATAGAACAGACATTCTATAAAATGTCTGGAATTAACAGAAAAACATTATAGAACCTCAGAGGAACAGAATAGATAATATAATCTTCTATGAAATAGACCGGATGTTATAGGACAAGGCGAAGGAGATAAACTAAAACAGAAGCATAGACTATAATTCAGATGAGATCACTTTCTTCAAGTAAATAGAGATATGAATGAAGATTAATGCTAAAAAAATAAGGTAAAAAATATAAAACCTAAAATAATTATATTAATACTATAATATAATAAATAAAATTAACAAATTACTTGACTATAATAATAAATGTACTAATATAACTATAATATAATAAAAATAAAAATTATACAACGATGTCGTTATTGGAGTGAATAGCATTTTGGGTATGTTATCAAACAAATTAAACAATATAATAAAACAGGTAATAGATTAGCCTGATAGAGACGATTAAATGTCTTTGTGGAGATGATTAAGCATCTTTGTAGAGATAAATAGATAGCTTGATATGAAAACTGATGATGCATGTTTTGGTTCATGTTGGTAATTTGGTTTGCACGTTGGTGATTAGAAGGCGATAATAGTTTGCGATATTATATTATGTACAGAGATACACGAACAGTAGTTATATTTTTGAGATTTTTGTATGTGGGAAGATATAGAGAAAAACACCGTATATTCCGCTTTGAAAATATTTTTATTATTAGCTATTTGATCGTTTTCATTTTAGTAACCCCTTTGAGACTTAATCCTCAAGTCCAGTATGCTAAACATGTGTTTAACAGTTTTCATTATAAAAACACTTTAAGAGAATGAAAAATTATTGCTTGAAATTCTCTTAGAAAATTTCCGTACTTCGAAGACTATTAATCGGAGCTTATTTCTTCTCCACTAAAGTCTTTTTTTTAAAACTCTATTTAAAGGAAGTTATCGTAAGTTTAGAATTATCAAAAACGATAAATGGTCCATTTACGATTTTCCTTTATGGATAACAAATACTTTGAGCATTTGTCACAAAATAGGAGACAACGATTGCAAAGTCCAAATAATCTGTAAAAATATTGATTTTTTTTAACGACTCATTTTACGACTAAGTTCTCAATAACACGATTATTTTCGTAAATAGCGAAGATAATGTTTACGATTGTAAATAGTCGTATTTGAGAAGTTTTCGGTAATGGTATGCTACATTTTTATCTTTCTTCATTATTGAAAAACACGTCGTTTACTGAATTGTTAATATTCGATAATCGCTGCTATTTATTTCCCCTTTTATTTCCTAAGTATTTTTTATAATTTATTTATGGATAATTATCAGTTTTATTTCTATAAGTATGGAGACTACGTTTGTTACTCCCTCTGTAAGTTCATGGCACTCACATAATAGCAAATATCATTAGTTGTTGATTTTCTTTCGATATTTTAATTTCATTGAAAAATTATTTTTATGTGTATGTAGTATTATATATACTTCAATTAATAAAGGGAAGAGTAGTTCTCTAAATATTTCGGAATCTTTTTTTGTGCGTTGGAGCAATGACGAATTTTAACTATTTATGTAGGATATCAGGGTGAGATATGCAGTATATCTGGATAAAGCCAAGATATGTAGTATATCTGGATAAAACAAAATGCAGTATATCTGGATAAAACAAAATGCAGTATATCTGGATAAAGTTAAGATATGCAGTATACATATATCTGGATAAAGTCAAGGTATGCAGTATATATATCTGGATAAAGTCAAGGCATGCAGTATATATATCTGGATAAAGTTAAGATATGCAGTATATATATCTGGATAAAGTTAAATAGAATTAACTTTTACACCGAGTTTTCTTTTTGAGAAAGTTACATACAGAAATATAACATCATAATTCAAGTGTAACTTACTTGAATATTAATTGTAGCTTATCATAGTCTTGTTAGAAAAGTTTTTGTCTGCAAATATACAATTTTCTGTCAGTAATTTTATTAAGCTCAAATCATAACTATGACGAAAACAAATCCTGAATTGTTTGAAAATTTTAGTATACTATATTAATATATCATAATATTAGAATATACAATAATATTATATGATATAATTTGCAGTATAATAATATTCGAAGCCTATACTTATTTCGTGGATATTTTGTGCACTTGTTTATAAAAACTAAGCGTAATATTGTTTATTAAAAGTATCTTTGTTTTTTGTAGGTTGAGTGTGGATCGGAAGATGATCAACCAATCTTCCAGCATCATGTTGACACGCCATGAATACCGAAGACGACACCTCTAAAGACGCCCCTGGCAACGATGGAAAGACAGAAACCCTACAGATGACGTAAGACGAAGAGGAAAAGACGAAGGAATGAAGGTAGGGAGTATTTCTGTCAACATGCTAAAAAAAAGTAAGTGGAAGGGTTTTAGGCCGTCCTTGTACCTATCGTGAAATATGCTGATTGAAACTTGCAGGCACAGAAACAAACAGTTTTGAAGGATTTTGGAATCTTGCCTCTTTTGATTTGCAAAATAGTCATCTATTTGATTGCATACAAGCCATTCCAAAGAACAGATCTTATCCCAAGAAAACCAAGAAATAAGTGTCTTGCCGACAGTTCACTACTGAATACAATATGAAAGTGAATTTCCCATTCAGATTCCCATCAGATGTGAAAGCGTGTAAAATAGAGTTTATGAATGTACATGACCTTCAAAAATCATGAGGCAGACTGGATAACATAGTTTCTATTATTCCAAGTGGAGCTATAACCTTGAAAAGAGACCAGAGAGGGAAGCATACGAGCGGACCTAATAAAATAGCCGAAGAAAGGTTGGATTCGTTAAGAGCACACATTAAGGGTATACCAAAATACCAAAGTCACTACAGTAGGTCAGTCAATGATGGAAAACTTTCTCTTGATTGTGATCTTTCGATATCCCGACTATATGAAAATTTTATTTACCATGGTGTGCTGAAAGAAATATTGAAAATCTTGTGACTCAAGCGGCTTATGGGAGAGTCTTTTGTTCTGAATTCAACACAGGTTTTAAGTTACCACATTTAGACACGTGCAAGACCTGTGATGAAGCAAAAATTAATATAGAAGCATTACAGTTGCAAGGAAAAAATGATGAAGCAAAAGCTGCCAAAACTCTGTAAGATTCCATCAAACAAAAGCAAAGGCTATGCAGGGTCTCCTGAAAACCGAATCCCAGCTCAGCAATCCTAAAAAGCTTCGATTAGTAAGATTAGATAAGTTTCGATTTGCGACAAGCCCTACCGGTTCCAAAATTAACATCAAGACCTGCATTTTATTGCAGAAAATTGTGGTTGTACAACTTTGGAATTTACGATTGCGGAAATGAGAATGATTATATGTTCGTATGGGTTGAGGAGACAAGGCATAGAAGAAGCGACGAAATATGCAGTTCTGTCGTCAAATTTCTAGATACGAAACCTTAAGTAGAGGAACTTGTTGTGTTCACCTGCAACTGTCCAGGGCAAAAGAAGAACTGGACTATGATGGTCCTTTGATTGCAGCTCATTAGAGAAAAACAATCCAAGGACGTCACCCACTATTTTATTATCTCAGGACACACCTATTTGCACTTTGACAGAGATTTTGTGCTGATTGAAAAGGCTCAGAAAAAATATCCTAACATTTATGCTCCTCTTATTTGGCTCGATATTATCGCAAAAGTCCATAAGGAGAATCCTTTTTACTCAACAACGATGACATACAAAGGCCTTTTTAATGTTAGCAGCCTACTGCAAAATATAACAAGGGCAAAGGAAACAAAATGTGGGGAGCCTGTTGACTTTTCTTCTGCTATAGCTTACAAGTTTACAATCGAAACGCCGACAACTTTCTTCATTAAGCACAAAGTCAACGAAGACTACAAAGAAGTTCAGTTTCGCAAGGATGGTCAGCCAGCCATTATTGCACTTAAAAACCTTCAACCAAAGCATGGAGAACCCATAAAAATCAACAAGAAGAAACTTTCAGACATAAAAAGTCTTCTGCCTTATGTGCTGCCAATATCTACCATAACTGTTTCAATGGATTAATTTCGAGTGAGTCGTCTGACAGTGCAGATGATGACGACATCGAGATAATCTAAGAGACAGTAGGACAATCACCCCTATCATTAAAAGCAACAAGTTCTTTGTAGTTTTTTTATGTTATTTACTTGATTTTGTACAATAAATTTTGTCTCCAATGGAATAAATCTTTGTAAAATTATATGGGCAATACAATGATAAGCCACAAAAATCTATATTCAATAATGAAAAAAATTAAAAATAAAAAATTCAAGAGGGTTAAAGAAACTTTTGAACGTTGAAATGGGTGCTTAATATTTAAAAATTTATGATAAAAAACCCTCTCGAATATTGGAAAACTCATTAAAATTATGGAATTTTTTTAAACATAAAAATCGCTCTCCTGAACTATTTGAAAAATGTTTGTTTGTTTGTTTGTTTTTGCGGCTCAAAGACTACAGTGGTCATGCTGCGCCGGGACCTACTGTTTTCCGAGGAATCCGAACCTCTTAAGGCCTAGGGAACCAAACCCCGGACTACAGTGAGCAGTGCGATCTTTATGAGATCTCTGAGTAAGCGTTCTTTTTGCACTGCTGGGAGTCGAACCCGGATTAGCGGCGCACTAGGAGAACGCGTTACCACACTGCGCCATCGCAGGGCTATTTGAAAAATGTGGCTTATCACTATATTGCCCGGAGCGCTTCAAATACAGTTGCCGTAAGAGTGCATATTTGTGCAATTCTGCATTAAATAGCGGCCGTAATTATTCTTTGATGAAAGTAGATATTCAGAAATCCGAAACTTACAAGTACAGTAGAACCTGCTTAAAGTGACTACCTTTGGAATGATGGTCTCGTCTTGGAATTTGGTCTGCAATGATCACCATATACAGGTGATCACTATACAAGACAGACTTTGGTATAGGCATCACAAGTCCCTACTAGTTCTTTCTTACAAAAAGTGGTCACTTTATACAGGTGGTCACTTTATCGGGTTCCACTGTAATTTCCTATGAAAAACAGTAAAACCCTTCATTAACGGATACTCACTGAATACAAACAGTTGTCCGTAAAAGATGGGTGACCTTAAAAAGGGGCATTATTGTGAAGGATCTTCTTGCCAGAGAATTTTGGTTTGACCGCAAAAACGGGATAATTATATCTATAACGTGTCTGTTAAAAGGAGGTTTTTCAGCAGTGCCATTGATGCATTCTAAAATCTGCGAGTTGTATTTTGTTATTTTATCAGCTTTAAATTGTTTTGTGTGTGAATTTTCTCCCTGGTATTTGTATTTTATCCAAAAGAAATCGCTGAACAGTTTGGCTTTAAATACCAACTGAAATATAAATTATATTGTTACCTTGGAGGGCGTCAATTTGACTAAAATATAAAGGGCCTTCAATGACAAGTAAATCAGCCATATACAGTAATATAACAAACATATACAATAATAATCAATATGAGGCGGAACCTGGTAAAGTGATCACCTTTATAAATTGACCACCTGCATAAAGTGACCACTTTTTATAAGAGAGAACTGGTAGGGACATAGTGATGCCTTGACGAAAGTATGTATACGACCACCTTTTTATGGTGACCATTGCAGTCTTTTCCCAAAGGTGGTCAATTTAGACAGGTTCTACTTTATTTCATATGTTATATCTTTCACCCTAAATTAAATTCTGCATTTCTTTATTTATTGTTTATTAATTTTGGGGAGGCACCGGCTCCGAATTGTTTCTGGGGGGGGATCGAAAAGATCTGGGCCCCACAGAGTTGGCGTTCCAACTTTTGTTACTATACAAAAACTGTTTACTCAAGCTGTTCCTTAATGTCAGAAAGTTAGTTTGCTATTTTTTATGTGGTACAATCAAGACTAGTATTATTAATGATTAAAATGAATAAAAAGATCATAATTGTTTCAAGAAATAAATCAAGGAAACTAATGGAAATAATTGGAGCTGGAAAGCATAAGTTGCTCGAGAAATTCATATACTAGACATTACGTCGTGTTTCAGAAATTTATTTGATTTATTTTGTTTCAAATTTTTATTTCAGTAAGAAAACTAAAGTGTCTTTTTGAATTTATTTTTTTCTCACAAGCTTTATTTAATTTTCATGAAAATAAAGAACTCATGATAAAAAAGAAATTTTAATGCTTTTTTTGAATTCGGAGAATTTAAACTTTTAATAATTTTGCACTTCTAATTAAAAATTGCAATAAGGTTAATTTAGGAATCATGACTGATTATTCAGCAATAGCTTTTTGAAATGATTATACATATATTACTAAAAATGCAAATTTCTAAATTTTCCAAATTAGCAATTATTCAAACATATTCGAAAAGGTTTCAAAAACTTTCTCGGCGTAATTAGTTTAGCAATTCGTGATATAAAATTTGAAAGTTCACAAATCAAGTTTGTAATTTTGCTTTAAATCGCGTTGCAAATTAAATAGATCCAGTTATGAGAGTTTAAATAATTTATAGTCATTTCCATTTAAAAAGTTAGTGGAGCGTATCATCGAATATTAAAGGTAGTTATAAACCAATTAGTGGAGCAAATATATTTGAACTTGATATATATTTAATAAAGTTACCATTTTTCAAATCTATCCCATTCAAAAGTCGTAAATTGCGTAAAATAAAACACGCTTTTTATAGAACAAATGTATATTTTTACAAATATTAAAACGAGTAGGTCATTTTTAAATCAATTTTTAAAACCACGCAATATCGTGTTTTTAAATGATCTTTTCCCTTTAATTTTTTTATCATTAATGTTAAAGCAAATAAGAAGTCGTTTTTACCTAAGCTTGCTCTTAAACTTTTTCCCCTTTCCTTTAGTGTGTTCATCCATTTTATAGAATCAAATATACTTATTATTCTCCAAATTCAAAATCAGAGAAATAAACACTTCCATGGCAGAAACCACACTTGCGTTCCTGCTTAATGATCAGTGGAGCTCACTTGCTTCTCAACTAAAACGCTCCTGGCTTGAATCCCTTTCACTCAGACGCCATTGTTACCATTTCCTGAAATTTCATTCTTTTGACAAGCTATAAATTTCATACAATAAACAATATCTGATTAAGATTTCGTGAAATCCTACACAGATGCTTTCCGGATCACTTGTGCCATAAATTAAGCTTGTGTAATTACGTTCGGACTCCTGTAAAACGAGGATTTTGGGACCAACGAAAATGCTTTCTATGCCTGATCGCTAAATTCGATTTGCAATTTAAATTTTAAACTTTGAAAACTATGGCGGCACAGCTAACATATTTGCATGTAACGTACGTACAAAATACTCTAACCTTCGCAGCAAACGTCGACTAAATTATCACCGCGACAAAATTACTAATGGTTAGATAGGCAACAGTTTTGAAGTAGCATCAAATAAATATTCATCTTGCTAGCCCTAGACTCTTGTCTTATTTTTCTATTCGATAATCCGGCCCTGTTGGTAGATATCGGTAGATTGAGGGATCGAACAGCAAAAGATTTAATAAACAAAATTAAAAAAAACCTTGAAAAGAAGAATGACTTTTAAACTACTTTTAAACCAGCCAGCATTAATGCTTGAATGTCCCTAAAGTCTGAAAATTCCCTGATAAAGCGTCGGAATACATATACGCTTCGTATATCTAATTCTAATAATTTCTTTAATTCACTTATGTAAAAAAATCTCTTCATACATAGTATATAGGAATAAAATTTAAAAACAAACAAACCGAATTGTAGCGCACCCTGTATACCTAATTTTAAGTACATCCTGTAAAAGGGTTGCGATTTTTTATATCAACTGTCCAATAAACTAAATTTTCTATTATCTGCACTGAACTCAGTCTTGACCAGTTCAGATATCCAGTGCCTTATTGAATAAATTTCGTGATATACATCTGAATATGCATTTATTTTTAAAATTTAATACATTATATATCACACTATTTTGTAAAGCAGTGTGAGTTTACACTACTATAATACCCATATAGACAAAGGGAGAGAAAGAGAGAGAGCTCAACTATGGCTTAATTTTTGTGATTCATATACAGAACTAAAAGAGCTCTATACAGAATAAAAAATTGCATATTTTTTGAGCTATTGAGCCTTTACCCGTTTCCTAAGATTGCAGTATGCTCTGTACCCTTGTTTAATTCGGAATAGCATACTTTATATGCAAGAAATACGTTCACTTTCATTTGTGTTGTTAAATCCTGTCGCGTTTCGCTCAATGACTGCATGATGAGAATTAATTTTATTCAAACGGAACTGTAGTAGAACCCATTTTTAACATGCACGAAGAGACAAACACTTTTGCTCGTTATATCCGGGTTCTCGTTAAAATCAGGTTATTATAAAAGCATAATTAAAAAATAGAAAGAAAAGGTAGAAAACCGAAAACGAATATCATCGTTTACGTATATGTAATGTATTTAAGTATCAAAATTTTACGCATTTGTACATCAACACTTGAATGTCATTAATAATAATAATAATACTTTATTTATTCTTCTTGGAACAGTCGTTGTGACAATACATGACCACCAGAGGCGTAGCCAGGGGGAGATTTTGGGGGTTTTGACATCTCATCGCAATGAAATTTTGTATATTTAACATAGAAATATATGAGTTGTAGCTCTGTAACCCTTCCCATTAAGCCTATAACCCCCTTATGAACTTTCCGCCTATCCCACTGATGACCACACACAAAAAAGGGTCCCAATAAAATATCTACGATGAACATAACGGGCATGAGGATCTCAGACTGATTCAAAATAACAAATTACACAAACAATACATGTAGCCATTAGGTTATTTCCACATATTTCAACACCCTACTCTCTTTACCATTGTCGATGTTGGGTCGGCAGATAAGTTCCCATTGCACTCATTGTTCGATTGGGTTTGTTCGCAGCTTGTGTGATGTCAATATTTTCAGGAACAGGAATATAGAAAAAATAATTAAAAAATATTATTTTCTTCGCAAAATGGAAAAAAAAATCTATTTTTATTCTACCTACGCAACTTAAAATGAAATTTACTGGAGTGCCGATGGCTATAAGAGATTTTCTTTCGCAATAAAAGGTTTTTGTTCTGCATGTTTTGAATGTATTCAAATGTTGTATTTACTCTCGTTACAACCAGGTTTCCATTATCACCTAGCTCGTTATAAGAAGATTCTTCTGCATCTTAATCACATGCCAATATTTTTTTTTCATCAAAAATAGCATCTTTCTTTTCTTTCTTACTTTTTTTAGTCATTATCGCCTTAATCCCCCTTTATCATGCTTCCGTGACTTTCGGCATATCCATCTTCCTCTTGAACGTCTTTTCTTTTTTTCTCTCCATTGTTGCTTCAACTAAAAAAAGCTTCCGAGGCTATTTATTAGGCGGACATATTCCATTAAATTTTTATGGTCTCTTATTCACTGTATTTTTTTTGTTGATTTTAATTCCTCTCTCTTTGGGATTTCATTTATCTTGAAACTAATTTACGTTTTAGCTAGTTTCTTTCGTTTTTACAACAACCTTTCTGTGATGCCATCTAATATTTATCACAGAATTTGCATTGACGGCTTTTAAAAAGCGATCATGCAAGCTACAATGACGGCTATTCTAGTCAATTTTAGAAGTAATTGTTAATCTTACACATAGAAAATATCAATCAAACAATTTTAAGTATTATTTGATATGTTAATGCCCATGCATTAAAGAAAAAAACCTATTTAGTTTTCGGGATAAATACCCGGTCAAATTGATAGCATAATAAATTGGCTTGAATTTCTGCTTAAGATGCAAACAAGTTAGCTAGAAATTGGCAATTTTTAAATCATGCGAAGAGGAATATATTGAAAAATTTTCGGGAAGAAAAAATGAAAATTCTTTGTGAATGTAAAAAACGTTTTAAGGCTGGTATTAAGCGTTTTAGGCTTAGCCGATTTCTTAATTATTTTTTTATATTTAGAAATTAAAAGAAAAAGATAAATTTTTCTTTAACGTGAAAAGGGGTTTCAGACTGAAATATTTGATTTTTCATAATTTTTATGAAGTTCTTGTTTGAAATCTCAATCCATTAGCATAGCTAACGTGAAGGTATAAGTGGGGTATAAGCACCTACACCAATGCCCCCCCCCACATACCATTCATTTATAATTTTTCTTTTTTCGAGAGGTGTTAAATTTCTTAAATGAACAAATAAATCACCCCTCTGTTTACGTCAATAATGTTGCCAGTAAAGAAACTGTGCAAGAAAATGACTGATTTATGTATAGAAATAGATTATTTTACACGAGAAATTAAATTGGTTCGTTTAATCCCACACAACTTCACCCCACTTCAGCCAAGTTATTTGCTTGAACTTTTACGGAGCAAGAACAACAAAGGTCACTATGCGTCAAATAAGGTGAAGTGAAAGTAGGCCGTTGGTACTCAGTGATATTAATCTGCAAGACACCGCAATATCTCTAGGTGCTCTTCCTTACCACAATCTGGAACCTACAACGAGGGATACTTTGATAAAGGCGATCTCTTCGACTGGAATTTAAGCAGTAACCATTAACTTATCTTTATAAAAAATGGCCGTTTTTGGAGGTGCCCCCAAACGAGGGTACACGTTTGTTATTAAATATGGTATGCTTAGAAAATTTCAGTCGTCTCTTTTAATGACTGTGAAATAGGTGTCACAGTAAAAACAAAATTTAAGTAGTGAAAAAGCGTGGCGTAAATACAAAGCGCCATTTTTCAAATTTTGTCATTTTAGGTTTAAATACAAAATAGTGAAAATTTAAAATAATTTTCACAATTTTTGTAACTTCCCCTTTAACCTGTTAACCGGGGAATAAAATTTTGTGAAACTCGTTTCACACTGGGGACAATTTTTTTTCTCAGTGATATTTAATTAATTTAAGTGATATTAACTATATTCATTATATTTAATTAATTTCAGTGATATTAAATATATTTAATTTCAATGACGAAAAATGTCGTCATTCGCATTTTGGTAGTCTTCTGGGCATGACGAAAAATGTCGTCATACCCAGTTAATAAGTTTTTTATACAAACCTTTAAGTTTTATGGTGATGCCGTGGTTGGGCAAAATTACCTTGTGGCTGATGGCATCTACAGTTTATTATCAATTAATGACAACACTGCATATTTATACATAATTAGTTTCATATTGAATTAATTATTTTAAGAAGTTAATAGACGTCTAGGTGTCGACGTGTATTAAAATTCAGATTGCATTAAACCGCTCAAGGTAAAACGGTTTTGTGGTGAACTTGCACAGAAAATGACGTATCTCGACTCATTCTTACAACGTTTTAAAACACCGGATTGCAGAACGGCGCCTAAATTGATGAAACATCTCTTTCCATAACGTATTGGTCCAATTTTGATGTTTAAGTTCAAAAAATATTGGAACTTGGCCAGCATTGAGAATCAATAACAAAGGATGTTTTATTGAGTCGCTTTTAGGGTATAAATCGGCATGGGATTGCAGGTTGTGATTTTCGCTTCTCGATTTAGAAGCCGATCAAAGGTATTTCTGGCGTCCCAAGTAAACTTTAAGTTGGTTTGATTTCTGAAATTGCTGAATTCAGGAAAGTGATTCTGATCTTGATTAAAGTAGACAGTGATGAAAGAAAAGCAGATGGATTAAGTTGACGATAGGCTCGGTACCGTGGAAAATGACAAAGTAAAATGATAAGTTCATATGAGGTATTTTAAAGTACTATATGCTAATTTGTGTATATTGTTGTAAGTAATAAGAATGATAATAATTACGAGTATACGTAAAATACTCACTTTTTGAATTTATTTAATATGTACATATAGATTTCCCAACCTGTTTAATCGGTGTGCTGAGTTTGTGGTTAAAGTCCATGTTTCTTTCATCATACTGCGGGCATATCCCAAATAACAAAGGTCGTCTTGGGGACGTCCTGAACGCCCGTATTTGATACTAGGACGTAGTGGATGTTCTATTCATATCCATGTTTGGGTCATCCTAGAGCAGAAGTCCTGTGGACGTCCTGAGAATGTCCAGAACATCCATCTTTGTTCCTAGTATGTAAAGGATGTTTTCCGTATGTATTCAGGATGGCCTATACACCTCCCTGCTCGGTTTATCCTACAGTAGAAATCCTGTAAGTATCTTCTGAGATAAAATTTTTCAATGATCTGAGTATAAAATATTCAATTGCTTGCTTGCTCTCTAATGACCGATTCCATTGACCGAGTTTTAACATTTTCTTTACGAAGGATTTCCTTTAAATATATTTTTTCTATCTAACTCTAAAATTAAATTATGATTTAAAAACCATAATATATTAAACATAGTACACTTAAAGTTGCTCACCAAGCGTCTTCAAATTTGGAAATGGGGGGGGGGATTAATAATTAAATGAATACACATATGCACACATGTACAACACATTCCTTGTGCACGTCCACGTGTGCACTATCTGATTACGTTCAAATTTTAAAATATAGCGATAACAATAGATCGAATTAATTTTTTGATAAGAAGGTTAGTTTTGTATTTCAAAATAAGCCTCGTTATGTCGGGCTTAATATTTGAAAGCTGAAATCTTAGGTATGACTATGTGTTGTTTAACCGATTCCTATATTTATTTTTAAGGTAAAAGCGATCAAGTAAAGATTTCTTCAAGCTTCCATGCATTTCTCGTGAGAACATTCGCGGACCTCCGAGTGTCCGTTGAGCACAGGATGACAACCGATGTTCTAGGGGACACAATCTTATGTTGGTTTTCTCCATTTTCGAATTCATTGGACTGCGTTGGGTCCCTAGTAATCTTATTTGCATGCAATTCCTAGGTAATGATTCCTAGGTAGCATTATGCCTCTGATCTCTTCACAAGTGATTCGTTTTATCACGCAAAAAGAAAAACAATCTTGCTTTTGGAAAACTCAGTACTGCCATAACTCAGGATACAGAACGTAACTTCAGCCACTCTGCTGTAGCCAGGACTTCCTTTCTGTAACAATATATCCATCTGTCTCTTCAGATAAAATTGCTATTTTTAGACCCTGATATAAAGGGAACTTGTATGCTTCCAGAACTGTCCCTATAAACTCGTTTTGGAGAAATAAGAATGATATAACTCGGGCCAACTATTTATCCCCGGAAACGGAAGTACATTTGATCCATTTTAGAGAAGTTTTTTCTCAAGTTATTTTCCTGATCTGTCGGAAAAACTATTTACCTTTGCCAAACTTCACTCAATTTACGCATGGATGACGCACGAGAAATTGCCCAAGAAACATTTATAGGCTTGACAAATGAAATGGCTAGAGAACTGCTGAATTTCTTTCAGTATTACGATACAGATTCGGTCTTGCAACTTTGAAGTGCATTCGATGTCCTCCAAAATTAGTGCGATAACGTCTTCCGCAATAATTCATTAAACAATAAATGGAAAATATTTGATATGGATTAAAATTGACCTTTGACCCCTTTAAAATCCTCCTTCCTCCATATATCTGCTTTCCATGTTTGCTTGATTAAAAAAAAAAGGAATGCGTTTATGAATTATTTCCTCGTTTTCAGAAAAGGTACTTTATTTCTCATTGGTATGTTCTAATACAGTGTATGTAATCCATGTCGGCCGGCACAGGAAATTTCAAATTAAGATTACAATTTATTTTTGGGTTTAAAAGTTACTTCTGTTTAATTTATGTTAAAATAAGCTCAATACCCGAAAATGTTCGAAAAAAGAGAATTCGATAATATCATCAAAAATTTTGCAGCTTTAAAGAAGATAACAAAGAGAAAGATAACAAGGAAAAGTAAAAGCCATTTCCACCGTAATAGGCACAGCTGGTGTAATTAGAAAAATAACACTGAACACCGTGTAAATGCATCAGATGTCAACAAAATAACAATGGACTAATTACTAAGGCACTGCCTTGCTTGAAACCAAACACATATTAAGCAAATGCGAGTGCGTTTGATATCTGAGGCCCTTACAAAGGATCCTACGTTAGTAGCCAACTTTAGTCATCAGGACACGATTGATTGCGTATATATATTACAGAAATACTTTGATTATCTTGATGACTAATATTTTGACATCTACGTTTAGGTTAAAGCTGGAGCTTTTTACAAAGCAGAAAAAGAGATGTGGCCTTCGTCCAGAATCGAACCTGGGATCCCCCATATTACCTAGAGTGC
>QLNU02015003.1:37393876-37405634 GCA_006491805.2 Dysdera silvatica | reverse complement strand
TATTTGACAACTTCCTGACGTCATAAACCTGTTTACCTGTAGCAGCTCGAATGTTGAGAGTTACCCAAAACACTAATAGGGATGGTGGCTTTATTTCGGCGGGACACTTTTTCCCCCTATTTTTTTACACGTTCATTTTTTTTCCTGCCCAGGTGGGGCAGGGAGTGAGTTACTCCTTGTAAATATGTATTTGTATATAGACTTTCTTAATATATTTGTTTCGTTCTTATTGGTTTGTTTCGTGTCCAGTTACGGCATATAATCACGGTGGCTTTATTTCGGTGGGACACACCTTATGTGAACGATGCCCCCTTTTTGTAAACTTAGCCTTCAAAACCTTGAATTCTAAGAAAAAGATCATCATTCTCGTATCTTTTTAATCAAATCGGTTAAAGTCAATCGAAGCCAAGACGGTGTCACTTTTAATTCTTTACAAATATCTCTAGTTTAAGCTAAACCACGTGGGTGTTAAAATATTAATTATCGTTAATTATTTCTACGAAAATAGTAAAAATATGGCCCGGGTGGATTCATATATTGACCAGTATTTGGCAAGTTGCGCTCTTCCTGCGAATGGTAATAATATTTTATAAATAGTTTTATAAGTATTTTACATTTAGTTAAATCCTTTAACTACCTTCTAATAAATGAGAGATAGCCCTAAATTAGCATGTGCTTGAAAAAAAGCATTGTTGAGGCCAGAGTAAAAATCTTTTCTGGGTGAATTTAGCTTCCGTGGTGTCAAATTTTACCGTTGTCGAAAAAATCTCTATGTAGATTTTAAAGTTATTTGAATCACTGAAAAGGGTAAAAAAGTAATTAAGTACATAATGGATAAGGCACTTGAGTCGTTTTTTCAGGTCTCTCGAATCGACAGGCGTCTTTTCTAAGTGCAACAGTACGTAGTACCTTTAGTGACGAAGCATTTTTTCCTTTCCTCTTATTTTTAAAACATATTTTTGAAACAGCAATGAAGCTCAAAAAACGAGCTGCAAAATCAAATCAAATCAATTTATTCTAGCAATGAGATATACAATATTTTGTAAACATCATCTACATCAATCCAGGGGCCGATCCAGCGAGGAGTGGAGGGGCGATCGACCCCCCCCCGGTCAGGGAAAGATAGGAAAAAAATAAAGACGACGAAGGATATTTTATGTGTTGTTTGTTACGACTGTAATAAACAAAAGTCTTACACTGGCGTCCAAAATTTTCAAGTTTTAAAGAAATGTAATTCAGGAGTTCTTCCACGTATCTACAAGCTTCTCGCTCTTCAAATTACTTTTTCAGTAAGGGTTACTTCAGCATAACGTAGTTTTTTATCGTTGAAGCGCCGTCAAACTTGGCTTCGAACGCGGATGACAGAAGAGACTTTTAATACACACCCACAGAGACATTCATATTGATGTAAATAAAGTGATTGACAAATTTTCAAAGAAACCAAGATGGCTCGACTTTGCACTATAAACTTCAAGTTTTTTAAAAAGTCGCTTGTTATAAAAAAAGTAAAATAATTACGATGTTTTTGTAGTTTAAATTTAAACTTGTTCTATTAATTACATTGTAAATTATCGTTTTGGTTATTGTATATGTCTCCTTTACTAGCTTATCCTTCTGTCATACTTGACTATAATCTACCCTAAACCATATAGTTTAATTAAAGAAAAGCCCAACTTTACTTCATTGTCATAAATTAAATATTTTGGTGAAGATAAAGGAAGGCTAGTAATATAACAACATTTACTTAAACTATTTAACAGCCCAAAACTAAAACTTTTCCCGGCGAGGGCTCCAGAAATCGCCCTCCCCACCACGCGATACTATCCTGGATCCTCCCTGGCATCAATTTTTTTACAATTTAATAAAATGCCCGTGGTTATATTGTATAAAGTATCGGCCATTATTTAGTTATTTAAATGAGAAGTCTTGATGATAATACTGAATTTGACAACAAGCACGGCTGTGCCATAGTAGACCACAACGACTAAAATAGATTGTTTAAAGTCGCTAGAGACAAAGCAGTGTTAGAGTGTATAAATTACTGGTTTGGCCACTGATGCATCATAATTTAGTTTATTCTGCGTTAAACGCAGCTTGAAACATGGTTATTTGAACAACGCATGCAGTCATAATTTCTTCACCAATTGAATTTAATTGGGCAACCGTTAGAGTAATACTTTTATGCATTTTCTATCGTTTCCGTAGTTTGTTGCTGTAAGTTATTCAAGGTTGTTTTTTTTTGAAAAAGTGTCTGATGCAGTTTATTTTGAGTTTCTATTCATATATCGCTACTTGCCTCTCATTATATTTAATGCTTTGTGGGAATTAAAATTGAGACAGAAAATGAATGCCTTTTTCAATTTGATCAATTAATTTTATGTCTATTAAAATATTTTAAATCTCCTTTGGTGCAGCAGTGGCACTTAGGCTGTTTAACCTTTTCTAGACACTGCCATTTTGTAAATACTTGTCACTAATTGGCGATAATATAAGCAACCATAAGCTTTATTTCTTGTAACGTCATGTCTTTTAGTTTTTGAGTCCCGTGAAGAATACATTTTGTCACTGCTAATGTACGATTTGACAGAATAATAAAAATAATAATAATAATTTTAAGTAATAATAATAATAATACTTTTAAGTAATAATAATAATAATAATAATAATATGAAATAATAATAATAATAATAATAATATGAAATAATAATAATAATAATATGAAATAATAATAATAATAATAATAATAATAATAATAATAATAATAATAATATGATATAATAATAATAATGATGACAACAATAATAATAATAATAATACTTTTAAGTAATAATAATAATAATAATAATTGTGTAATAATAATAATAATAACTGTGTAATAATAATAATAATAATAATAATACTTTTAAGTAATAATAATAATTAAAAGTAATAAAAATTAATTAATAATAAAAACACCAACGGGGCACAGAGCATATGTTCTTATCCGGATGGGGTAAAAGAGGGATAAAACACGAATATGAAAGGGAAACGAAATAAAGTAAGTGTAAATATAAAAAAATAAGAAATTAAAAGTAATGAAAATGTAGTTGGAGATAAGATATTCCTTCTTGACACGAGGAAGTGGCCATTAGAGTTTCTTTCCAATACCTTGACCACTAAGCCAGACAGCCAAGTACGCATTTGTGTAGTCTTATTTTGTACACGTGTTTGGGAGAAAAAGAAGGGAGCTACTCATTAAGTAAACTAAGAAGATTATAGAGAAATCGTTCATGAAGATTATATCTGAAACTCTGTGGTTAAGGTTCAAATGTGAATGTAACGTACGTAATTAACATGTATGCGTATATATATACACGGAGAGATGGACAAACAGACAAGTTAGTAGAGATAAACAATAAGGAAACCGATCAGTAGATCAATTTTTAGAGGAAGCTGTTCTTTTATATTAAACTACATTGTAATAATAAACACACATTATCTAGTATGTCTATAACGAGGATAATGCTAAATTGTTTTTACTATCAAGCAGATTCTGGAATCGTTTTGAAGAAAACCAAAGATATTCATGGGGTACTTTAAAAATGGAGAAAAATTTTTAAAAAATTGAACATGTGCACAAACGAACGATATATTTCGGCTCATCAGTAATTTGAGTTCAAACTGGAATTACTTCACTTCCGCTTATTTAAAAAAAACAATGACCATACTTCAGGATGGATTAAAACTAGCAACTTTCGGGTTGTAAGGCTGATATTTTGATTACCATGCTATTAAGAGAATACATAGCCTTTTTGTGTATATAAATCTAAAGAGATAATCGGCTGTTAAGGCGGAAATGGAGGAAGGATTAAACCACTCTGATTGAATCCGCAGTTCCCCATTTAGTTGAAAAGTCAAATTTTAATTTGACGTTTATAACGTGGCTTTTGTGATTTGACATAATGTTTGCAATATAGTGAACTTCGAAATGCTTTGACATCACTGAGGCCATGGAGATCAATAATTGTCACATTTAAATGCTTTTCAAGTAATTGCCACTTCAGCTGCCATACCTCTTGTTATCCTTTTCTACAGTTTTATTGCTCCATTAGTTGCTGTATTTGAATGTATGCCATTTAACTTCATTGAGGTTACTTAAGGACATGGATGTTGTTAAGCTTTAAATGGATGCCACGCGTTCTTCCTTCACAAATTTACCTTGAGTGGTAACATGGTCAATATTTATTGAAAGTTAGGAGAGTGCAAAAATAAATGGCAAAGCCGTGGAGAGCTATACAATTGAAACCTGTAAAATATCAGGGTTTTCAGATCACGTTATGATACTGGTAGTAACGTCATAGTTATTAAGGTAAGTATAAAAAGGATATATATATATATAATTAGAGAAATAGATAATTCCTTCTATCATCTTTTAATATAGTCTTCATTTCGATCAATCATTTAAGATGAAAAAAACACCATAAGCCTGGACCGGAAAAGAAGTCCAAGCTTGGAAAACATTAGTGAGCGTCAACACCTATTTTGGAACAAAGAAGACTGAATTTAAAAGTGAAATTCTGCCATTAGCATAAACTTTTCAGAATTCGCTTGAAGATCTGAGACTTTCCATACCTGAAATTTGAATGGATGCTTGGATACATACTCAACTACCTTGAAGCGAGAAGCACAGGTTTTACATTTTTGTAGATCACTATGGGGAGCGCATAAAGCTAACGCTTTAAGTTAGCTGTTTTTCTATCCAAATTATGCAGCCTACGAAAATTTGATTTTGAAAATCGATACCTTATTTTGCAACAGAAAGCAAGGATTGCTTTAAAGTAGAATTTAAGAAACATTGTTTCTCCAAAACAGAATGGAAAAATCTAATTTTACTTTCCCATTTCGTTTACATTCTGACTATATACATCTTGTTGAAGTTGTCATTCTTTTCTGCATTTCTCGAAACTCTTTTTTTATGCATGAAAAATGGTAAATTCTGTTTCTGTAAATTTACTATTCTTAATACTTTTCTTTGCTCCCGCTTCGCCAAATGGAGCTTATATTGAATTGCTAGCTAACAAGCCTTGTGAAATGGCTAATTCAGTCGTCAATACTGCAAAGGAAATAACTCTAAAATTTGGATTCTCTGGAGGGTATTAAAATTATTTTTCTGGAATATCTTTAGATAAATGATTTTTCGCTTTCCCGTCTAATTAGCAATTTATCGATCTCCAGAGAAATTTAAAATTTTAGAGATACCACTCCCTTGAAATCTATGTTTTCATTTTTATAATTATATTTTTTTTATTTTTAAAATAACCATTATATGGGGAATATTTCGAATATAGTATTATACATTGGCAGTTTCCTAATGTTAATTTATATATATATATATATATATATATATATATATATACATTACCCATGGTAATGAAATATCACTTGTCGTATTTTATTTAGTTACTATATTATACTCATATTATTACTTTATTTATTCATATGTTATTCTGATTGCTAAAAGCCTTTAATGAATTTTCCTCAGAAATTATACTGGGATGATTATTTACAAAAATTACATATTACAACAACAAATAAGATCGAACACCCGTTTCTATTTTGATTTTTATATTTACGTTTTAACATAGCAAAACACCGAAATTTTAAGTGATGCTCAGCAAACGTTTGCCTAATTAAAAATAAGTGTTTTGCAATGTATAATTTAATTTATTGGGAAGTTCTGAGGGATTTTACTTTGAAGAAATGTATTTTTTCCCCTCCCTTTTTTTTCGCTTATACTTCGTTTTTAGGTTTGTTGTATAATGTTTTGTATCTCAATTAGGAATTCAGGGCTGAGGGCGTAAGGCATAAATATTAATTCTAAAAAATTGTAAAATAATATTTTCATATTTAAATTAATGGAAATATTCTTCACAATATTTTCCATGTACGCAATATTATATTTATTAGGTTTATTAATAAAAATATATCGCATTCGTCATTAGTCGCTGTCTATTTCTCCCTCTCTCCCCTTCTTTGATTATTAGATTCTTTTCAAGAATCCAAGAATTTTTTCACGATTTTCTTACTACTTGATTAACAATAAAGCACTACTTTCACAGCTTCATGTATTTTTGCAGTAGAGATGAAAAAGCCGAAGCAAATGAAGAGGAAACATCTATATCCATTTCCTAATTACGAGCGATAGTCACTTCCTATAAAAGACCACCCCCCCCTCACAGCCACTATCAGAAATGATCGAACTCATCAACACTAATTACAAGTATTTTTTAACGTTGATTATGAATGTGTAAAGATTTTGAAAGTGCATCGTCGAAAAACGATTTTTTATTTCGCTATTTAAAATCTTAGACAGTATATTTTTTCTATATACCTATTGTCTATATATTCTGTCTATTTTTTCTATATACCTATTGTCTATTGTTTCACTATTTTTTCATACCTATTGTCTATATATATTCGCCCATTTCTTTTCATATAACCTATTGTCTATATATATTCTGTCTATTTTTCTATATATACCTATTGTCTATATATTCTGTCTATTTTTCAAGTATACTCATTGTCTATATATATTCTGTCTATTGTCTATATATTCTGTCTATTGTCTATATTCTGTCTATTGGTCTATATTCTGTCTATATTTTTTCTATATACCTATTGTCTATATATTCTGTCTATTTTTTCCCACCATGAATGGTGTCCCGAGAAAGTTACTTCTCGATGTCGCGCCTCCAAAAAATTTTCACGTTCGCAATTCAATTATTCTAAACTAGTGCTAATGGGGTTAGATCACACTTGGAGAGGGGGGATCTTTATGGAAAGTGGCTATCACTCACATGATGGGAATCTATAAAAGAAACATGGTCTCTATGCTTTCTGCAAATTGCATACATTTTCAATTCTATTCTTAGACAATAAATTAAAAGCCTCATTATACCTAATACACCTAGATCGATGTTCGGAAAAGAACAAGGAACATGTCTGAATGTAATACATGCATCAATTCAATGCTTCATCCTGCCCAATATCGCAATTTTTCAACTGAAGATATAACTCTGCATAGGAAGAAAATTCTTTGTTTTTATCGTTTAAATTAGGGATCGGCCACCACTCCAGGTTACTGGCCAAACAATACTGTAAAGCCATTCTTTGTGTCAGCGGAACAATTCGTAAAAGTCTGCCGCGGGCCACTTATCAAATTATGAGTGCTTATGTTATAATTTGTTTATTAATGCAGTTTAAGTAGATTATTTGATATGTTTCTAATTCATTAAAAGAATTTCACTTTTAGAAAAAACGGTTGGTTGGATTTTATGGCGAAAAGGCAGCAAGAGTCGTTCCGTGCCAAAAAAAAAAAGATTTTTTTTTTAAATTTATTGAAAATGTCTGTGCGTATTCAATGTACAATTTGCAAGATTTGAGCTGTATAAAGCGCAAACAGCCTGGTCCTTTTGATGCATGAAACTATATTTTCCAGTTAAGGAGTTTTGAAAACAACATATATAGATTTTTTGCTTTTTTCACAGCAGACTTTTTTTTTTGGCAATATTAATTACACGCAATACTAAATTTGTAATGAGATAACGTGACTGATAGTAGAGAAGTTAAGATGGAAAAAAATGGCTTTGGATGGAAATAGAAGCAAGGATCGTTCAAAGTTCAAAAGGTCAGTCAGTTTGACTGCAAATAGTTTTCTGCAGCTTTTCCATCGATGTCGAACAACGTCTATCTTTAAAAGTTGTGAATACAGAAATGGATTTTGGCTAAAAGCAAATAAAATACTTTTAATTCTAACAATTGTACTTGGATTTTTTTTAAGTCACTTCAGATCCACTAGGAATTCGTCCACGTGTGCCGTTGGCTGAAGATCTCTGGTCTAAATGAAAATATAGTTACTGTTCTGTTAGACTTTAAATCTATAAAATAATGTGAAATTGGGTCAACCGAACTCGAAAACAAGATTTATGGAATATGTTGCTCAACTGAAGGAGAATCTCGTAACAAGATATTGCTTTCTGTTTTCCTCCACATTTGTAAAATCTAATCATGCCAATATTCTAAAAGTCTCAAAAATATCAATAGAAGCTTTAGCATCATATGTTGTATCATTAATAATTGTAATTATGTTGAATAAATTTACATATTATCTTAACCTTTAGCTTACGAGGGGGACGGGGTACATCCCAGCATATTAACTTCTGAAAAGAACGGGACTGGGATAAGCTATATCCCAGCGATTCTTCCCTCCACTTTCGTGTTCTTCGCAAGTTGCAGGTCAGTTTAGTAGTACAAATGGTTTGATCGTGGGTGGTAGCGAAAAAGGTTACGAAATAAAGGCCTATTATACAAATAAGATCTTTTCCTGTCCCTTCCACTTCTTCTTCACCACTTTGTATGAAAGTTAACAATCTTCTATTAGATTATCTGTAGGTTCCTTAGCTTTTACAAACGTATAATACACGTCCTCTAAAATTATTTGCCGTTGTTTATTTGTACTTCAGCGTCGCTATATCTCTCTCCTGATACCATGTAGCTAAGCTTTCAGGTGTCACTTAGGTTGATTTGTATGGGGGAGGGGAAGAGAAGAAGCGATACGCCCTCGTGCATACTCCTGTCTGGGATTACAGCGCCGCCTCCGGCGGCCACCCTTCCCAATGAAACCCTTGCACAATCCTCCTCCTCCTCCCGCCCTCGTGCGTACGGAACAACAAATTTCTGTTTTCTAGCCCCATAAGCTAAAGGTTAATTAAAAACAAAATATGCAAAAACTTTATTTGAAGTTTAAAGCACATTCTCGACATTTTTCAAACACTAATCTAGATGCGTTAGATGTCGCATAGTTTTGTTTCTTTCCCAAAAAATAAAATTAAGATCACCTGTGCTGTCCTTCGCGGAAATCGTTGAAAATACGTTTATCTTATAGACTTTCACTATAATTTGAATTCCTGGAAAAAATGTCAATTTCTGACATCACACCTTCAAAATCTTCACATAATCGTAATAAGCGTTAAACATATTTTAAACTAAGGCTAACAGTTTTTAATAATTTCTAGGGGACGAGGTTTTCTTAGGAAGTGGTTATACTTTTTTCATTATAATTATTATTAATGTGTTTTAGAAATATACATCATTTTTTTAAATCAAAATTAAATTTATAAATCATAATTTTAATAGATCAAAATTATTTACATAAAAAGCAAATGCACACTTCCTGTTACCCATTTTGCGATAAAAAAAAAGGTCTCAAAACTGCTGTTTTTTTTAAGCAAAGCAATGAAATAATTTTACTAACACACCTTACTCTGTATTCAAACCGTATGTCAATTTTAGTTGAACATTAATTTGAAATTATCGAATACATTAATTTTATGAACTTGAAAGTATATTATACCAATTTAAATTAAACAACAATATAAATCAACGTTTATTGGCGTAGTGATACCAGCGCCGATGTTATGGCGTGATTAGATGGTGAAACGTTCGAAAGAAAAGAAATATTTCTGCGTTCGGTGGGACCTGTATCCACGGCCTTCCACTTGCGGGGCGGAGGCTCTGCCTACTGAGCTACGAACGACATCTAATCTCTTTACGAACGTATATAAAGACTATTTACTGAATATTTATTTAATAATAATATATATTTAATATTAAAGAAGTATTTATTTTCTTTCGAACGTTTCACCATCTAATCACGCCATAACATCGGCGCTGGTATCACTACGCCAATAAACGTTGATTAATATTATTATTTGCTTTAATCTGCGTAGTGTTCGATTTATATATGTACCAATTTAATTAATGAATTTTAATTTAATATTAATTGTTTCATCAGGCATTGATTTCTCGAATAACAGTAAATAACGTTCACTATATTTCAGCATTCTAAAAGGACAATCAAAGCGATTTTTTGAAAGAATTTTTTCTTAGTGACTCGATCGGTTTGTTCATTTGCACAAATCCGTGATTAATCTTTTTCAAAAAAATTTTCGTTTAAAGAAAATATATTTAAATTGCTTTGTGTTTTTATGTGGTTTTTTTTCACTAATTAAGAGTGTTCTTTTTCAGTATTCACTTGATTGGGTGGATATTCGTTGTTCGAATAGACACAGCTGAATTCTATTTTCTAAGGACGGCAGTAATTTTTTTTTGAAAAGCTCAAATATTTTTTTAAAGAAAATAAAAAAACTTCGATGGTTAAAGGCGAAGATTTTTTGTTTGACTAGTGCATGTCGAAATTAAATTGATTCTCATATCGGTTTAATATGTCTCTTTCACTTTTACTCGCTCATAGTTTAATCGTTCATCTTATTTACAATTCGCATCATGCCATGTCATCTATATACTATATACGTGACCTTATTTTTTCCACTTTGTTATATTTTATAACGATGAAACAGTTGTTTCTGTATAAATCAATGTATTTAATTTCATATTATTTTATTATGCCAACCCCTCAACTATAGGTTACTACCCAGGCTAAATAACTATTATTAGAATATATATTGCATTATATACAGTATATATATACGTACAATATACATCATATTACATAACGTGCTATATCATCATCATCATCATCATATTCAACCATTATCTATCCACTGCTGGATGAAGGTCTCTCCAAATGCTTTCCACACAAGTCTATCCTGAGCAATTCGCTTCCACGTCACCCCAACCTGTTTTCTTATTTCATCCACCCATCTAGTTTGAGGACGTTTTCTAGGTCTTCGGTGGTCTCTTGGAATCCAGTTCAGAATTTCTGTTGTCCATCGTTGATCAGTTCTTCTTGCAATATGCCCAGCCCATCGCCATTTCAGCCCTTTTACTTTAACAATGATGTCCTCTACTCTAGTTTGCTCTCTCACCCAAGTGTTCCTTTTTCGATCTCTCCTAGTTATTCCAAGCATGCACCTCTCCATGCTCCTTTGCGTTGTCTGTAACTTTCGTATTGCTCCAACTGTTAGACTCCATGTCTCTGATCCATAAGAGAGGACTGGCAATACACACTGGTTGAAGACCTTTCTTTTTAGACACAAAGGCAATTTCCCCTTCAGGATAAAACTGTTTCTTCCAAATGCACTCCAGCCAAGTTTAATACGTCTGTTGAGTTCTTTCATAATGTTGCCATCCATTGAAATCAGCTGGCCAAGGTAAATATATGAATCAGCAATTTCTAGCTCAATGTTGTCAACTTGTATTTTTGTTTCCTCTACGAAATTATTGAACATGATCTTAGTTTTTTGTAGGTTCATCTTGAGTCCAACTTCTTTACTTCTAGTTGAGAGCTCCTGTACCATGTCTTGGAGTTCTGATGGGTTCGTTGAAAAAATAACAATGTCATCAGCAAACCGCAAATGATTTAAATATTCACCATTTATTTTTATTCCCCTGTTATTCCAATTTATCTGCTGAAAAATCATCTGTAAAGCTGAAGTAAAAAGTTTTGGAGAAATGGTATCTCCCTGCCTCACACCTTTACCAATTTTGATAGTTTTGGTATCTTTATGTAACCGAAATTTTGCACTTGCATTTTTATACACACGTTTCACCATGTCAATGTACACATCCTCGATGTCTGCTGATCTTAAAGAGTTGATGACTGCTGATGTTTTAATAGAGTCAAAGGCCTTCTCATAGTCAATAAATGCCACACACAATGGAAGTTCATATTCATGTGTTCTTTCAATTAATTCTCTTAATACTTGAATATGGTCCACTGTACTGAATCCACTTCGAAATCCAGCTTGTTCTCTTGGTT
>QLNU02015003.1:37372746-37385449 GCA_006491805.2 Dysdera silvatica | reverse complement strand
GATCGTCTTGATTTGGATAGGGATAACAACTTTGACCTTTTCTATTGTAGTTTCCCTCGTTGTTTTTGCAGCTTTACACGTTGACTTATTTATTTTAAAAAAGCATTTTTTATTGTAGAAATTTTAATATTGTGTTTAATAATGTAACGCGGTCGTCCTGGGGTAAGTGGCGCACTATGTTAGCATTAAATAAGGGAATTCCCTTTTCTAACGCGGCTGCGCAACAATGCATGTACAGTGAATGCCATAAGTATTCGTACACCTGCAGTGTGTTCTATTTAAGAAACTGCTGTATAATAATTATTAGATGTAGAGATATGGGACAAATGTCACCACAATTAATATAAATTTTTGTATTTACTTCATAAAAAAAGTAAAAAAAAAAATATACGTGCACTGCAAATAACAATAAAAAATGAACAAACTTACACATAGCTCATGTGTCAAAAATATTCGTACACTAATTGTTTTTTGGTCAGAAAATTCATTAATAAAATAATAATTCATTCTTAATATTTCGTTGGGTTCCCTTTGGCTTTAATCACAGCTTTCATGCGTTTTGGCAACGAATCCACTAAGTTTTTGGTGACATCCGTTGAAATGGATGCCCATTCCTCGAGAAGCGCAATTTTCAAATCATTTTTATTTGATATGCGTCGTTTTCTCATCCGCGAGTCCAGAATGCTCCATAAATGTTCTATAGCGTTAATGTCAGGTGATTGTGGAGGGGTATTTAGCTGTTTGGGAGTATTGTAAAGGAGCCACAGCTTTGTATTATACGCAGTATGTTTCGGGTCGTTATCTTGCTGAAAGATAAAGTTATTTTGAAGACCCGTTTGAGCAGGACTAGGACCCAAATTTTCCTTCAGAATGTTAATATACATTCTGTGGTCCATGATTCCGTCGATAATGTGCAATTTTCCCACTCCCTCTGCACTCATACAGCCCCAAACTTGCATACTTCCACCTCCGTGTTTGATTGTTGGACACAGGTTCGTCGGTTGAAACTCGGTGTTATTTTTACGCCATACAATTTGCCTGCTAGCTGATCCAAATATATTAAATTTGCTCTCGTCAGAGAATATAACTCTATTCCAAAAGTCAGGACCTTTATCAACATGTTTTTTTGCGAATTGCAAAAGCTTCTTTCTGTTTACCTTTGACACGAAAAACTTTTTACGAGCTACACGTCCATTGTACCCTGCATTTTTGAAAATGCGGCGCACCATGCTTTCTGACAGTGACACACCTTGATTCAGCAGCTCTTTTCTTATCTTTGGAGCACTTAATTTTGGATTTTTCTTAATTAATCTAACAATTAAACGTTTGTGCTTTTCAGTCAATTTTTGTGGACGTCCGCTTCCCGGCATATTTTGAATCGTATTTCTTTGACAATGCCGGTCAGTTATGGACTGGACTGTAGAACGAGGTCTGCCGACGAGCTATGCAATCTCTCGTAAAGATTTATACTGGTTAAGGAGCCTCATTATGGGCTTTTGTTCCGCTACACTTGTTTCTTTATTTCTACGATTCATTTTCGCATACTTTCTGCAGAAATGATAGTAAACGGGTTTATTGTTCATTGGCTTTTAAATGAAATCGGTGCATTTCCCGCAGATTGCTTCGGGTGCACAAACAACATTGCAGTTCTATCATTTTAGGACAGACTTTTGCATGTACGAATGCTTTTGACACGTGAACTGTGAATAATTTTGATGCTAATTTATTGTAATTTGCAGTATTATATACATAGTTTTAAGTTTTTTAGTTGAAAATAAATTATATTTTCATGGCAATCATGATGGCGTTTGTCCTGTCTACGTACATCTAATAGTTATTATACAGCAGCTTCTTAAATAGAACACACTGCAGGTGTACGAATACTTATGGCATTCACTGTACATAACTGTGAGGGAAAAATTTAAAATAGTACCGCAACTGATAAATTGTTGCGACCCCTAAATATCCTGATAACAGTCCAATTCCCAGTATGTGAACTCCTATTGGGTATTGTAACAAGGGCAGATTTGTGGAGCATATTTTTAAAAAAAAAATTTTTTTTTATACATTGTATAATGGACCACCCTACTACACACATTGTAATATTCTACTAATGGTTGTTAAATATGTATAAAATACGTAACTACAAAAGCAATTAGATGAAATAATTGAAAATTTAACCTCACTTTGCCTTGCTGAAAAAAGTTTGCCTATTAGGATGGTGTTGAGAGGGGAGGAGGAGATGTTATTGTTTAGAACAGTGGTTCCCAACCTTTTTCAAGCCGCGACCCACTTTTATAGTAGCCAAGTAATCCGCGACCCCCTTTTATAGTAACCAAAAGATCCGCTGCCTACCTCTGTCCGCCGCCAAAACATTTGCATAATAAAAGCACTTAACACAGTAAATACGATACACAGTGAAGTATAATACGATATAATTGTATATTTAATGTGTTTTCTTTACTGTGTTAAAAATACTTTTATTATGCAAATGTTTTGGCGGCGGACAGAGGTAGGCAGCGGATGTTTTGGTTGCCATAAAAGGGGGGGGTCGCGGATTACTTGGCTACTATAAAAGTGGGTCGTGGCTTGAAAAAGGTTGAAAACTACTGTTCTAAACAATAACATCTCCTCCTCTCTTCTCAGCACCATCCTAGTAGGTAACCTGTCAGCAAGGCAAAGTGAAGTTAAATTTTCATTCTTTTCATCTAATTGCTCTTGTATTTATGTATTTTAGTATCGAGCAGCGTTTAAACTGTTTTATAAAACCCTGTCAATGTATAATATGTCAAGAACAGTAACTTCACCCAGTACAGTAAAATGCATTTCGAACGTATTTAGAGGTTTTGACGAGCAAGTTGAAAAAATTTAAGCAACGTTAGGCTATATTCTTAAACTTTAAACTTGTTTGAACGACTGAAAATAAGTAGTAAAAGTTGGAACACGTGGCAAAGTGATATAGCAGCAACTTTGTTTTCGCTTGCCGTAGTTGACTTGATAGTTTAGAAAGCCCAGCTGAAGTAACGATTTGCTTGGGCCTCAAAAACGTTTCTCTAAAAACAAGGAACCCCATTCCCTTTTCTTGCATATGGGAGAGATCCAACATATTTTAGTGTGTGATTGACACTAACGCAAGAAGAAAGTGCAGAAAAGAGGATTGATAAGAAACTAAGAGTACGATATTTGTATTTTTTCCAAAAGCATTCCTTTTCTTCGTAAGGGAGCGTTTGTTTGTTTGTGGTTTTACGGCTCAAAGACTACAATGGTCATGCTGCGCCGGGACCTACTGTTTTCCGAGGAATCCGAACCTCTTATGGCCTAGGGAACCAAACCCCGGACTACAGTGAGCAGTGCGATCTTTTTATGAGATCTCTGAGTAAGCGTTCTTTGTACACTGTTGGGAGTCGAACCCGGATTAACGGCGTACTAGGCGAACGCGTTACCACACTGCGCCACCGCAGGGCGCTCCTCTTTTCGTAAGGGAGCGGCTATTCAGTATCCACATTTTCTTCCATGTATTTCAAATTTAAAAGGCGCTGAATTATTTTAATCAGGAAACGTTCGGGTATTACGTAAGCACCTTTGGGGGAGTCGCCATTGTGCTTATTTTCCTATGTTAGCCAATGTTAATTTTTGCTTATTGGGGGTTGAAATGGCCAAAATATTGCTTACGTAATACTTGAACCCTTCCCCCATCTGCATTTTCGAAAGACGGGGGGGTTTAAAAATATTTCAACGAAATGATAATGGAACCACGCATGTCAAAGCAAAATCAATAAAAGGGGAAATCAACTCATTTCCAAAACATTTTTGCGATTTCCGAATAAGAAAGGGGGGGGGAGAGACTTTTTTGAGTGGATTTATAATAATAATTTAAAAAAAAAATGATTTTTGGGTTGGGTAGAATCCAGCAACCTTGCTTGGAGAAGGAGTTAAATCTTTATCATGTCCAGACTCTCTTACCTTATCGTACCATGTCTATCGATCACCCACCTTTTCTAATCGATTACCTACCCTTCTAATCGATTATCTCGCTGACTGCTGTTCTACTTTAGAAAACAAGAACTACGTCAAAACAAGATATACGTTCGTAAAGGGAATATGTATTGTCCTTCGTAGCTCAGTAGGGAGAGCCTCCGCCCGGATAGTGGAAGGTCGTGGGTTCAGGCCCCACCGAAGGCAGAAATATTTATTTTCTTTCGAACGTTTCACCATCTAATCACGCCATACCATCGGCGTTGGTATCACTACGCCAATAAACGTTGATTGATTGACATTGTTGTTTGATTTAATCTGCGTAGTGTTCGATTTATATAAAATAAATACATATGCTGCAACGGGCATTTCGATCAATTTAATACCAGTCTCTTTGCAATTTGGTTTAAATAGTAGTCTATGTACTACACCATTCTGCGAAATAACTGGCAACAATATATATACGTTCGTAAAGAGATTATATATTGTCCTTCGTAGCTCAGTGGGTAGAGCCTCCGCCCGGCAAGTGGAAGGTCGTGGGTTCAGGTCCCACCGAAGGCAGAAATATTTATTTTCTTTCGAACGTTTCACCATCTAATCACGCCATACCATCGGCGTTGGTATCACTACGCCAATAAACGTTGATTGATTGACATTGTTGTTTGATTTAATCTGCGTAGTGTTCGATTTATATAAAATGGATACATACCTGTATGCTGCAACGTGCATTTCGATCAATTTAATACCAGTCTCTTTGCAATTTGGTTTAAATAGTAGTCCATGTACTACACCATTCTGCGAAATAACTGGCAACAATATATATACGTTCGTAAAGAAATTATACATTGTCCTTCGTAGCTCAGTGGGTAGAGCCTCCGCCCGGCAAGTGGAAGGTCGTGGGTTCAGGTCCCACCGAAGGCAGAAATGTTTATTTTCTTTCGAACGTTTCACCATCTAATCACGCCATACCATCGGCGTTGGTATCACTACGCCAATAAACGTTGATTGATTGATTAACATTGTTGTTTGATATATATTCATATTAATAATATTCAAGCATATTCATATTATATATATATCAGATGAGGAGAAAACTTCCATGTTTTGGGGGGGGGGGGGTTTAAGGACAGATTTTGTCGTAGTCTTGGAATAACACTTTTCATTTATCAGGAAAGTTTAAATTTTTATAGTGAAAAAATGGATTTTGGGGAGGATCAAGAACCTTATGACCTCCCCGTATGTCCGCGCTTTATATATATATATATATCATCATCATCATCATCATATTCAACCATTATCTATCCACTGCTGGATGAAGGTCTCTCCAAATGCTTTCCACACAAGTCTATCCTGGGCCATTCGTTTCCACGTCACCCCAACCTCTTTTCTTATTTCATCCACCCATCTAGTTTGAGGACGTTTTCTAGGTCTTCGGTGGTCTCTTGGAATCCAGTTCAGAATTTCTGTTGTCCATCGTTGATCAGTTCTTCTTGCAATATGCCCAGCCCATCGCCATTTCAGTCCTTTTACTTTAACAATGATGTCCTCTACTCTAGTTTGCTCTCTCACCCAAGTGTTTCTTTTTCGATCTCTCCTAGTTATTCCAAGCATGCACCTCTCCATGCTCCTTTGCGTTGTCTGTAACTTTCGTATTGCTCCAACTGTTAGACTCCATGTCTCTGATCCATAAGAGAGGACTGGCAATACACACTGGTTGAAGACTTTTCTTTTTAGACACAAAGGCAATTTCCCCTTCAGGATAAAACTGTTTCTTCCAAATGCACTCCAGCCAAGTTTAATACGTCTGTTGAGTTCTTTCATAATGTTGCCATCCATTGAAATCAGCTGGCCAAGGTAAATATATGAATCAGCAATTTCTAGCTCAGTGTTGTCAACTTGTATTTTTGTTTCCTCTACAAAATTATTGAACATGATCTTAGTTTTTTGTAGGTTCATCTTGAGTCCAACTTCTTCACTTCTAGTTGAGAGCTCTTGTACCATGTCTTGGAGTTCTAATGGGTCCGTTGAAAAAATAACAATGTCATCAGCAAACCGCAGATGATTTAAATATTCACCATTTATTTTTATTCCCTTGTTATTCCAATTTATCTGCTGAAAAATCATCTGTAAAGCTGAAGTAAAAAGTTTTGGAGAAATGGTATCTCCCTGCCTCACACCTTTGCCAAGTTTGATAGTTTTGGTATCTTTATGTAACCGAAATTTTGCACTTGCATTTTTATACACACGTTTCACCATGTCAATGTACACATCCTCAATGTCTGTTGATCTTAAAGAGTTGATGACTGCTGATGTTTTTATAGAGTCAAAGGCCTTCTCATAGTCAATAAATGCAACACACAATGGAAGTTCATATTCATGTGTTCTTTCAATTAATTCTCTTAATACTTGAATATGGTCCACTGTACTGAATCCACTTCGAAATCCAGCTTGTTCTCTTGGTTGAGCTGCATCTAATTTTTTCTGCAGGCGATGTGTTAGCACTTTTGTGAAGATTTTATAAATAGCAGGTAACAAGCTAATTGGTCGGTAATTTTTCAAATCCTCTTTATCACCTTTTTTATGCAAAAGAATTACTGTTGCAGAATCCCATTGGTTTGGTATGTTACCACTGTTGAGGCATTTGGTAAAGAATTTTGCGAGTATGTCTTCTACATGTTCTCCAGCTTCTTTTAAGATATCTAATGTAATGCCATCATCGCCAGGGGATCTTCCTTTCTTCATACTTTTTATTGCAAATGCTACTTCTTCTTTTAAGATTTTAGGAGCTGTTCCTTCGACTATCTCAGAGTCTTCGTTTAATCCACTGTTTCCCTCATACAGCTTTCTGTAGAATTCTTCAACTCTTCTAAGTATTTCTTCCCTATTTCTTGTTACAGTGCCATCCTCTCCTTTTAATGCAATGATGTGTTTCTTCCCAATAGACAAACTCCCTTTAACAACCCTAAGGCTCTTGTTGCTTTCAATGGCCTTCCTTACTAACTCACAATTGAATTTTCTTATATCTTCTTTCATGTTTTTGCGCAAAGTTTTGCAAAGTTCTACATACTCGATCTTGCGACTGGTATTTTGATTGTCCACCTTCATAAGTCTTCGCCTTTTCATGAGTTGTTTCGTCTTCTCAGATAATTTGCTATTCTGCTTTTTACATATTACACCACCAATTTCCCAGTTCACAGTTGTCAGTTTTCACATTTCGCAATTTTTCAGTTTTAGTGTGTCTTAACAATGTTTTCATTTGCTTCTGAGATATCACTTTCATCAATAAGTCCTTCCAGTGCAGAAAAGCGATTTTTTAATTCCAACTTGAATGCCTCGGTATTTACTTTCAGTTTCATTAGATCCACCCTCTTACTTACTTGTTTCCTAATGAGCTTCTGTCGTTCTAATTTAGTATTTAAGTGCACTTTACATCTCACCATTCGATGATCACTTCCAGTATTAAATCTGTTCAGTACACTGCAATCTTCAATAATTGATTTCTTGTTTGCCAGGATATAGTCAATTTTGAGGGTTCCTCCATCGAGGTGTTTCCATATCCGCCTTTCCATCCGTGCAGCAAATATTAATTTGCCTCTTGGATGAAAGCCCAGCCACCACCACTTGAGAGGCGGGATAGGACGCTAGGTTACTGGCCCGGCCTGTTCACACATCGTCTTACGTTCAGCTTGTGGATCTCCTTCAGAAAGTTAGATACCAACCCTTTTGCATATATATATATATATATATATATATATTCCGTCCCAGAGGCAGATCCAGAAAATATCAAAATTGGCCCTTGTACTGAAAAAGGTTAAAAACCACTGCCCTAAGCAGTTTAGCAAATCTGGGACCCCAACCGATTACGTTCAATGGCATATTATGTTTGTTGTATTAATTATTAAAATTTACAGAAGGGGCCCTTTGCATTTTCATGGTTCCCTGCCCTACATACCGTTTTCCTTTTGCGGCATGTCGTTTGAACGAATGTCCTATTCTATTCTGTTCTATTCTGTTTTATTCTGTTCTACGGTACTTCTCTTCAGTTTTCATATCGAGCTTCAAAGCATGGCAGTCTTTCATTTCTACCATTTACACAGTCAGTTGGCATGAAGCTCGATGTATCAAGAAGCTTGAACTGAAGCTTAAATGACGCATGTAAAATGGGCTTTGAAAAGATGCTTTTCATATATTATTGTGTAGAATTAGGGTAGTCCCTGGATTGGCTAATAGACTGGTGATAATTGGGTCGATTTCAAAATACCTAGTAGAAGTTATTAGCGGGTTTCAATAGATATTGAACCCGCTATTGCTTTTGGTTTTTCTGTCTGTCTGGCTGACTGACTGCAAATAAAAAGGGTAAGATAAAGGTCTTCCGTAAATGCAATAATGATATCTATTGTTGATGTTGAAAACCTAGCAAGTTCCTTGAGAATTAGAGTTACGAATTAAAAATTTGTGGATTAGAGAGCTGCGGATTAGAGAGTGGCGTATTTGAGAGTTGCGGATTAGAGAGTTGCGAATTCGTGCTGATGGAACCCGCTAAATTTAAATATCGACCTTAGGCGATTTTCTTTCACTTGCTTGTCTATTTTGATGGAAATATCTTAAAAATAAGGTTATGTGTGGATTTCTTGTAAACGGTTTAACGGACGATGGAAGAGTATTGTATGAGTTAAGTAAGATGAGCATATTACCCGATGACATTTCCCTTTTCCAGAGGTGTATTAAATCTAGATTGGCAGGCTCAACCGAAGTTGTACTCGATTTTTTTCCTTGCGTTAAATGCCAATATCCAATACTATTTTACAACTAATTAATTAGTTTAATCCAATTACCCCTGATAATAACTAAATTATAATTCATGTTAGGATGCATTAATCAACACCATTTCATATTGCTGGAAATATGGAAATTTCAGCTTCTAAGTGGATGGAAAAAATTTCGAGGCGTGTTCAATTACCATTGTACATAAAATAATGCGGAAATTCCTTTTACAGCTGAATATTAAGTGGGAATAATTCCAGCTTTCACTTGCAAGTGGAATAATTTTGTTTATTTAAAAAAAATAAGCGTGTTAGCACTCAAACTAATTATAAACTCGAAAACCTTAATTAACGGTGTGAAAAATGGAAACGTGAATTCAAAACCAGAAGAGAAAGATGCCAGCTTGCATTCTAAGCATTCTTTCTGACAATGATAAAGTATGTTTGGTTTATTTCAAAAAGACGAGCAGTAAAGAAAATGTTTTAAACGAAATGGATAATTTGTTTTTAATGAAATAAAATTCTCAGAAAATTATCCTTTTACGCAGATAGAGAAACGGAAGAGATTTTATTCAGTAGACTAGTAATTTAAAACTCACGGTGGGGGGAGTTTAAGTAGCTATGAGGGCGCTGAAGTAACTTTAAAGAAAATTATTTGATGCGGCCTTAGAGAAAATAATATACAATGATTTTCGAAACCCACGTATAAATAGCTCAAACTAGAGCTTTTTTATTTTAGGGGAAAAAGAGACGTCGTCCTATCCTGGATTCGAACCAGGGTCCCTCCGTTCAGCCCGGAGTGTCTTGAATGCTAGATGAACGAGGACAGGAACGATGCTCTATTTTACCGTACATAAGGATGTAAGATATTATTATCCTTCTCAGTGATAATTCACTGTGTGTTCTCCTCACTTGTGTTGTTTAAAACAAAATAAACTCTAGCTTGAGCTACTTATATGTGTGCCGAAAATTATTGTATAATAAATTTTCCCACAAAAACCCGCCCCGGTGGCTTTGTGTGTTGACCATTATTTGGCAATTGTGTTATCCCTGAGCAGGGTAATAATATCTTACGTAAAATAATTTTGATATCCCATATAAGGCTTGAGCCCCCCTCCCCCCCTCCACACACACACACACACACACTTTCCTACGTCATTGATTTCATTGGATTACGTAAGATTTACTTCTTTCTCTGGTATGTGTTTCAAGAATCCAAACTATATAATCACAATTATCGCAAACGCCACGCTAAACTTACCAATCTGCAGAATACCAATTTACGAGGAAATCGCGTTTAAACATCTATTGCCATTTCCTTTTCCACACATAAATGAAAATGCATGTTCGATCCATTACCCTTCAGTTTAACAGTAAAATTTTGTCTGGACTCTGCTGTATTCTCCTCAAATGGTTCTATCTATAGACAAGTTTTTGGCACTGCCATGGGATCTCCGGTCTCAAGTGTTGTAGCTAACTTGGTTATGGAGTCATTTGAGGAAACTGCTTTATCTTCACCGAATTTTAACATTAAATTCTGGAAAAGATACGTCGACGACACGTTTGTTGTACTTAAAACTAATACACTCCAAAGCTTCTTCCATTACCTTAATAACTTAAACTCACATATAAAATTCACATACGAAACAGAACAGAACAATAAACTCCCTTTCCTAGACGTTCTTGTACACAGATCTCACGATAACTCAATCTTCACCTCAGTTTACCGTAAACCCACACATACAGACAGATATCTCGATTTTAAATCGCATCATCCAACATGCCACAAAGCTTCCGTTGTTAAAACATTAAGTCTTAGAGCGAATTCTCACTGCAGTAATGAAACACTTTCAAACACAGAAACAAAACACATACACACGGCACTTAAAAATAATGGATACCCTAAACGATTCATTCTCAGAAACTGTAGACCCAATAGTACATCTTTAAACAATACATCTCACACCCGCATATCTATTCCATATATTCACGGCATTTCCGAAACAATCTCTCGCATCCTTAAAGAGGCAAATATCCAAACATTCTATTCCCCTGTCACAACACTTCGCAAACAACTTACAAAAGTTAAAGACCCAGTTCCACCAGAAGATCTCACAGGCGCCATATACCAAATACCATGCAAAGACTGCAACAAACATTACATAGGACAAACAAAAAGAATGATCAAAACAAGAAAAAAAGAACACAAACAAGCACTCGCGAAAGGAGACATAGCCTCACGTCTGGCAGAACACGCTTTACAACACGGACACGAACCCGACTGGGACTCAACAAAAATACTACACCGTCACATCACAAACAAGAATAGTAGACTCTTCTTAGAATCTTGGGAAACTTACAAACTACACGGGAAAGCCATTAATACATTAAGTCGGGGCTCGATGCCCTTGTGAGAAAAAGTTCGGACCCCTCGGGAAACTGTATTTCCTGGTACATCATATCCTTTGCTGTCCTTGGCCCGTAAAAGAAACACGAACAGGGGTTTTCGCTTGGCATAGACATACACAAAAAGTTCGTAAGAGGGGGTTATGGACTCAATGGGGAGATTACAGAACTCATATATTCCTATGTTAAATATACAAAATTTCATTGCAATGGGGGGTTACAACCTCCATCGACATTCCCCTGCATCCGCCAATGCCTCTTGGCAAAACAAACGAAACGTTTAATTTTTCTATTTTGAATTATTTCGCTTTAAGAGCAATTTTCACTCTTACGGCCGAATGTTTTCTTAACGAGCTTATTGGCCACCTACCTTGAAAAGTACGAACATGCAGTTAAACTGCCATCAGGAAACATTCGTCAATGCACAATAAAATCGATACACTTCCACGACAGAATGATTACACTCGGGCATTAAATCTTAGACTCGAGAATCTCTGATTGCTCTTTAATTGCGTCATTAGAAACCATTTTGAACTTTTCTTAGTCAGTCATATTTCACGGAATTGTAATTGCTAAATTTCGGCTAACTCGTGATTTAATAGCTCTAAGTACGAAAACAAAGAGATTCGTTCTCTAGGTAACGACATCATTAGAATACAAGGAGATTGACTCATTAATAAAAGGTGATTTCGTTCGTGTTTCAGCTAGTTTTAGCTAGGTCCAGCGATATGACGCTATGGCTAATTTTAGCTAGTTCTAGCGATGTGCCACTGCAGAATATTCAACTAGTTCTAGAAACATGCTGTTGTGGGTAGTTTTAGCCAGATATGGCGATATACCGTTGTGGGTAGTTTTAGCTAGGTATGGCGATATGCCGTTGTGGGTAATTTTAGCTAGATATGGCGATATGCCGCTACGAATAGTTTTGATTAGTTCTAAAGATGTGCCGCGCCATTCTGACTAGTTTTAGCCAGTTCTAGCGATATACCGGTGTGGAAAGTTTTAACTAGATCTAGCCATATATATCGGTTTGGATAATTTTAGCTGGATATAGCAATATACCTCGGTGGATACTTTCAGTTAGTTCTAACGATGCGCTATTGGAATAGTTTTAGCTAGTTCTGGTAACATGCCGCTATGGAAAGTTTTAGTTAGTTCTATCGATATGCCGTTATGGCTAACTTAAGCTACTTTCAGCTATATATCGCTGTGTCTGATTTCAGAACATATACAACTGTTTTCTCGTGAGAAGCAATCAGTCCTACTTCATGGAAGAAACTTTTTAGAAGGTTCCAAAGTCTTTACATAATGAATATTCTCCCGTTTCATATATAACCACTTGACAACAAACTACGTGTAGGACTATTGCTACCATTCAAATAGGTTCTGATAATTTTTTTACATTAGATTATTTTCTATTTAACTAAGTTTTGCTTAATTCGCGGGAAATATCGTCCAAAAAGTCATACAGGTAGGCGCGATACATTTAAAAGATACTTGGCTCTTAATTTTGTTTGTGTTTTTAAGGCTTAAAGATAATAGAGATCCTGCTGCGCCGA
>QLNU02015003.1:37359479-37372646 GCA_006491805.2 Dysdera silvatica | reverse complement strand
AATGTCGGTTATCCTGTCCAAACTTTTAATTTTAACAACTTCATTCTTAAGAAAAGGACTGTTCAAACGTACTGGCGTAGCAGAAGGGTTTGAAAAGGTAACCGGCATATATATATATATAAAATAGAAGAGATTCCAATCGGCTGTATTTGCCGGGGAAGAATATAAAAAAAAAATGTTTCAATGTTCGAGAGAGAATCGCACTCTACCCTCCAATCACAGTTACCAAACATTTACCAAAAGTTTGTATTTTACGAATAATGTTCCTGTAGTTGTCAATCAAAGTATGAAAACACGCGTTATAGAAAACTACTTACAGAGGAATACAAGGCACGTGTGACAGCAAACGGTTAAAATGTTTTATGTAAGATTTATAAGGTTAAATGTTGTTTAAAAAATAGTTTATAAAGTTGTTTAAAAAGCAACGTCTTGATTAATATAAAGCCAAATCCATCCTATAATATAGTGTATTGTTGTAAGGATGTTTATGATACTATAGAGCAGTTCAGAAATGACAGGGAGCATGGATTTGAAGATATTTGGATTTTTGCATAAAAAAAAAAAAAGCGAGAAATTGTTGAACCGAGGCCAAAAGCCTGAAGAGAAGAAGAGCTCAAGTTTTCGATTGTACCAGTAAATAGTCAACTGCATGTTTCTAGGGATGAAAGAAAGGAACTCTTCGCTTTCGAAACTAACCTTTCCAATTTCTTTGCAGCCAAATGTATGATCAATATGCGAAGACGTTTTCCGATAATATTTTAGACAACTTACGGGATTTCTACGGCCAGATTTTTTATTATATTCGCTTAAAAATGAAATAAAGTACTATTTATTTCTGATGAATTTGCTGGGCAACCGGTTTATGACTTATTAAAATTTATAAGTTACTTACTACTACTACAACTTCAAGTTACATTTTAAGAAATTCATAAGTTAGCAGAACTTATCATGTCACTTCCAAGCCCAACCGCTACAGTTGAACTTCCTTTTTCGGCCTTGAAGGGAATTCATACATATTATCGGGGAATGCATACACAAGAAAGTCCATGCGGCTTAAATTTACTGGCAATTGAAAAGACATTATTGATGGAACTGAAAAAAAAACTCCTGTTTTATGATGCCGTTCTAACATATTTAAAAAAAAAAAATAGGCGAATGGAACTTGTGTATAAATAAACAACAAAATGAGGTAATCCAACTTTTCTTTAATAACCTAATCACACCACAAAACACAAATTCTGTGAGATAAATGGCGTATGAAAAACTTATCCGTTGGTCTATTTGAAATTGTGTTGAGCATATTTGAAAGTGTAATGATTGATAAATTAAAGCATTCAATGATATCCTACAATTAATTATATGGAACCAAGTAAGGTGAGTCCTGATGTGATGTGCATATTTAAACCTTTCGAACAGTGGCGGTGCTGGACAAAAAAATATGTGGGGCAAAAATTCTGCTAATGTGCAGTGAAGCCCTTTAAATTTGTTCGTTATAATTAAAAAATAAAATAATAATTATTATATTAAAAAATAAAGTTATATTTGGGGATCATTGCCTTCCCGACACTAGCCTAGAACCGCCGCTTCTTTCAAACATCGATAACAATGTAATCAACTGTTTACATTAACGTTAATTTTATAAAAATATCATCAAATATTACCACTGAGGTAGTAAAACTGAAAGAACTTTGGATTCAAATTTCATTTTCTATCAATAGGTGTCGGCACCATACAGTCAATAATACAGCTTTGACAGTACCTCCTGGTGTATCTATTGTTAAAAAAAATTAGCGTCTCTTTACCTGTACATTTTTTTTCAGTCTTTGTGAAACCATTGATTTTAAAGCTTGGTGCTCTGCGAAATCAGTAAAATTGAAATCGTTCAAGTGGTTGTTGTTTTGTAATTCAGTTTATTTTAACTATTTAATTAACTAATTAACATCTAATTAACAATTAATTTATCTAATTAATATTTTATAATAACTTCTTGGGATTTGTGGCAATAGATGGCGCCACCAGTTTGTCGCCGTAAAAGATCTCTCACCCATCCATTCTCCAAAATGTTTGCACGTCCCTGAACCGAGGTTTGGATTTTTCAGACGACAGGGCCTCAGGTTCATCGTAAACTACAGGTTCTAGTTCAGCATGATCTCAGCTGTACTTATACAATAAGATACAACAAAAATTCTTGGTATAACATCCAAATATTCCAACAGGCAAAGAGTGGTTGGATATTCAAGCGAAAATTGAGTTAAATTTAAAGAAAGCTATTTTCATAGAATTTGAAATCTAGTTCCTATACTTCCGGAAATTAACTGCCATTTTCTTATAAATGAAAATGGACAAAGTACATATACTAGCACAATGCTTGGGAAAGAGATATCCACTGCTAAAGACGTCTTTTCAGACTGGGTCCAGTTAGGATTTAATACAATCTAATATGTCTGTTTCCTATTGTTTTCCTTTTATTGTCAAGGATAAAACGAAACCAAAAGACAAATGCTTTTTCGCCAGAATGGTTGCGCAAGTCCCATTATATTTGTTTTTAAACTTCTCGATAAAATTCACTGGAGTATCCAGTTTTGTTTAGAATTGTTTAAGAATTTATTGTTACCATTCTCGCAAAAAAATTCAAAATATCAAATTTGAAATATAACCGCTTCGTTTTGATGTCCATTTCCAAAAAATATTTTCTGACAGTGTTGCGCTCGAAACATAAATAATAACTTTCCTGTATTAAATGCCACGTGATGTATTATCCTTCCGGCACAAATATTTCCGTCCATCGCCGTAAATTTATCGCATGATTATCCACGACGCTAAATTCAGTACGTGAGTAATTACGCATCGCTTTAAATACGCGACCAAAAAATATTAATTTACAACATTCGTTGACAACCTCAGTAATCACATAAAGCAAATTTTTTCGCTGACAACGAGCCAGCTTGTAAAACACGTAAAAACTCAGTCCTATTAACGAGTTTTTTACTTTTATAGCAGAAGGAAATGGAAAATGTCAAAACAGTTTACGTTTGTTTAAAAAATTAATAAACTTCATCTGAGCTTCCGGATTTTTTAGAATGGCAAAAGTGTTATATTTAATTATAAAGCTCAAATTTTTATTTGTCTCAACGGTTTTCTTTAATTTGACAAAAGGTTAACACGTCAGAATGTTTTTAAAAAAGTGCGATACATTTAAACTGGCTTGCAAGGAGGTTGACAAGCGTAATTGCGATATTTCTTGCGGTAACCAGATGGAGAGATAAAAAATTGATTAGGGGAAGGCTAACCTGTTCGTGAAATATTTAGCTTTTATTTTTGTTTTGCAAAATTTTATTAAAGATAGCGAACATTTTGGAAAATTAATTTATATTTATACCTGAGAACAGTAAATTTTTGTTGGATATTTTCCCATTCACTGCTTTCGGATTACTGCCCAGAATATATGACCACTAAATTACCCAGATAGCCATCGAAGATAGCAAGCTGAGATAGCCACTAAGACAGTTTTTCATTCCTATTTACAATGCCCTGCTGTGGCCTTAAAGGCAATGTGTTTGTGTACTATGCAAAATATTCGATTTTGATTCCGGACAAATTTTGGGGTCGAGCGGGGGAGGAGAGATAAGTGTTTTTTTACCGATAAGGATGGCACGTATAAGGATTTTTTAAGTTTAGGTGATATTAATTATTATCTCGTTATTAAATTTCGGCTCGTCTGAGGGTTATTATTACTGATAAGGTTAATTATATCGGTATAAGCGCCTGATTAAGTTTATTAATTACTTGCCTTTATTCGTTGTTATTAAAAAACGGCTGTTGTGATGTCCACGTGATATATATATTAATTATTCTTATTACATCATTTAATTCTTTGTTATTAAAAAAAAGGCTTGTGTGATGTCTGAGGGTTATTATTACTGATAAGGTTAATTATACCAGTATAAGCCTGTGATTAAGTATATTACATCGTTTAATTCGCAGCTATTAATTTTCTGTTGTTGTGATGTCTATGATAAGAAAGTGCTGTATATTAATTATATTTTTATTACCTCGTAGTTATTAAAATACGGCTAATGTCATACCTATGAGCTGATATAGACAATAGATTTTATTCGCATTTATCATTTTATTAATTGATATTTTTTGCATAAGTACAATTATGCACGAATTTTATTTAGATTTCTCCATATGAATCCCTACCGCTATTAATTTTGTAGTAAATAGTATTCTTTTAATTTCTTAGTAAATTTATGCATCGTTTTGCTGTTTTTTATATCTTCTGGAATTTCATTCCACTTTTTTTATTCCTATGTAGTTAATATTCTCCTGACTTTTGTTAGTTTTACTTCTTTTTGGTATGTATTTATTGATATTTCGATAACTATAGTTAATTTTTTTGTTGAGTTCTATTATATTTTCATATTTTTGGTTTTTTATTCTTTCATATATTATTTTTACTTTTATGTCATATATTTCCTATGTATATAATATTTTTTTATTTTTTTTGCATGCTGAAATTGATTCATCTGTTTTTAATGTTATTTTCTTTATTACTTTTTATATAATTTTATTTATTTTATTTTCATTTGTTTTATTAAGTTTTCCCCAAACAACATTACCACAGTTAATACGGCATTCTATTAATGTAAAATATAAGTTTAGCATTATCTTTGGTATTAATATTGTTGCTAGTCTATGTATTACTCCCGGGCCTCTTCTTATTTTTTTCATTACTTCATCTATATGTTCGTTCCAGCTGAAGTTATCCTTAATATTTATTACTAGAAATTTTATATTTCCATTTTGTTCTATTTCTTGATTTTCTAACCATAATTTGTGACTATTTTTTTTATTTCATTTTTTTTGTTTTTACGCTTGAATAATAAATATTTGGTTTTGTTTATGTTTACACTAAAATTATTGTTTTTAAACCAAACCTCCGTTATTTTTAATCTATCATTTATTGTTTTTTTTATATGGATTGTCTAGGTTTTTGTCACTCTCTATCCAGCAAATATCATCAGCGTAAATCAATAAATTTTTATTTATTATGTGAATGTCGTTTAATGCTAATATAAAGAGTAATGGGCCTAATATTGATCCTTGAGGCATTCCATTATTATTTTCTAGTTCCTCAGATTTTATATTATTAATTATTGTAATTTGTTTTCTATCCTCTAGATAGCTTTTTAGTATGTTGCCTATTTTTTCTCTTAGGCCATATTTTTCAGTTTTATTAGTAATTTCTCTATATTAATCTATATTAAGTCTCTATATTAAGTTTCTCTATATTAAGTCGAAGGCCTTTCTGAGATCAAAATATATGGCTATTATATATTCATTTTTTTCCCAAATTATCACGTATGATTTTAATCATTTTTATTAACACATCTTCTGTTGTATTTTTCTTCCTAAATCCATGCTGATTATCATCTATTATATTAAACTTATCTAAAAAGTTTAATAATCTATTGCTTATAATTTTTTCAAAGATTTTTGCAAATATTGATAGTATGGTCATTGGTTGATAATTATTACTATCATTTTTTTATTTTTTTTTTTATGTATTGCAACTATTTTGGCCATTTTCATACTTTTTGGTATTTTTTCTGTTTCAAATATTTCATTATAAATTATCAGTAATGGTTCTATTAGTTGATCTTTACACATTTTTATTATCTTAGGAGTCATATTATCTAATCCAGGTCCCTTTTTTTCTTTTCTTTTATTTAGTTCTTTTCCAAATTTTTCATATGTGATGTCGCTTAAAAATAAGGTTTTAGTATTTCTTTCTATTTGTAGGTTTGAGTGATTATTATTTTGATCGCTCGTGAATTGGTTTACAATGTTAATAAAAAATCCATTCATTTCATCTGCCACTTCTTTATCTTCTGTTATATTTTTATTATTGATCAATAAATTTAGTTTGATTTGTTGTTGATCTTTTGATTTTTTACCCAGTATTTCATTTATTATTTTCCAATTTTTTTTGTTTGGATCTTTTTATTTAAATTTTTCATCATAATATGATCTTTTTTCATTAATTATCAGTTTCTTTGTCTCATTTCTGATTTTTATGAATTTAATCCACTGTTGTTGATTTTTTGTATGTCTTATTTCTTTCCTTTTTTTCTTATTTTATTATTAAACCAGTTGTTTTCTATCTTATGTTTTATTTTTATTGTCGTTTCTGGAAAAAATTCATTAAATTTATCTTTTAAAATATTAATAAAATATTCATATTTATTTTCCATATTTGCCGGTATTGTTTCAAATACCTGGTTCTAATTTAATAACTATAGATTTTCTTTTAAGTTATTAATCTGCTCATCACTTTGTAGCCTTACCTTTTTATGAATATTTCTTTATATAATTCATATATATTTAATTTTTATATAATTCATATTATTATATGTCTCTGATCGTTAGAATACTATGTTAGCACTTCTGCCCTTGTGTTATTCGAGTTTGTAAAGAACAGGTCTATTGTGGATTGTGTATTTTTTTTAACTGCGTGTTTTGTTTACGTTCATTATTTAGTATTACAGTTACCGTTATTATTTTATAACCGGTACAAGTTTTTTAGATTGATAAGCTTGCGTCTAAGATTGAAGGTTATTAGATTTTAATCATTAATTAAAAGAAAATGGACTAATGATATAATATTTTAAAATTAATGGTGAATTCAAAAATCATCCTGTGGCTGTAAGCTACCGCGAGAGCGGGGTGGTGCTGATAAGGTTTTGACGGGAAAAACCTTGCAATGGTTAATTCTAACTCCTTTCCTTGGGTCTTCTGAGCGCTTTGTCTCCCTGTCGAGGGAACAAAGTTTAGTGATAAGCTTTTTGTATAAGGCTCTCTCGTTATTGCATGTGAGCTTTTGCAAAATATTCTTCTCCCAGGAGATACAGGACTGTCTAACGTTCAGTGTTTGTTTAAACGGAAGCCGTTTCCTGAAGGGTTAGTTATTTCAGTCTTCCGGAGGTAGCTCTGTATAAACAAGGCTATCGTTGTCCATTTTGGAGCGGTACATACGTCCTCTCGTAAACAAACGAACCTTTCCTTTTATATATGTATTCATCCCAAGGTATTTGACAACCAGTGGACTCTGTCGGCGATCTCTCTCCCTCTTATCACCCCGATCGCGTGATTTTTAACTATACAGGGTGTACCCATTTCTTCTCAGTTCCACCTTTCAACATTTTCTTGAACTCTGAACAACGACAGGAAATATTTCTCATGGAACGCCTTAATGATAACGTCAACGATGTAAGTATCTTTTCGTTTGTGTTTTTTTTCTAAATTTCCTGATATGGTAGCCATCTCTATATTATTATTATTATTATTATTTTTCCTATTTCTTCCTTTACAGGGTGACTTACCATACGTTTTAGTTTAGAGGTCACAATAAATCAATAGGCGATTCCAAGCTTAAGAGATTGTCTTCGAAGGACGTATTCTACCCGAGCGGATCCCACAGAAGGGTGTTGGAAACACCATCACGTTGGCTCTTGGCTTTCTCCGTTTCTACCTAGCTGCCTTGTTAACTTAAGCCACGGATTCTTTGGATGATCATGATTTGATAAGGTGCGCCCATCGTTATTCTTGCACGTAATTATCGTTCTATTTTTCAGATCTAGACCTCTAATCTACAGGTTCAGCTAACAATTATTTTTCCTCCCTTTGTAGGTTTAGTTTTTACTCGGATTATATTGATCGTCCCGCATCAACTTGTCTGCAGCGTGTTTGCGATATGAAGGTCGAGCTTTTGGCAAACACCATTACGAAAATTCTCCAAGTAAGCTCCCTTTTATTTTTCAGGGTGTATCTTTGCCCCTATTCCAGTGCGTTATGTTTCATTAGGTGATAGCAGTCCTATTCGTGATTTTATTTTTGAGAAGGTGCCAGTAGTCATCTTTTTTCTGAGTGTCGATTATATCCCTCTTACCGATCCTTCGTTCCGGGTGGATGTTGTGACGGTACCCACGGCCTCGGAGTAAGGAGGAGAAAACGAAACTCAAGCTGACAACAATACTGGATGTTTGAAGAAGTTATCTATGGTGATGATCCCACGAGATGATTCTCAGATATGTTGTGCCCAAGCCATCATCAAAATGCTTATCTTCAGCGACCCTCAGTTGGAATTATCTGAAAAAGCCAATCGTCCCATGAAAACGTTTGGCTGGATGATCTGCATCGAGAGACGGAAGTATTGGGGTCTTGCGGATTCGAAGAAATCCGTATATTCAAGAATTTTCTCAACATTCAGATTTTTGTTGTTTCTTCAGATTATGCAAGAAAGGTCCATTTCCTTTTTTCAAAGTATATATAATAGTGTGTATTTTTTCTAGGTTGCTTCCAAGAGACTGAATTTCCAAGTAGGTTGTTTTCAAGAGACTGAATAGTGTGTATTTTTTTCTAGTTGGTATACAAGGGTCCCAATAGAGCAAGCAAAATTTTTCTTTACAATCACTACTGTCACTATGACCTTATTAGGTCCATGGCAGGATTTCAGTCCTCCAATTACTATAGCCATGAATGCGATATGCGTTTCTAAAACGTTCACGATTCCATTGCAATACCTACTCTGATGTTTGTTTTTCCCCCGAATGTTTTTCCTCTACCCCCCAGCTCTGTCTCTCCTGTCATCAGATCTGCCGGTCAGTGGAATATTTCGAGGGACATCGGGCTACAGGTGGCAAATCCTTTAGTTATTGCCAGCAATGTTCCTGTCAGAAGTTCTTGGTGTCCAAAGTCCGCTCCGTTCATCTCTATCAATGTGGTAAATCTTATTGTAATTTTTGAAAATCTTGCTTTATTTCTAAACACCATCTCTGTTATTTACAAGTCCTTTCACCCCATACCCCCTCCAAACAATTTATATTCTTTGATTTCGAGACGGACCAATCCTCCGGACAGCACCTAGTGAATTCCTGCGTTACCATGTGCGCCAGCGGCCAGGAATTTGTTTTTTCGGTCTGTGACGCTTACGGCAAAATTTTGTTAGTTTCTTTTCACCCCCCAACACAAAAATTTCACCGTCATAGCTCACAATCTGAAAGGCTTCGACGGTATGTTCGTCTTAGAATGCCTTCTAAGACAGGGCCTCCGTCCTAAAATCATTCCTAATGGGTCGAAAGTCATGGTTTGTACCCTCTTCTCCCTTCAGATCCGTCTCATAGATCGTTTCAAATCTTTTTCCCATGTCTCTGGCTAAATTGCCGAACACCTTTGGTATTTATGATTTACCCAAAGGGTGCTTTGCCCCATGTTTTCAAAACCAGAGACAATCAAAAGTATGTTGTCCCCTACCCCACTCCCGCCACAGATTCCCTGAATTCGATATCATTGGCTGACCGCAGAAAATCCCTGTCATGGTATGATGGTCAGTGGCATCAGATCTTTGACTTTGCTGCCGAGATGCTTAAGTATTGTTTGTACGTATATTTCCAATAACGTGTTCTTATAATATATTTTATCCCGCCTTTTTCAGATCAGTGTGTAAAAATGTTTTTTTTTCTTTTTTTTTTTCGATATCTGATGTCGATATTTTGAGGAGGTGTTTGTTGTCTTCGTTTTCGAAATGATTATTTGGCCGTAGCGGAAGTGGACCCCTTCTAGCATGCCACCATAGCTGCAGCATGTATGAATACCTATAGGATCAAGTTTATGGCAGCAAACACCATAGGCATGGTTCCTATCTAAGGATACGTGAATAAGACCTGGCATAGCTTGGCATCGATCTAGTGTCTGGACTCCGGGTCTTATTCACGTATCCGTGAATGGAAACCATGACTACAGTGTTGGCTTCCATAAACTTGATCCTATAGGTATTCATACATGCTGTAGCTATGATGATATGCTGGAAGGGGTCTACTTCCGCCACGGCCAAATAATCATTTCGAAAACGAAGACAACACTTCCTCAAAACATCGATATCAGATCTGAAGAAAAAAACCGTTTTTACAAACTGATCTAAAAAAGATGGATAAAAAATATTGCAAGAACACGTTATTGGAAACATGCGTACCGACAACTTGTGAGCATCTCGGCAGCAAAATCAAAGATCTGATGCCGTTGACTATCACATGATGACAGGAATTTTCTGGGCTCAACCGATGACATTGAATCCGGGGAATAGGTTGCGGGGGAGGGGCCAACATACTTTTGGTTGTCTCTGGTGTTAAAAAAAATAGAGAAAGCACCCTTCGGCTAACTTATCAATACCAAAGGTTTTAGACAATTTAGCTAGAGACATGGGAAAAAAGTTGAAAGAATCTATGGGACGGATCTGAAGGGAGGAGGGGATGGCCATGAGTTTCGACCCATTAGGAATGATTTTAGGATGGAGGCTCTATCTTAGAAGGTATTCTAAGATGAACATACCGTCAAAGCCTTTCCGATTGTGAGCTATGATGATGAATTTTTGTGTTGGGGATGAAAAGAAGCTAACAAAATTTGTCGCAAGCGTTATAGCCCGTAAAAACAAATTCCTGGCCGCTGGCGTATATGGAAACGCAGAAATTCACTAGGTGCTGTCCGGAGGATTGGTACGTCTCGAAATCAAAGATAAAAATTTTTCGGAGGGGGGGCATGGGCTGAAAGGACTTGTAAATAACAGAGATGTTGTTCGATAATAAAGCAAGATTTGCAAAAATTATAATAAGATTTACCACATTGATGGAGATGGGCGGAGCAGATTTTTGGACACCAAGAACTTCTGACAGGCAGGGAATTGATAATATTGCTGGCTATAACTAAAGGTGTCGCTCGAAACATTCCACTGACCGACAGGTCCGATGGAAGAAGGGACAGAGTTGGTGGAGTGGAGGAAAGGCATTCGGAGGAAAAACAAACGCACGAGTAGGTACTGCAATGGTGTTCGTGAACGTTTTGGAAAAGAATCTCGCATTCATGGCAATAGTAATTGGAGGACTGAAATCCTGCCATGGACCTAATAAGGTCATGGTGATAGTCATGATGGTAAAGAAAAATTTTGCTTGCTCTATTGGGACCCTTGTATACCACCTAGAAAAAAATACACACTATTCAGTCTCTTGAAAACAACCTACTTGGAAACAAATCGAAAAATACACACTATGACATACACTTTGAAAAGGAATGGACCTTTTCTTACAATCTAAGAAACAACAAAAATCTGAATGTTGAGAAAATTTCGAATATACGGATTTCTTCCGAACTGGCAAGACCTAATACATTATAATTATATTTTTATTTTTGAAGACTATTTTCCCATCCTGATCTTTGGAATCCAGGATGGGGAAAGCGTCTCTTTTTCTCCAAAATTACATAAGCTCTAGTTTGAGCTGTAATTAATACGTGGGTGGCAAAAATTATAGTATAATAAATTCCCCCACGAAAACTCACAAAATTCTCGCCCCGGAGGCTTTCTTGTGTTGACCATATTTGGCAATTGTGTTATCCCTGCGGAGGGTAATAATACCTTAACACCCCAATACACGTCAGTCTTTCGATGCAGATCATCGGCCAAACGTTTTTCCATGGGACGATTGGCTTTTTGAATGGATTCCAACTGAGGGTCTTTCGTAAGATAGGCTTGGCCCACGATGATGGCTGGGGCACAACATATCTGGGAATCACTCGGGGGATCATCACCATAGATGACTTCTTCAAAACATCGGTATTGTTGTCAACGAGTTTTCGTTTTTTACCTCCTCCTTCTCCCGAGGCCGTGCGTACCGCCACAACATCCACCCGGAACGAAGGATCGGTAAGTGGGACATGATTGCCACTCTGAAAACAAAAATGGCTACTGGCACCTCCTGAAAATTAAAATCACGAGTGGGACTTCTATCACCTCCAGAAAAATAACATAATAAAATAGGGGGAAAAATGCACCCTGAAAAATAAAAGGGAGCTTACTTGGAGAATTTTGGTAATGGTGTTTGCCAAAAGCTCGACCCCCATATCACAAACACGCTGCAGAAAAGTCGATGCGGTACGATCAATGTAATCCGAGTAAAAACTAAACCAACAAAGAGAGGAAAAATAACTGTTATCTGAACCTGTGAATTAGAGGTCTGGATCTGAAAAATAGAACGATAATTAAGTGTGAGAATAACCATGGGGGGGGGGCACCTTATTAAATCATAATCATCCAAGGAATCCGTGGCTTCAATTAACAAGGCAGCTAGGTAGAAATGGAGAATGCCAAGAGCCAACCCGATGGCGTTTCCAACATCCTGCTGTGGGATTCGCTCGGGTAGAATACGTCCTTCGAAGACAATTTCTTAGGCTTGGAATCGCCTATTGATTTGTCGTGACCTCTAAACTAAAACGTATGGTAAGTCACCCTGTAAAGAAAGAAATGGGAAAAATAATAATATAGGCAGAGATGGCTACCATATCAAGAAATTCAGAAAAGCATAAGTGAAAAGATTCTTACATCGTTGACGTTATCATCAAGGCGTTCCATGATGATTATTTCTGGTCGTTGTTCATAGTTCAAGAAAATATTGAAAGGTGGAACTGAAAAGAAATGGCTACACCCTATGTAGTTAAAAATCACGTGATCGGTGGATGTACAGGGAGATAAGAGAGCTAAGGAACGCATGCAGAGACCACTGGTGGACAAATACATTGGGATATATACACCTATAGAGAGGTAGGCTCGTTTGTTTACGATAGGATATATGCACCGCTCCGAAATGGACAACTATAACCTTGTTTACACAACGCTCCTTCCGGAAGACTAAAATAACTAACCTTTCAAGCAACGGCTTCCATTTAAACAAACAATGAACGTTAGACAGGTCTATGTCTCCTGGGAGAAGAATATTTTCCAAAAGCACACATGCGATAACGAAAGAGTCTTCTCCAAAAACCTTATCACCAAGCTCCTTCCCTTGACAGGGAGAAAAAGCGTTCGGAAGACCCAACGAACGACTGTAGAATTAACCATTGCAGGTCTTTCCCGCCAAAACCTTATCTGCCCCATCCCGCTCTCGCGGAGCGTATAGCCACAGGACGATTTTTGAATTCACCGTATATTTTAAAATATTATCTCATTAGTCCATTTTCTTGTAATTAACGATTAAAACCCAATTACCTTCAATCTTAGGTGCACGTTCATCAACTTAAAAAAACGTATCGGTTATAAAATAATAACCAACAGATATCATC
>QLNU02015003.1:37349358-37359379 GCA_006491805.2 Dysdera silvatica | reverse complement strand
GAAGGCAAAGTGCGCTGATGAACATTGGATGGTACTTCCGTCACTGGGCATACTGTTTCAGTAGAGACGACCTTTCCAGGATGAAAATCACGACTTGCTTTTTTGTTGGAAAACATTCATATAAATTAATTTAGCTCTTCATGTTAAATCTTTAAATAATTTATCCTAGATGAAAAAAGCCAACGTGAAGCGCAGAGTCGAAGATTGCGCCAAAAAGAAGATAAGGTTGCTTTAAATTTATTAAAGTAAGTTTAAAGAAAAAAAGCGGCGCGCATTTTGGCGTAATTATCGACTCTGTGCTTAACCTTAGCGTCCGCCACGAACTTTAACTGGATTTCCCTACCCCCTGCCTCACTTTCTCCCACTCCTCTTTGTTTTGACCTTTTCCTCTTCTTATGTCCGACTCTCCAAAGGAGGAGGAAGAAGTGTGCAGGGGGAAAATGGGAAGGGTGCCAAATTGGATGCTAAAATTCACCATCTGCATCAATCGTCAACCGCCTATCAATCGTTCTTCCAAAAATGCTTTCGGAAACAACCAGGTTATATTTCCAAGATAGGATTCACGAGTGTTTTTATCAGACAAGATGTTTGCAACCGCCGTACAATCAGCCTGCCAACAATTAGCGGCTACTTCGAATATCAAAGGGATATCCGATGTTCCCTGAGAAGTACACCTCTATTCCCTTAGGGAATAATTGCCGTTAGTTTTTTTAGCCCTCCCGCCCACTTCCAAGATGAGCCCATTTTAGCTCTCCACCCCCCCTCACCCCTCCTTCCCCAAAACCAGTGATATCGCTAAAAGTCACTAAGAATTTTGAGAATAAAAAAATTATCGGAAAAAAAAAAAAAGAATGTGAATACTATATTTGTTTTCCAATATCATAGGGGGAAATAATCATACCTGTCAGGGAAGTTATTTAAAATGTTTTGCCGGGGATATATTTTCACGATCCGGGGAAATCCCCCCCATCCCACCCGTTAATTCGCACCCTGCACACAAGCTTTTTTTCTTAATAAGAGTGAATTAAACGATGTAATAAAAATAATTAATATATATCACGTAGACATCAGAACAGCCGCTTTTTAATAACAACGAATAAAAAACTAGTAATAAATTTAATCACGCGCTTATACCGATATAATTAATCTTATCAATAATAATGACTCTCAGACGAGCCGAAATTTAATAACGAGATAATAACTAATATCACGTGACCGTAAAAATTGCTTATCAGTAATAAAAATCCTTATCCGTACAATCCTTATCAGTAAAAACCCCTTATCTCTTCTCCCCCATGACGTCACTTCCGTCCCGTAGCTCACCAGTTAACTACTGGCAGTCGAAAGGTCGTTATTTTGTTGACCCATATTTACGTCAAACGGTTAAAAAATTGGTACAATTATATAACATGTACTCAAGAATCTTTAACTGCTTTTATAAGTAAGCCTAAATCATAGGCGTACGTGGAAAGTTCATAAGTGGGGTGTTATAGGCTCAATGGGAGGGGTTACAGAGCTACAACTCATATATTCCTATGTTAAATATACAAAATTTCATTGCAATAAGATGTTACAACACTCATTGTTAAGCCCTGCGTACGCCAGTGGCTTAAATAACCATCTGTTAATGAATGTGTTTTGACAAAGGTTGACGTGTCCTTTGCGGATGAGCTCTTAACCGTCGATAGGCAACTTACTTAATTGCAGCACATTTTGCTCATTTCTCTTTAAATGGTTTATGTGCTTTACGACGACTTTTCGCTGTGTCTGAACCACACGGTAACATTTAACCTCATTCGATGTCTGACGGACTGTCAGATAACGGCGGATATTTCTCAGTTGTTCGTCGTAGGGGCATCATGTCAGGCGACTGACATCACCCAATGATCGATTTACACGCCCTCGCGTTTACTTAGGAATCGAACCCGAACCAGACTCCGACTAATCATAATCAAGTGATTATAATCGATTATAAGTTCACGTAATTACATCTGTGACCTTAATTGAATGTTTTGAAATAGTTTGATACTGTGATCATATAAGTACTATACATTATATAATACTTACATTATCATATAATATATTGTATATATTATTATATACTATACATTATATAATAATGTAAGTAGCTGTATAATATAATCATAATCACACTTTTAAATTTCATTTAATCATAATCGTTTTTTGAAATTCTTAGGTAATTGTACTCATAATTGCTATGATTATAATCGTAACTGCCATGATTATAATCGTAATCGCCATGGTTATAATCGTAAATAGAAATTGTTCCTGACTGCATGTAAGTAATTGCGATTATAATTTGTAATTGTAACGATGTTTTTTTATGTGCATTCATAATCGTAGTCGTAATCGAAAAGTGTTTGTTTGTGGTTTTACGGCTCAAGGAATACAATGGTCATGCTACGCCGGGACCTACTGTTTTCCGAGGAATCCAAACCTCTTAGGGCCTAGGGAACCAAACCCTAGACTACAGTAAGCAGTGCAATCTTTATGAGATCTCTAAGCATTCTTTGCACCATTGGGAGTCAAATCCGGGGTAACGGCGCATTAGCAGAATGCGTTACCACACTATGCCATCGCAGGGCAATCGAAAAATGAAAATTGATTAATTGTAATCAAAACCGTAATTTAAATTTTGATACTTAGGTAATTGTAATCGTAATCATATAAACCGATTGTAATCGTTTCCAAGTCCGATCTTTACCCAGAGGTTCCGAGGACAGCAGACACAACCTCTGGAGTGTTTTGGAACAACTCGATGTTCATTACGTTGAGAAAAACGTTTAGAAGATCATAGTTAACATCTCTTTCGAACGGAAATGCACGAAAATGAAAGCTGGAATTAATATTCCAAGGTGTAATACAATATTGTGTGTGTTCGTTCATGAGTAGTATTGGGGTGAAAGGAAGCCCAGTACTACTTACATGTTCTTATTGCGCAAAGATTACAAAGGTCATGCTACATCGGAACATACGGTTTTCCGAGGAATCTGTCTTTTTTTTTTGTTGCCGAAGAAACCCCGGGTTGCGATGGGTCGAAATTGATTTTACTACACCATTAGATGTTGAACCTAGAATAATGGCAGGATGGACGCCATTACGTTTTTACAGGGATGTGCATTTACATTTTTTCGAGGAACCAGAATATCATAATGCCTAGGAAATTAAATCCTGGACGAGTGTAGAGTCTATATTTTTTCCCCCATCGTTTGAAGTCGACCCTGATATGATAGGTAAACCTATTAAAACTGCGTCATGGCACTACCGTATATTTGTACAATACTGCATTCATGGGCGCCTATAGGGCGGCTGATGAGGCTCAAGTACCCACCTAGCCATTTTAAAATTTTAAAATTTGATTTCTCCGAATCTGCTGTGTGTTTACTTTCAAAGGTTTTACAATCACATTTTAAAATAAGGTACTTTTTAGCTCATTACTAATTGTCAAGCAGTATCAATTATTTTTGTAGCGTTTTGGTATCTTGTACATTCACTAAAATTCTCGACAGCTTTGAGAAGGAGGTAATAATTTTTCTCAGGGCCCCCTAGAAATCCTCGTTAACTTTTTCCAGCCCCCTAGAAGTATCAAGGCACCTATGATTGCATTAGATAGCGCACTTTTAATGCCGGATTTACGCATAGGCAAAAAAGGCCCTGCCCTAGGGACCCTCGGTCTTGGGGCCTCACAAAGGCCTTGAAGGGGTCGTGGTGTTTTTGTTTAAGCGTCATTTTAATCTTATTTATTTTCAAATGTCAAATTGCCATTATTTATAAACATGGATATTTAAGATAATGAAATTTGAGGAAAATGCATGATTTATTGACTAAGTATAATGAGGGCCGCATTCTTTAGGGGGCCCATTATATTCTTTCGACTTGGGGCTCATAAAAAACCTTAATCATGCCTGCTCACTTCATTGTGAACCCTGCGATGTATATAACTCAAAAGTTTTTTTTTTTGAGGCGTGCCATTTTTATATTGGAACAGTACTTCGACTATAGGCACTTCCAGCATCATTCAAGTTATTGAAATCCCACAATTGCCGGACACATTCTTTCGGCAGAAATATTTTTATTTAGGGAAGTAAAATCTTGATTATTGTTTAATGGGTGGTCAACATTCTTTGAGCAAGATAACGGACATTTTTGAAGAAATAAAGTGGTTTTAGAGGCCACAAGGAGCTACTTCATACGAGCGTTTAATCTCGCAGGCAAATTTCGTGGTAGTTTAATGCGATTGTGAGGTGCACAATGGTTGACAATGGCTGTTGCCATTCTGGTATGCCGAAATCACGCCGCCGCGATTATTCTCAGCTTAATCGGTGTAGCTAGAGACCGAAATGGCAAATCACCATAATTAGGCTTATGCTCAGCTCCTGTGACTATGACTTGTTCCTTGACTCAACAGAAACGGGCCCTAATCATGGGAGACGTGTTCTTTGACGCACGATGAGTCCAAATGACAATGCTAGGATTTGGAGTGGAAAGACATTGTCTGAGGCACAAATTACGATAACTGAGTTTCCTTGCACTTGGCGTAGTATCGCCTCAAACCGGGCTGAGCCATCGTCGTATGATTTATTTCCGCTATTCAAGAACAGATAGAACATTGCGTATGGCAAAATTTTGAACTGTAGCAAAGAGCACAAGATCGTCGGAATCGCGATCGAAAGCTTTTGTTTGTTTGGATTTTTATGGCGCAAGAGCATCTGGGCTATACTGCGCCAAATGGCAAGAATCGAAACATGGTATTTTCATACAATTTTCTGTAACTTAGTTCAGTGTTAGGCCGCTTGATTTCTTGTTTGGATTTTTTATGGCGCAAGAGCATTTGGGCTATACTGCGCCAAATTAGACCGCTTGAAAAAAAAAAATAATCTTTTCAAAGATTTTTAAGTAGTCCCTCCCCAACCCACAGAACACGTTTTTACATTTAAACTGTTCTAAAATTCATCAAATAAGCATTGACAATAACGTCACATGCAAAGAAGACTATTCAGATCTGAATTATTTCTAAAAATGAGAGGAAAATTTTGGTAAAATTTTGTTATGCACAGATTGCATTTAGGATTCTTATCTCAGAGTTAATTATCTTCTCTACAATTTCCTTGTTGATATTGAAAAAAAGATGCGGGGAGAGAAAATGATGATATTGTATTTCAGCAAATGACAAATGCAGCGGGAAATGCAAAAGAAGTTTTCAACTTCTGAGTTGTGTTTTAATTTTATGCGGCGTTTACTTTTTCGAAACTGTTTTCGAAATATCTTTTCAAAATTGGAAAAAAAAAGTCAAATTTTTAATTTCTGACATTTAATAACGTACTCAAATATTAGTAGCGTATTCTCTCTATAATGACGTAATAACTTCCCAAAATATTATTTACGATAGTTTTAAAATAAAAAACAAGTAAGCAAGTGGTATTCTATAAAACATTTGCTTTCTTGATACACACACATACGCATGGACGCACAAAGTTTGTGGGATCACAAAATATAAATGTTCACTTCGCAGGCTTTCTTAACTGTTGCCACTTAGAAACGCAAGGGAAGCAAAATTAATGATTTCAATTTCTAAAATTGGCGAACTGCCAAATTGCTTCATTTTTATACGGTGTTTTCCAAAGGTACATAATTCCACTTTCCGCATCTGGCAACATATATTTTGTATAATTATAGTTTCACTTTCTATATTTGGCAACAGTGTGTATAATTGTTTTCCGAATTCTAAAATCAAACCAGTTGTCTGTTCACCTTCGACGTGTGCACACGTATCACGAAGGCTCCGCCAAAAAAGTGTACTAAATTTCTTTTACTATGCATTCAAGTTAAATTTATTTATTGGTGTGTATTATTGAATTAACCTCAACATTTAAAGCAGTAATAAATATTACTTCAACTGAATGGAACTACTGCATTTCATCAATATCTATTTCTGCAAATTAACATCAAGACTTTCGGGGGTTCTTGAGCCCAGTTGTTAAGGAGGTCTGACCAGTCATGCTTAACAGTCAAGCCTGAACAGACTGACGGTCGTTGAGTCGAAGTCAGTCCAAAGCACGTGCTGACTGTTGCAGTCATATAAGGCCTTAGTTCGAGTCAAGAATTGGAGTATCGAAATTAACTTGTTTGTTAAAAATCTATGTCTTCAGTTACGTTCTAGAAATTTCAGTATTGTTAAAAACTTGTAAAGCAGACTTCGAAAACAAAATGGAGTCGAATATTTATTTTCTATTTCATAAGAAAGATGAATATTTGAGGCGTCTCATGGCAAGAGTGATTAGCTTTAATTAACTTTTTGTTCTTTAGGATTTTCGAAAACTGTTCTAGATTCGCTTATTAGATTAATTATCATGCTTTTTTTCTATTCAATTTTTACAGATTTGTTTCATCGCATTTAGACTTTGAATATTAATCATAGATGCGGAAAAAACTATGAAAATTAAGTTTAAAATTTATAGACAGGCAGTTCTGGCATAGTGAAATGGATATGGGAAATTTTATCTCGTTAGAGTCCAAATATAGTAGTAATTTTTGCAGCAAAAAATCGTTAATTACTATAGAGTTAATTTATAATTACAACAATTATTAACGGTAAGTTAGAAGAAATGCTTAATCGTCAAAATATATATTTTATTTTGACAAAACATAAAATAAAAGACATAAAACCAGGAATTAAAATAAATGTTAATCAGAGTGGAACTAAAAAATAAAATTTTCAAATTATTAAAAAAGAACGTACTTCACGATCCCGTTGCAATATCATAACTGCGCCTTTCATCATCATCATCATGGTCTTCTTCGTCGTTGCTGCTAATATCTGACCAGTTATTCCTTCTATTATCCAGTCTCAGTTTGACTCCTGGACCTTGTCAGGTGCAGAATGACCATGCCTGTCCTTGCGCCATAAAAGTACAACCAACCAACCTGGACTTAGAGCATATGTATGGTGGTCATTTTTGCCTAAAAGGAGCGATTGGATTGGTTGTTAGGATATAGGCAAGTTTTTCTGCAAATCTGAATATGGATATAGGTTTCTTTTGACGCAGCATCTTAATTTTGAACGTCGTTTAAACATGGATAAAAGTAGTTTTGACGACAAAACATAAAAATTTCAAGGGCAATGTCACATAGACTTATGGGAAAGTGACACTTTGATTAAAAGAAACAAACAAGGACGGAAAGAAAACCACATAGCCACTTTTACCATTAAGCGTCTCACTTTCAAAATTATTTCGAAGAAAATAGATTAGAAAATTGTTATAAAACAGACGTTATTTGGAAAAATAATTGCGCTATTTCTTTTTGAACAAAAAATAATTTCCATAATTTTTTTATTTCTGATAAATTGCATTATATACTTTGTAAATTTCAGCTGGTTATAATAATTGTTAAGCTTGGTCGTACTGTAGACCACCAGAGAGGTGGTCTCTGAATGGAAGTAAACTTAGCATTGGGTCTATGAGGAGGGAGAAGATCTGTTTCCAGAAAATGTGGTCGTTAAGGGAGGTGGTCTCTGAATAGAGGTGGTTATTGAAAATGTTTTACTGTATCTATATAGGTAACTCGATTCGATGATACTACGGCAGTAGTAACGTGTCCGCCTAGCGCGTTGTTATTCAGGGTTGGGAGTCGACCTCAAAACAAACAAACGTACACACACACACACGCACACACACACACACACTAACTATTCAATGTAATTCGGGAACTGGCTCCTTAGGTTTTCTAGGTTCCGGTTTCTCGGAGAAACGTAGGTTCACTCTTACGGTGACGTAGAATACGCACTTGTCTATCACTCTACCGAGTTTGGTTCCCAGTGGTATCGTAGAACGCGCGTCGTTTTTTCTAGGCACCGAAGGCCGGGGCCTGGTTCCTTTGACAGTAGAGGTTCGCGTTCCTCTGAAAGTCGTATTTTCCGACAAAGCATGATCTTTGTTGTCCTTGCGCCATAAAGAAACAAACAAGGCCTTAATGTCATTTACAGGTCAAGTCAATCTTTTGTTCTATATCAAAAAACTGTCCGGATTAAATACGAACGGATCTTGTTTGGCCCAGAATGATCGTTGATATCCTTGCGTCATAAAATGCAATCAACCAACCAACTAATCAATCAACCAACCAAGAATAGTTTAGTTTACCATTCGTTTATGTTTTGTGGATTAAGAATAATCACTGAACTGCACCAAACTATTATTTTATAATTTCGTACTAATTATGGAATTTTGTAATTGTGATTCTTGAAAACATCGTTATATTAGTACAAGATATAACCTGAAACAGTTTTTTGAGTACATTCGTAATGTTATTAATTTTTTCCGTTAAAACAAGTAAGTATAATATCTAACGTAACCATTTGATTATATAGCATTATTTCATTAAAAACGTCCAATTTTACAGGGAACAATAAGTGGCATTTCCACTTTGTCACCCTACTCCGAAAGATTGTGACTTTGAAGGCAACAGGAAAGAGTTTGGCCAGTTTCAGAAGCAAGGGTGGACGGTTTTTTTCACAAATTGTAAGTTGTGGGGTATGAAACACGCGGGTTAAGGATCCTTTTCTTGCAAGTCAAAGGTCAAATGGAAGAGAGTTTAAGGTGTCACTTTTTCAAGATTGCTAAAAGTTTGATAAAGAGGTCTGGAAGAGCAGATAAAATGTTTGTTGGTTTGTGGGATGTATTTTCCATCACTAACTCCTTGAGTTATTATTTACTGATACAAGCATTCGTATAGAAAGTTTATAATGGGAAGGGTTGCAGGCTTATAATGGGGGGGGTTACAATTCTAGAACTCTTACATGGTGTAACCGAACTAATGGTCAGAATTTGAAGGGATGATGATATCCATCAAGAGGAACAATATTAGATATGGAACCTAGGTTCACAAATCACTTACAGCGCCAGTTTGAAAACTCTTCAGCATGTACAAATATTTACAACCTGTGCAAAAGAGGCATAAAATACCTTAGGTTAGCTGATCCAGTGCGTAGGCGATTGGGGTATCGCATCACGTGCTTCGTGGACATTTGTAAATATTTGTGCATGCTCGATCGTTTTCAAACTGGCGCTGTAAGAAGTTTGTGACCTTAAGTTCCATGTCCAATATCGTTCATCTTTTGAGTACAATTACACCTTAAAATTCTGCCCATTAATTTAGTTACACCCTGTATATTCATATGTACATATTACGATGGGAGTTATGTGCCTCATCAATGGATATAGGTAACTGCTTCAAGTGATGGAGTAGTGAGTCAAAATATAGATTAAGAATATGTACAATGTGTGTATGCAGACACACAATGTCTCCTCCGGCAGGGCTTAACGGAAAGTGAGTTTTACACAACTAATAATTTTAAGTATATGCAGAGATGAAGACACGGATATACAATTAAGATTATGCTACGTCGGGACCTATAGTTTTCCGAGGAATTTGAGCCTTCTAAGGTCTACACAGTCAACCCCCGGACTTTCTTATGAAGGAGAATTCACGATCAAAATTAGTGCAAATAGTGAAGGTCGGAAACGCAAATTTGTAAAGAAAATAAATTATAATAAATTTGCTCACGTAAACAATCATTCTTTAATAATTTTCCCATGTTTGTGTGAGAAAATGTGTTATTTTGTAGCTTTCATATCGGCAGGCTTCCAGCTGACTAGATGGAATAAGTTCGAATGCTGATAATCTTGGTTCAGCCTCATCGTTCTTCAACCCTCTATATTTACGGGATACTCAACTTCCTTCTATGTTTATTTCGCGGGACGGAGCGCCCTACCCGCCCTTTTATGAAAATACGTGGCACCCTAACTGCCCTCGTAAAAAATATTCCGCCCTGACGTGTTTGCACACTACTGGAAACCTGCCTTTTTCCCGAAAAATGCCACTAAAAATATATATTTGGTTCTATACGTTTCACCTGCTTATGATGAACCCCAGTATATAACGAACGAATTTTTTTTGGTTGCGTCCAATTTCCTATACTAATGTCATCTGATATAACGAATCA
>QLNU02015003.1:37328632-37349258 GCA_006491805.2 Dysdera silvatica | reverse complement strand
AAAATTTTTTTAATTACTGAAAACAATGAAACAACTTTTCAACGATCCCTACACACGATTCCTCAAAATCATATTATTTGAAATTGAACTAATTAAAGAGACTTTTTTAAAATCATAAATGTCAAAGTAAATAGCTTACTTGTATTTTGTAGAAATATCTACTAAGTAGGAATGCAACGAATATTTAGCCCATTTGTTTCATATGCCGAATACTTACTTGATATTCGACCAACCCTAAGCTGAATAGCTGTCATAAAACCAGAGTGTAAAAAATCTAGTTAAATTAAAAGAAATAGGTTTCTCTGAAATATACTCTTTTGTTCTTTTAATCAGTTTTAGAAATACATAAATTTTTTAACGAGTGATTAAAATACTTTTAAAAATTGCAAAATATTATTAAAAAAAAAACCACTGCAAAATATCTTAAATGGCAAAACGTCCTAAACTCTGATCTTACAAGGGAACCCCTTTCGCTGTTCACTGCACTTTGAGATCAGACCTATGGGAGATGATAGTGCTTGACTTCCTGATCACGAATATATAATCATTTGTCTGCAACAATCAATAACCTATTAAAGAAAATATCTGTCTTTCATCTCTACCTTTGGTTTAGAAGAAAATAATTAAAACCACTTTGATCAGAGTTAAAAATTTGTTGGGAGATAATATTAGCAGTAACATTTCTCGTTATCAAAATAAATTCTATGGCACTATCTTCTATATTACCCATATTCTGGGTGTATATTTGAGTGATATATTTTGTTACTTTCTGCACAACTATTTTGTTTTGGCTCTTAAAATTATTGGAACATTTAAAATCCCCAAATCCCAACTCTTGGGATTTCAGGATCGCCCATCTTTTCAAATCTATATCATGAACAGGTAAATAATTTTCCCTAGCTTTTGTAAATCTGGCTAACATTTCATTTTTTATTATTTTATACTTTTCTATATTTGTGCCCATATTTGATATATATTTTCTAAACCTCGAAATATAAGTAGGGTATTTTACTGTTGGATATCTCCTGTTTGTTTTCTGGAATTTATTTTTTTGACAACTGTCAAAATACTGAACAATTGTTTGCATATTTTCTAAACTGAATTCATTTGCCAATTGATCGCCCTTTACAGTACAGTTATAATATTCGTCACCGACTATACTAATATCACTTTCTTCGTCGATACGGAAATCACAATTGTCTTCAAAATCTAAACTGATATTTTCACTGACATTGTTATTAAAAATTATGTTTTCGATTTTCGACAATACTTCCCGACTTTCCTTAAGTTCTTGATCAGTTATTAACGACGGAAGCGTGTCGTATTTATTAACGACCAAATTCAAAACGGATTGAATTATGTTCACTATATTTTTCATTTTCTCACAATCGGAAACTCGTACAACTATATTGACGTTACACTTGCGGACGAGTTTATATAGCTAGTGGAATGCGAAACTTAAATGTCCCGCCAACTCTTCAAAATTGTCGCCAAATTCGCCAAATATCTATGCTAAAAGTTCATTTTTCATATTAATTTTTTTATACTGTTTAAATTAGCTGAGACATAATTTTTTATTTTTATCCGTTAAATACGATGATCCTTCATAATCTTACCGACTTCAAACCTGTTTTTGCTCACATACAGTGCGATTAAAAAATATCAAACCTGGCGAAAAAAGTGTCATTTTTGGATTTCAAATATTCATAAAAAATTGCCATGTCATTTTTGCAGACAAATGATTACATATTCGTAATAAGGAAGTTAAGCATTATCATCTCCTATGGATTTTATCTCTAAGTGCATTGAACAGCGAAAGGGGTTCCCTTGTTAGTTATTTTTTAAAAAGTGTATATAAAACTGATTTAAATTAATAATATATACAAGTACATGATTCTTGTCATAATTATTGAAATAAAATACAGTCGAAACCGCATATATGCAAATGGGTGCGTCAACGAAATCCTTTGCATATAAGCGAGTTTCGCATATAAGCGGGTTTTACATAAAAGAGGTATTTTCTGCACTATAGCGTTCAAATAATTTGCTCATTAAATTTTTATCGAATTTTATTATTAAATTAGATATTCTTATTTCTAATTTTATAAATCATATACATTATTTATTTCAATATTTATAATGTACAGTATTATTACTCTATTAACAAAAATAACAGGAAGTAATGTAGTCTTACTGATATAAACATATGGACTGTATTAGTGGAAAAAATCAGCAAACTTTCTTTGCACGTATAGATGTTCTGATAAATGATTAAAGATTTGATCTGTTAAGGTATTAGCGCTTTCCATATGAAAATTGTTTGATTTTAAATAATCTTGCAAAAGATTTAGAGAAGAAATGATTTCTTTACCAGACCAGCCTCATTACAAAAACAAATTTTGACAGTAATTCCGAACACAGAAAGAGGAGTAAGACGTAAACAAAGCCATAAATAAGCTGGTAAATGAAACTTTGATAAGTGTTGATAGCCCTTTTCGACGGAGAAAGAGAATCTTAAAAATAATGGCTGCTAGCTTCATATCTACTGGATGGAAAACTTTTGCATATATCCGGTTTAAATTCTATAATAAAAATATCGTTTGGCTTTGAAAACACTTTGCATGTGCGCGGCTTTGTATATATAAAATCGCAATTAAGTGGGTGTAGATAACGTTAAAAGATAGGAGAAAGTATGCACTCATTTTTCGCATAGCGTTTCATCTGGAAAAATTAGGCAGTGCATGGCCTGACAAAGGTCATCTATACGGCTCTCTAAATGCACAGATACTTTCAATGAATATCTGCGGTTAACTCCAGTTTTACTGCTACCAACCTCTAAACAACGCCTTAATTTATTTAGTTCCTTTTGTTGTTTATTTAAAATTTTTAGTTTTCGTGCGTGATTGCAATCTAACGGCAGTGTTGCCAGATGGCAAGATTAAAAAATCCTGACTTCATACAAAATAATAATTAAATTAATATAACTATAATTTAGTTAAACAATATCCTATACTATATGACAAGTAAGCTTCATAAAATAGGGATGTAAAACATGCTTAATTTAGAGCTTAAAGACAAACAAATTGATTTTAACAAAAATTTGATCTCAAAAATAGGTGGAACCGCTAACGTTTATCGCAGTAGTCCGTGGTTGAAAGTCTGCAAACCTGGCAACAGTGATTTGTTTACAAATATTCGTCTGCAATCTCGTTTTGCCAAAACCATCATTATTGTTGTTGAGTAGGTAACACCGCTTGACATAAATATAATAAAAGCAATCAGACAACTTTGAGCGGTTTGTTAGATTATTGGTACATGAGCCGGCTTTCGGCTGCGCTAAAGGGCAGCCTTCATCAGATGTATATGGAGCGAATCGAACATACAGCAGATAATATAATTAAGGAATACAAATGGGGAAAACAATCCTTTTTAAACATTGTTTCAGGCCGAGTCAGGAGGCCAGACGTCAAAATGGCCAACCTCTAAATTAATATTCCTCTCACTATTACGTTGCCATTGTAACCAAGATTCGTATCAAGTTAGCAGTACGCTAATATTGAAGCAAAATGCTTTAAATAAATATATTAAATAAGATGAGAAGTAATTATTTCTATACGAATAATTTCCATTGGCGACATACTGGCAAGCCGCCATTCGAAGTCTTTAACTGCCTAATATAACAGCCAAGAAAGCCCACAGAGCCTTGCCGCCGTTCAACTAGTGTTTGATTGATGAGTATATCGAGGTTTATAAATTCTGTACATTAGCAGTCAGGGGCACCTAGAGTCGACGCGAACCCCCTGGCTCACTTAATGAGACTGTATTTCTTTGTACTTACTTATTACGTAATTATTTTACGAGATCACTGCATATGTGTACCGGCACGTAAGACCGTAGCCTGGAAATTTCTATTATTATGTTTTTCACTTTTAAATAAGAAAGCAAGAATATGGTACCAAAAATATTTTGGGGTCAGAGTCGGGCCCCCAAAGCATAGGTCCTTGCCAGCGGGGGCCCCTAGGCTTCATCTGGGCTTCTGGACTGCAGCCCCTGCTGCCCTTCTCGTCGGCCCTGTTTACAGTTGTACAAAAGTACAAGTTTTGATAAATGGTTATATGTAATAAGGGTTATAGCGGCGAAAATCCTCTCTTTCATTGATGGTCGGTAGAACAGAGTCCGACTATCAATTTTAATGGAATAGTTTGTACATTTTTGAATATAATATTCTGAAATATTCTGACGTTTATTGTTTTGCATGTCACAGAGGCTGGACAAATGAGTAGTTAAATAGATTTGCGCCAACAATATGCATTTTAAGAGCTATTTCGTCTTCCCAAAGAATTGAATCACAAATCTAGTGCTCTTAAAAAATACCGACGCTAGTGACTGAAGTTAAAAATCGCCATTTCCTTTAATTTATTTTAGACGATTAAACCAAAGTTGAATTTTGGAGCACTATCTTCGTTCTGGGCCATAAAAGTTTACGCTAAATTAATTTTACGTCGTCTCACCCATCCATGAAATTGGCAGTTATCCATTGATTGCAGTAATCGGTCCTAATTTACATAATCTAACTTTTTTAATCAGAAATTTCTCAATCTGAATACAGTAATGGAGATCCAAGTCATTACGTCATCGCCGATTGCGTAATTTAGCAGAAAATTTAAAATATTTTTGGAATTCGACCTGTGCACTACTCCCTAATTATGAGGTGAATAAAGGTTCAAGGCCAAAATTGTACAATTGCATTCCAGTTCAATTATTCCAATGTTCGCTTTTTAAATAGGAAGCAGACAATTTCTACGAGGGCGAATCAGAAAGTCTTTGCCCTTATTTTTTACACAGGTATTTTTATACAAGTAATTACAAATATACGTACTATTACGTACCTTACACTATTTTTCAACATAGTCCCCACACCGGTTCAGACATTTGTCCCATCGCAGCACTAAATTTGAGATGCCCCTGTGGTAGAATTCGTCCGGCTGACTGTGGAACCACCGTCGGACTGCTGTCTTGGCTTCATCGTTGCACGTGAATCGCTGTCCTGCCAGGAACTTCTTCAGCGGACCGAAAACGTGGAAATCACTAGGGGCGAGGTCCGGACTGTATGCAATCAGAACCGCCGACAAGCTCCGGTCATTTCACTGGGAGAGTCTGGACCACCCACCATACAGTCCGGACCTCGCCCCTAGTGATTTCCACGTTTTCGGTCCGCTGAAGAAGTTCCTGGCAGGACAGCGATTCACGTGCAACGATGAAGCCAAGACAGCAGTCCGACGGTGGTTCCACAGTCAGCCGGACGAATTCTACCACAGGGGCATCTCAAATTTAGTGCTGCGATGGGACAAATGTCTGAACCGGTGTGGGGACTATGTGGAAAAATAGTGTAAGGTACGTAGAATAGTACGTATATTTGTAATTACCTGTATGTACCTTATTTTGGCTAATAAAAAATAGGGGCAAAGACTTTCTGATTCGCCCTCGTAGTATAACGTCTCTAGCCCAACTAAGGTTCCTAAACAAAAGGAAGCTGCTGCTTCAAGTATTTTGATGCCATCGTATCATGTGATCTCATTTACTGCCGCGTAAATTTGTGCGCTTTCCAAGTGTGATATTTTCAATAAAATTGGGTGAAATGGGTGAGTGTGCCGCGGTGAATTGTACAAATCACTGAAGGAATAAACACAGAATGTTTAGATTTACAACAGATCCTGTAAGAAGAAGAAAATGGATAATTAATTTTCCAATGGTAAATGTTGTGTTATGAAACCGGAAGTGTACAACAAAATGGCGTCTGAGGCGTCGGCCTACGATTCTAGGAGCACTAAGTACAACGAATGCGTTTCTTTAGAATTGAACTTAAATTTTCGACCCAACTCGAGGGTTCCCGATTCCTTAAAAAGCAATTCATAGGACATTCATTTTTAATTTGTAATCCAAAAGCCACAAGAAAAATTTGTTTTTAAAGAACAAAATTATAAATGTGTTAAAAATGATATTTTGAGAACTCGACCTGTCGTTGAAATAAAAATAAAAAGGCCCAGGTAAATACCAAATAATTTTAAAGAAAATTATTTTGTGGAATTCGCCGCTTTAGTGGCGATTGTATGAATACTAAGCGTACAATCCTGGAATCTAACTGATTTTAAAAAGTCGCCAGAGACATCCGTTGACATTAAATAATTTTAAAACTTTGTGAAATGGCGCATTGTAGCCATTTGTGAAAACCTTGAATGTGGTGGATGCAAATACTAAATTCACTGTAGTGCCCGAACGGCTAATTTTTGGAAAAAAATTCACTGAACAAAAAATGTTTATTTTGATGTTCTTCACCTGTTACACATACTTGAAAACAGGTCCCAAGACCCATTGTAGTCTTTGAGCCGCAAAACCAATAAAACAAATAAACAAACAAACATATTTGGGTAGTCTCCGCAACTCTGTTTTAGTGTATTAAAAAAAAAAAGGCAGTTTTAGGCTTATTTTTACTACACAGTAATACAGATCAAAATCAGGAAACTGAATTCCGGATTTCTTTTTCTCTACTGTATTATTAGCTCATTTACTTAAATTATGTATCAAAAATTGCATTTAATTCATGTAATTGGCTACGTAGCAACGTGATAGACGTAAACAGTAGTTACGCTCTACAGCCAAACCGGCCCCTTTGCGGACACGGGGATATGGACAAACATGCCTTATTTGGTGTCCCCAACAACCCCTCTTATTTTGTCGGTAGAGTTCAGGACCACCCTGTATAATGAATAATTTTTGTTAATTTGGTGCACCTGAACTTAGGCTCTGTTAGTTCACTTGTTAAGGAAACACTGTATGTTCCTAGCTCAATATTAATTTTACAATACCTACCCCCGTTCTTTCTGAGCACAGACATTTTTAGATTTTTTTTTTTTATTTTTGGATTGACAAGTTGTGAGCCAATATATTCAAAATTGAGCTTGAAAATACGCCTTGTTCAAAGGAAGCTGAAAATACGCACTCACTATTATTTTATACCAGCAATGGTAAGGGGATACTATCTTTATAATCACTTTCGCTAATGCGAGGGTTCGTAAAAAAAGTGGCAAAAACTCTTAACTTAAAAAAAAATGGAAATGTACGCCAACATAATTGTTTGGAGAGCAACTAGGGGAGGGGGTTTTTAAATATCGTTCTTTTGAAAAGCTAATCAGTTCATTTCTTTTAGAAAAATTCCCCGAAGCAACATAATATTTGGCTCGTGAAGCAGAGTGAATAAATGAGAAAGTAAATACCGAGGGGTTAATTTTATTCTCCTGTGGTTGCAATTAAAATTCAATTTTTGGCATAATGGATATCAGAACTGACGTCAGCAAATGACGCAGCGGTTTTTGTTTCTGTTATTTAACGAGAAAAGACGTTTTGATGATTTATATTTTAACCGCATTGTAAATGAATTTTATGCCATATATTTATTTTCTTTAGTTTAGTCAGAGTTTTAAAAGTTTATTCTCTCTTTAAAGGTCTTCTCTTCACCAACCTTCATTGAGTCGATACTGCGCCATGTTTGGCGCAATTATATGGAATAACTGCGCCATAAAAGCCAAACAAACAAACAAACGTGAGTCGAAGCCTTTTTCGGCCCTGCGGTGGCGCAGTGTGGTAACGCGTTCTCCTATTGCGCGGCTAATCCGGGTTCGACTCCCAGCAGTGCAAAAAGAACGCTTACTCAGAGATCTCATAAAGATCGCACTGCTCACTGTAGTCCGGGGTTTGGTTCCCTAGGCCTTAAGAGGTTCGGATTCCTCGGAAAACAGTAGGTCCCGGCGCAGCATGACCACTGTAGTCTTTGAGCCGTAAAACCAAAAAGCAAGCGAAGCCTTTTTTCCTGGCATTATCCTACTTATGTGATCATAAAATGCTTGCATAAGGCTTACTGTTTCTTAACTCATGGTCTTCCTAGATTTTGGGTTGGGAGATGCTAGGATTCTTTTTCTTTGACCAGTTGCTTAGCTTTCTTCACCATGTAATAACTGACTCCAAATTCTTTTTCTTTTTAGCAGACCAACTCTTAGGGAAAATAGTTAAAATTTGTATATGTAAAATTCTGTTCTCAGTGCTCTTGAATTTTTCTTTTAGCTGAGAAATTATCTCCAATTCAGCTGAATCAGAAGATGAATGACTCCCAGGAATAGTTATGACCTTTCGTTTTAAAGTTTTGCTTATTTTTTTAGTTTAATTCTTGAGTATTATACTTCAGAAAGTTTTTTTTTAAAAGTGTTTCCTAAATACTTTGCAAGCTCTCATTTAATGTAGATATTGCTGTTTCTCTTTTATAATCAGAAGTATATGATGTCTGATTATTATTATTTCTATTATTGTTATTATTATTTTCATTATATTTAATATTATTCCTGTTTAATTATTATTATTTCCATTATATTTATTATTATTTCTGTTTAATTATTATTATTTCCATTATTAGAACATAAAGTATCAAACACACATGTAATGTCGCCTTTCGCAGGCATGTGAATATATTCGTTATTTTATGTGTATTGTTGAGGGAAGATTTGATTGATTGATTGATTGTTTGGCTTTTTTATGGCGCAAGAGCATCTGGGCTATACTGCGCCAAGTTGAGGGAAGATTTACTTAAAATAAAGATTGTGTATGGCGCTCTAAAGAATTTTATATTTAGTCATTATATTTACAGATTATAATGCACGGATAAGTATAGAATATGTAATATTGTTATGTAACTTATCAGTTTAGTATGCAGCGTATATAATGTGGTGTAGTATTTCTTAGTCTCCGGGCTCTGGCATCAATGACACATGCGCCGCGAAAAATCCTCCTGAAATTTATAGCTTTAGCGTTTCATGGATTTTTCATGAATGAATATTTTATCGTGGAAATATCTCGAGAAAAATAGTCATCGTGAATATTCAGAAAAGTGCAGACCCAGAACGCCTAAGCAAAAGCTGTGCTACATATACCAGCCATTAAGTCGCTATATTTTTAAATACGAAAATATTCATGAAGGATGGAGAATTTTCAAACGTCGAAACCTTTTAGTATTCGAGAAAGGATATACCGCTCATTATGAAAGGATATAAAAAGTGTCTATAATTCGATTACAACAACGTGCTGCTCTTCCTCTAAGTATGTATTTTTTAAAATAATAAATATTTTCTAGTATTCCAAGGGAATTCCATGGGTTTTTTTTACATTAGGGCCAAATTCGCATTTATTTTGACAACGATATGCAAAGCTGGGGCCAGGGGCGGACTGGGTCCTCTCAAAGAGCGCATACCTTGGATTTTTGGAGGGCGCGAGTCCTTACCCATTCGGAGGCGCGAGTCCTATCGCTCATCAGGGCGCACCTCCCCAGTCCGCCCCTGGCTAGGGCATAATTTATGGGCCTCCTAAGCAATCTAGCGGATAGAGCAATCTAACCAATGACGCATAATAACAGATTATGTTCGTGAAGTCATTAAGCGCTGGGCCCCCTTAAGAACCTGGACCCTTGGGCACTTGCCCCCTGTCTCTGGCAATATGTATATTAGCGAAGATTGAAATTACTTTATGAACAAATGTAAGATTTCAGGAACCGCCTTGTACTATCTGGACTAACATAATGAACTTAAAAAAATCTTATAAAAACATATCTTTTTTTTTTTTCATCGTTTTTTGAGTTCTCGTAATATTTAGTGATAAAATATTTTTAATTGTCCGTAAAAAACTCATTAAGCTTTTTAATCACATACTCATTAAAATTTCTTCATTATGTCTTGTTTCATCATGAGCTTTTAATTCCTAATTATTTGGGAATCTCGACACAAAAAAACCTGCATTAATTTAGTCACTTGGTACAAGCAAAGACACTTTAATATTATTTATCCGTCATGAATGGCTGAAGGCATTTTTGTTTTCAAAATGTTTTCCCCGCGAAAGCAAGAAGAAAAAATTAAATTCGTTTTTATGATGTAATATACATCTACTCCCCTTCTTTTGTCCCAGCGGGAGTGAAAATGAGTTAATTTTTCAGAAAAATCGCTTTTTTGCTTTGTGTTTCAAACTTTAATAGAAGTTTCAAAGTAGGTTCTTAACGATTATGGCATTATTTACTCAGATTTCATTGCTTTTCGATTTTCCTCCACTTTTGTTTGTGGTAAACTCAGTTTCGCGATTTTTTATGAAGTTTTTCATAGCCCAAGATGCAAATGCTCAAGTGATTAAAAGATATTTTACCAATAAACTTATTTAGTTACCAGAATGAATCGAAAATTAAAGTTACATTAATAAACAATAATTTTTCATTGAGAATGGTTCATTTTAGTTATAAAAAAACTGAAATTATTAAGGTATGAGGCCTCGTAATTACTGCTATTCGCCTATATGACAACTTTAGTTATGATTAATATCTAAGAAAATCCACTTTGTTTTCCTTGTATTGTACCTGAGCATCCAAAACAATTAATCCGATCTTCACCCTATTATACGTAACCCTTACACGACGTGGGTGGGCGGGTCAAGTTGCCTATGTCGATTTTTTCTCGATTCCCCCTAGACGAGCTCGGACATGGGGGGGATCACCGGGGTTATGGCTCCCCCCAAAATATATTTTTCACTGTAAAAAATTCCAACTTTCATGATAAATGAAGGGTGTTATTCCAAGACCATGGCAAATTCTGTCCTTGACCCCCCAAATGAAAGTCTGTATCCGCTCCTGCTTCTACGCTAATTGTTCTAAACGCCTATACATCGTATTGTTACTCTTAATATACCTAGATTTAATTAATTAATTAATTAATTAACAAAAGCAAACAAATATATAAATAAATAAAAAAAATAAATCTTTGTACTATCATCCGAGGTCCCTAAAAGATCTTAACCTTATCGTTTGAGATCATTAAACGATCTTCAGGCTGAGATCATTAAATGGTATTCAGGTTATTATCCAAAATTATTAGATAATCGTCATCCTTGATCAATAAATGATCTTTGCCCTATGGCTCGAGATCATTAAATGATCTTTACCCTATGACTCGAAATCATTAAATGATCCTAACTCTTATAATCAAGCATTTTTCCTTTTCCTGCTAATAGTACGTTATTGCTCTAAGCATGAAATCAAACGCCAATGAAAAATAACAACTCCAACGGAATATACTGTGCATTCGCGCTCAGTTGGCGCGTGATACCGTTAGCAGACGGGTTAGTCCATTGCAGTTTAGGGAAGGGCGTCTTGCCGAAACTGGTTTTTCGCGCGGGAAAAACCAGTTCCTCCAAGACGGCCTTCCCTAAACTGCAATGGACTAACCCGTCTGCTAACGGTATCACGCGCCAACTGAGCGCTAATGCACAGTACATTACCTCACACATTTCATTGACGAATACTTAATTTATATCAAATACGAACATTTATATATATTTAAAAATTAAAAAATATTATACAACCATTAAATTACAATTAAACGAAAATACAATGTCTTGGTATAAGAAGGTAATCTTGCTTTATGATGGTAATCTGATAAGATGATGTGATGGTGATCTAGGATATACTATATCGTAAATTCGTGTAGACTGACTGATCGTAACTGATCGTAAAATAACGATCAGTTCTTAGGAGAAATTGACTGACAAGTCAATATAAAAGGGTAGCCAACTTTTTATGTAATAGCAGAAGGCGCAACAAATATGGCTGTGATAAAACGAGAAACTAACGACCCACAAGAGCCTAGTGAGGCCAATAGGTTGACACAGGTCGATTTCAGTTCACAGAATGGAATTGTTCGATAATTTTCTAGTCTCCAACTTATCGAAGAAAACGGGACTAACTTGGTGACAAACCAGGTCCATTTTCTCTTCAGAATACGATTGTAGCGGTATAGAGGTGACGCAATTGTCCATCGTGTAGAGCACCTGGGTTCGAACCTTGCTAGCAACAAGTGTTCGCCGTTCTGTTTTGTTTATCCGTATTTTGGAGTTCCATTCCCAAGGCGACGAGAGTTCGGATCGCCTTGAAAGATCACCTTGGTCCTAATGCAGTAACTGCTCGTATGCAGAGGTGGATTCAGAGAGGAATTTTGGGGGGGAGGGATGTGAAATAGAGAAGGACTTGTAGAGTTAAGTGATAGCAGGTACAAATAGGATTAGAAAACTTTAATGAGAACGAACAAAGCAAGCCAAAAAGTTAAAAGGAATCGAAAGCCAAAAGAATACATATATCACGAGAACTCGCACAGAATTACATTGAAAGAAGATATCCTTCAGCGCCTGCGCAGTCGAACATAGGTGGCGCATGTAAGACGGATTGTTCCATTATAACAAAGGGTGATATCGAGACAGTGTAATACAGATATATTTAATAATCCAACAGGACTCACTTATAACGAGCTCATACTTAGCAAGTTTCCGGATATAACGAGGAAAATATCTATTTTGTTTGATATAATGATTGAGCTCAGTAAAATTTAACCGCTTTTAGAGAACAAGACTTTTGCAGACCCCGGATTTTACGAACAATTAAAAAAAAATAGGGAATAAAATTTTGGTAAAAATTCTGTCGTGATATGCGGCTGATTGTTTTATGGATGTTCGTTATAATCGATTTCCACCTCACTTTTATGGATTTGGGAGGGGAAATTTTCCTAATCCCCCCCCCGTAGATCCGCCACTGTCTCATGCCATAAAACTCCTCCCTTGAAGTCTTCCAGAACAAAATATAAATTGATCACTTGCTAAAAGAATTGCACGATCTTGACAAGGAACTTGTCATACTTAGGAACTGAAAAATCGAATCCCCATTGGCTTAGGCCCCGACTTGAAAAATTATTGTGAGTTCCAAAAATTTTAAATCGAATAACCGGCACACATTTCAAAGGATTCAAGTATAATTTAAATTTCATTATCAGATTATCTGGTACAATAAGACACCTGAAATGTTAAAATGAAGCAAATTATAGTTAATTATAGAAAAATATTTTTTCCTCTTGATAATTATTTATTTTGCTTTTATAGGCGTAAAAAAAATCACAAAGTATCGACCCGGGAGGCTTTGAGAGTTGACCAGTATTTGGCAATTGTGTTAGCCTTGAGAAAAGTAATAATATCTTATAAGAACATTTAGATGAAAAATGAAGTCAAATGACGTTGTGCATATATTTCCGTACGCGTATTTTCCCCACGAGCAAAAATATTAGGGGTTCGAGGAACCCACAACAAAATTATTGAGGGTTCAAAAAGTGTCTCGAACCCATGAAGTCGGCGCCATTGGTCATTGGTGATTAAATTTTTGTGTTGGCGTGAGTTGTGATAAAAATTATTGAAATATTTTATATTAGTATTATTATGTATTTGGAATATATCTTGTATCTTTATCTTCTTTTATTTTGAGGCTGGGGTGTGCCTTTCTTGTTTGGAGAGTACGGTTATATTTATATAACTCTCTGTCCCTCACCACGTTCGTAGTCTTCGTTCACCCGTCCTGAGAAATACAGCGCTGCTATCGATAGTCAACCTTCCGAACGTCTCTTTCCTTAACAGGCTGGCAGACCTTTTCAAAATCCAACATATTATTCAAAAATTTTCATCTGTATTTTGAAATTTTCTTTGCATTGGCTGGCTACTACTTCTGTATAATTACGGAAAACGCTGTTATTAACGACTTGCAAAGGGTGAAGAAAAAACGGCATTAAACAGAAAAAGAAAATGAAATGTCAAACAGACGAAAAAAGCAGGGCTTTAAACAAAGAAAACCAAACATTAAACAGAAGAAGAAAACGAGACGTTAAACAGAAGAAGAAAATTAGACGTTAAACAGGCGAAGAAAAACGAGACCGTTAAACAGGCGAAGAAAATGAGACTTTAAACAGACGAAGAAAACGAGGTGTTGAACAGAAGAAGAAAACGAGACGTTAAAAAAGTGAAGAAAATATGTCAAACAGAAAACACATTGATTCTAATGTGTGTAGTTGTATTCAAGTGGAAGTTTGATAACAATTTCATCGAATTAAAATGTTATTATTTTGATAGTCATACTAGGAAACAAGGTCAGTGTTACATTTCTTTTTCTTGTGTCAGACATCAACGTGTTTCAGGACAAGATTTGTTTTATGTTCAAGAACCTTTGCTTTCGTATTTTTGTAAGTGAGGAAAAAGGGAGATTTTTTTAGGACTGACATAAAAATCACTGAATAAACATTATCTAAATATATGTGGATACAACTATTATATAAGAACTATATTCATAATCAAACAACAATATCAATCAACGTTTATTGGCGTAGTGATATCAGCGCAGATGTCATGGCGTGATTAGATGGTGAAACGTTCGAAAGAAAATAAATATTTCTGCGTTCGGTGGGACCTGAACCCACAACCTTCCACTTGCCGGGCGGAGGCTCTACCATCTGAGCTACGAACGACAATATCTAATCTCTTTACGAACGCCAATATCTAATCTCTTTACGAACGTATATATTTTGTTGCCATATTTATACCTGCAATACACAAACGTTTTTAAATTTGGCCAACTAATTTTATTTTAAACAGCTTGGCTCGATTAATTACCCAATTAGTTGGTTACTCGCTGGAACAGCATTTTATAAAATTAATAAGCTTTTAATTTATTAACCGTCAGTTTTTAAACTTGAGTTAATTTAATTAAAGTTTAAAATTAATGCTCTGCATTTTTAATGTAATGGAATCGTGGAAGAATTATATTTGAAAAATATGTCTTTCTATTTTGGAACTCAATTTTTTTCGTGCAGTGCGCAAATGCAATCTTCTGCCACATGACGCTGAAGTTGATTTTTGAAAGCTGGAGATTCACCACGATTCAGAATATGTGCTAAACCATCGATCATAAACCTACGATGGAAAAAAGCAGTCTTAAGACTCCCGACTTAAACAGGGAGCGCTCATAAAATTAAGCTATATAGAATAGTTCTCATAGAACCTAAACTACTTTATTGCTATTACTGATAATTTACAAATTGGAAAATTATGAATTTCACCTTGCATTTTTTTTCTGAAGTTAAAGAGAAATTGATTGAAATGAAAACTAGTTCTGACAGTTCTTCTTACGTTAAAAAATTAGGAGCAACAACTTGTCAAATCGAATTTGTTCGAATTTGTGTCTTTTCGAAGAGAAATTGTTTTTACAAATTGACATGGCCTGAAGCGATCTTAAGCATTTTTTTGTCACAAACAATTACCGTAAGAAAGAACTATTATAAAAAAGATGAAAATTAATAAATGAACGTATAATTAATATGAGCGATAAATTAAAACATATATATATGTTTATTTTCTTTTTGGAAAATTCAATCATAAATTTATTTATTCTGTACTAGTGTTGTAAATTTGAATATAAATTCCATTATAAATTGTAGTTTCAAATTCTTTATAAATTATAGTTGCAAATTTCTTTGTAAATTGTGATTGTAAATTTCTCTGTAAATTGTAGCAGTTAATTATTTTTGTTGTTTGCAAGTTGCAATTATAAATATTTTTTCTTTACAAATTTACTCATTTTGGGTGTATGGTAGTAAGGATTTATTTGTTCTTTGGGTATTAAATTCACGTTCTCTTTGGAAATTACAATTAAAATCTATCTATTGGCTATGAATTGTAGCTGAACTACGAATGTACCATGTAAAGAAAGAATATCGAAAGATTACGAAAGGTTCCTTTCTTATTCAATTTCAAAAGTGGAGGATATGTAAGCTTACCAAAGCGCTGACGCGAAAGTTAATGAAGCTGAGACTGACATACTATCTGGAAGCACAACAATGATATTATATTTTCAAAATATTTCATGCTTGTCTGGGAGAAATAATTAGAGTGCAAGGAAAAATGTCGCCTCTGTATTATGCTCTTTCTGGTTGCTAATTTGCCTATTTACTGTGAGACAGGTTCTCCACGACGGCATGAAAGCTCTTACAGAAAAGAGACAATTGTAAGACACATGTGACAAATTTAAGTTTGTAAGAGCTATATGTCAAGTTTAAGGTGCGTAAGCTTTGTATGGCAAATCCAACTTTGTAGGACACATACGACAAATTTAAGTTTATAAGCCACAAATGACTAAAAAGGGAACCTTTTAACATCGCATCCCAGGAACCGCTTGAAAATTTGCATATAGGTAGCATTTTAGGCACAATAAAAGAAATGGGGGTTGAAAAATTTCGCAATCTTGAGGAACATCCTTCCTTGGACACTTTCTAAGCTCAGATCGATCATTCTGTAAATCACAACAGAATCAATTTTGATCACCAAAAATGGGTAAAAATACATGTTTATGTTCGCAAATGTCAATTTTCACGAAACCGCAGGGCCGTTTTCTCACTATTTTCTATTTTCTCATGTCAGCACGTGCATAGCCTGCGGTCATGTTTTCAAAATAAGTACACATGCCACCATTACTGTCTTTTGTCAAGTGTTTCTCAAGTATATTACTATCTTTTGTGGTACTTGTGCCTTCACCATCACATTCATTGTCAGAAGTATCAACAACTCATCCAGAATCTTCATCAAATATAAAATAACGACCACGTTTAGAAGAAGTATTACCACATCCAGAATCACTATTTTGTCATTTCGCAAAGGTGTGTATTTCAATCAATTAATCCATAATATAAATATACGTATACAACAGTCTACGCTCAACTATGTGACCAGTACTTCTTTAATCAACACAAGGATATGACAAAACGAATTTTGTCTCATATTCGACGACGCTATCTTCGTTCTGATTGTGAAATCAAACCAAACAATCGACATTTTATTATCCAAATGTATGGCTTGATCTTCCATCAGCTTCAAGCACCACTCTTTCGATCAATACTTCTGTAAGCATGGAAAGGATGCGGCTATGATATTGACAATGACAAGTACACAACAGACTTCAAAACGCCGAAACAACTATTGTTCAAGGTTCGTGGAAACAACTGTTCCCTCTGTGAAAAATTGAGCTTTATCAAATGTGCACATTGCAGTGAGCACTTCTGCTTTGATCATTTTGCTGGCGAATATTGTCACATGCCTGATCACATTTTCCAGAATCAGTAACAATCTTATACCGCATTTTCTCTCTCATTTTTTTATTTTTCGAACAAATCATTCCAAAAATATTTCTTTGTTTTGTTCTTTCGTGCTTTTGTCTTTTTATCGGTTTCGTGAAAATTGACAGCGAATATAAACATGTATTTTTTACCCATTTTTGGTGATTAGAATTGACTCTGTAGTGATTTACAGAATGGCCGATTTCAGCTTGAAAAGCGTCCAAGTAAGGAGGTTGCTCAAGATTGCGAAATTTTTCAAACGCATTTCGTTCATCGTGCTTAAAAAGCTACTAATGTAATTTGTATGTAGCTAATGTAAATTTTCAGGCGGATCCTAGGGTGCGATGTTAAAAGGTTTCCGTAAGTTTATAAGCCACAAATGACAAATTTAAATTTATAAGACACAAATGACAAATTTAAGTTTGTAAGTCACAAATGGCAAATTTAAGTTTATAAGCCACAAATGACAAATTTAAGTTCATAAGCCACAAATGACAAATTTATCTTTGCTAGGTATATGAGGAGCACTTACGAAAATTTCAAAATCAAGTAGAAAGGAAAGAGCAAACCCTTTGAAATTATGAACTTTTATTAGTCTTTTTCTACATATGAACTTGTCAAAGTCATACATTCATTCTAGTAATGCATGACTTGTCGAATACCGTTAATGAGAAAACATTCGTTTACCATGAGGAGACGGTGGCAGAATGCTTCCAAATCAGCTTTACACATCTAAAAACATGTGGTTGCCGCGTCAGTATTTTGAAACTGAACTCACAGTCAGTAACTGAAGCACCTAGCAGGGTGATGCCTTGATCACGAGCAACATGTCAAGCAGAAGAAGGTATACACAAACCAGGGTGGACACTAACCTTTTTCATAATCGTTTGAATGGCTTTGCACCTTATTAGTCAGCAGCAAGACCTATTGAATGAGTTTTGATGTCAGAGAAGGCCTGCTACTTTGTGAAGTAACTTCAAAGCCGATTTTATCACGTTGGATGACGTGCTTTCACTTCTTCATAATTTTACACAATGGGACCTTCTGTCAGTAACCGGTGTGGTCAGAGGATATCCCACATAGGTTCCTTCCATTCATCCCTTCCCTTGAAACCGTAGGAAAAGTATCCCTTGGGAGTATCCCTTGGAACCGTAGGAAAAGTATTCCCTTGAAACCGTAGGAAAAGTATCAGAGCGTTTGCTTTGATTTTCATTACGACTATCGCCATTTCACTTCTGCTCTCTACAGTGGCGCCATATTGACCCGTAGTGTTATGTACACATGGCTGGAATCTTTTACAGGCAACGATTATAACTAGTGCAGTAATACTATTGCGGCGCTAATTTTCGCGACCTATTGCCCGAATCTTAATGACTTTTCTGTAATTTCACGACTTTTAGGGTTTCTGTCACAATTTTGCTAATTTTAGATTTTCCCCCCAGTATTCCCTGATTTCTATTATTAATACCAGCATTTTCAAATTTTTTTTCATATTTAAAGAATTCTAATATTGCCTTCATTAGAAAATCCTTTTTCTAATTTTATATAAAGTCGCTATTCATTTTGTTTCAGCATTCATGAACATTGTTGCTGCTGGACTATACGTTTAATGACAGACAAATGGAATTATATTATTACTTTTTTTCGGCCGACAGATGGCGGCATAATTTTTATAAATTACTCAGCAATCACTTGCATGATGAGGCAAGAAATCGAAGATTTTTTTTGATTTTTTGCTTCCACCTAAATAAAGATATTATAATTTATATACAGTAGAGTCTTGTTAATCCGGACTAATCGGGATCGAGACCGGTTCGGATTAACCAAAATATTTACAATAAAATTTACTGTAAGTTATAATCGTTTGCTAATTGTGTGTTTTGGCGTGTACGCATGCAGGGGAGGATTTAGGGATCATTGAAAGGGTGGCGATTAATGACTTGATTTTTGAAAATGATACCTCATTGGACCTTTACCTTGTATCTTTTCAATGTTAAATTTTCATTCAAGAGGGCAATCGCCTCCCGCCCCCTAAATCTGCCCCTGCATACATAACCTACGACAGACGAAGGAAATTTTCATTTTTTTAATGGAAAATGTCAATTAATTGGCAACACACATTGCGCGGTTTGATTACGTCATGTCGGTTAGTTGTCATTGAAAAAAAAAAATCCATCCGACTGGAAAAAGTTCGGATTAACCGGATTAACGGCGTAGATTAACGAGATTAACGTAGCTTAACGAGCGTAGTTCGGATTAATGGACTACTGCATGCTATTGGGCTACTTTTTTCGACAGATTTATAATACATCCCCGAATACTACTATTAAGAACATCTTCTGTTATTCCCATAGGTCGTCTTTTTAAATTTAAATGCCGCCTGTATCGATTTCCTTGCTATTTCAATGAAACCTTTTTTTCCCCCTTTTCCCGTCTCGTTTAGTAATAGCTTAACCATTAAATAGTCGAATTATCAACACCTCATCAAATCCTTAACGGCGTTTCTTCTGATTAGTGAGTTTAAGTATTGCAATAAAATGCAAATTGCTTTCTTGCACGAGTTCCTTCCTTATTTACTCAAAAGGCGTTTCTTTTCAGTGGTAGGAAGAACTTACGGCGAGTCAAGATGCAGTTTTCTTATTAGAAAAGCAGGGTGAGAAAGTTTTTTAGGAAAATAAATGTGTACTACGATAAAAAAAATTAGCGGACACTTACTGGATAGAAAACTATGTCCGTAAAAGAGGGGCAACTGTGAAAGCGGGGGTGATTTTATGAAGGGGTTTCTCGCCGGAAAATTTTTATCTGATCGTAAAAATGAGGCGTCCCTATTTGCGGTGTTGCTACACGTGATAAATCAAAGTGCAATGAGACCCTTATCATGTAAAATCTAAAAGAAAAATACCTATGAGTTGGCTTTTAAAGTCACGATACTGTGAGAAATGTTGTTCTATTGAAACAATATAGTGAAATTTGTCTGTCACGATACTGAAAGGACAGGGAAATGATATCGTTATAGATAAGGTTTAATATATATTCCATACTAAGATAAAGACTAGGGTACAAAATTAACAAAAGTATAAAACAAATAAAAATAGAAAATAATATAATGAATATAGAAGTAAACACATACAAAATATTTATAATGATATATTTAAGTGTTAAAACATATAAATACGATGAAACTATAAATATAGACAGAAATCTAAATATAAGAAATACAAGATCAGGTAACACTTTAAAAACGGAAAAAATAAGAACAAATGTGGGGAAAATATATAAATTATTATGGAATTGATAAATGGATTAAATTACCAGACCATATAAAAAATCGTTTAAGAGAAAGAGTTTAAAAGGAAATTAAAAATTTATTTAATAGAAAATCAAAAGTCAAATTAATATACTGACCATAAAGGGAGCTAGAGTAATAACCTTTTCTTTTGTTTTGCTATACTTCCTCTATACATAGAAATGTAATTTTAGCATGGAAATAAAAAATTATATTGAATAGTACTTGTCGGGTTCGAGTATAAAACCCGGTGGCATAGGCAGAAAGTTCATAAGGGAGGGTTATAGGC
>QLNU02015003.1:37307859-37328532 GCA_006491805.2 Dysdera silvatica | reverse complement strand
TAAAATATAGAGATACGTGAATCTTGAAATTTATGGGAGTTTTTCCTCCTAATTATCCCTGTTAAAGCGTAGACGAAACGACTCGGGGTAAAAAGGATATTTAAAACTCAGCTCATAAATTACGTATAAGCCTTATTTACTGCAGTCGTAAGCTATGAAGTGATATTAAGAACGGAAACTAAATTTTTCCGGGCTTTTTGTAAGAGCGCAAATATTCAGCTAAAGCAGCAAATTCTAATTATGGATGAAAGCTGGAAGTGTGATACAACGAAGAAAGGAAAAATTGATATTTTTAAGCACTAAATCCAGGCTTATACATTAAATACATAGAGAGAAAAAAGCCATGCTTATCCGTATGCAAGGGTACGGTATTTTGTCGTAAGAGAGTGTGAGAAAAGAAATTTTGAGATGAGATGAGGTTAAAAGATGTTTCCCATATTATCTATATAATGTTTGTGTATTTTAATTTTAACGACAACTAAATATTTTAAAAATCACACATATACAATGTGTTCGAAATGTCTTGCTTTAGTTTAAAAAAAAATAACGAGGAATAATTGCACCATTTAAAGAAATTAGATTTGCAACATTTGAAATGAAATATTTAATATATTTTTATAATAATTTATTTAACACGAGATAGATGCTGACTTGTACATACAATGCACAATATATGACTCACATATATCATTTGCATACGAAGCATATACGCGAATTGTGGTGCTGATGATTTCTTCGTATAATAACTAGGTCAGAAATGGAGATAAGCTTGCGCAGAAACTTCATAAGAGGAGGTTACAGGTTCGCAATGGGGGAGGGACTTCCTGAGCTTCATCTCCATATATTCATATGTATATATACATTCTTTTATCGAAATGGGGATAATAACCCCCATTCCCGACTTTGCATACGCCAGTGGAAATGGAAGAGAATCGAAAGTTGTAGTCCCTTCCTTTTATTATAAATCAGATATAAGAGATATGAATATGCTAATAGTAGGAAGGTCTAATTATAATTGAAGAAATAATTTTTTCCCACAATCGATCCACATCATGTTTAATTAACAGCTTGCTAAAAGATATAATTTGTTGCTATTATCATGTATTATATATTTATTGATATTTTAATGTTTTTTGATTTTCCGGCCTTATTCAAAAAGTTGCATTAATGCATAGCTAAAGATTAGTTACCATGGGTGCCCATATGATAACTTCTGGGGGGGGGGCTGAAAAACATTAACGGGTACTTCTGAGGGGGATGAGAAAAATTATTACCCCCCTCTCAAACCTGTCGAGAATTTTAGTGAATGTACAAGATACTAAAATGCTACAAAAATAATTGATACTGCTTGGCAATTAGTAATGAGCTAAACAGTACTTTATTTTAAAATGTGACTGTAATTTTTTGAAGTAAATGCAAAGCAGAATCGGGCAAATAATTTTTTTGAACGGTTAGGGGAGGGGGCTCAAGCCCCTGCCCCACTATATGGGCGTCCATGTTAGTGATTCACACTGTTTAAGATGACTTTCATAACTCGGTAAAAGAGAAGAGATTCGGTTCAAAAAGTTCAGTATTGAAGACTGTTCTAAAATTATTGGTTAATTAATAAATACAAGAATCGAAAATGGTCCTTATCTCATAAATATAGCAGGTTTTCTTTGAAAAAAAAATATTCACAATTTCATTTAATAATTTTTTGCATTCAGAGAAAAATCTTCACACAAATTTTGTTCGAAATAAAGTTACATTTGATAAAAAATAACAGAACAGCCTATAACGCAATGCTGATTTTCTACTAGAAATTTTTGATCATTTCTAAGAAATTTAGTATTTTTAAACTTAGTTGAAGTTCAGGTCGATTTCCTTGGGCGCTTGGCCAGTCTCTTGTTTCAAGTATTTTTTCGTGAGATTAGAAAAAGATCAACACCAATATCAACACCAACCTCTTGCATACTAGAAGAAAAAGGTTTAAGGCTGTAGCTATAACCTTTAATAATACAATTAATACGAAAATTTAGACCTCAACAAGGGAAGTCCATTTCGTACAGGAAGTTTTTGTAAATAAACTGTAGCGGTGGGAGCAAAGACATAATAAATACGTGCATTAATATATTTCCATGTGCCCTTTTAATGTTTCAAAAACTATTTTAATTAGTTTCTTGCCCCGTTCGTTCATATAAGCTCATGCCTACAGCTGTAATGTTGTTCATGATCCATTTCTTTAGATACTTTTAATCACTTTTTGTTTCGTATACTCTGTCTTTGCCAAATCCCCATAAGAAAATAATCCAATGAATAATATTAGGTGAATTAGTTAAGGATGGATCTACATCATAGAACTCTGAGGGATATTCCGCCGCGTCTGTTTGTTAAAAACACTTAACGTTTCACTCCGTTCTATGCGGAGCATCCTCAGAGGTAGTTACTGACCAAGTTTGGATGTACACTTATACATGGAAGCCTTGGCCATTAAAAACTGTCCTAATAATTTCAATAGAGAAGACTCCGTTAATGTTCCATCAATTTGGAATTCTTGCCTAAAATTTCACAAAAAATTCGGGCATCTTTCAGCCAATTTCAACTTGCCGCCCTCTGGGCCAATGAGTGATCGACCTTCATCAGGGCCTGATCACCTCAAAGGCGTCCAAAGCCTAGGCTTTGGGACTACATTCTATTCTGCGCATGTGCGTGGACCACGCACATGCGCAGAAGGATTGTTCACCGTGCAGTTCCCACTCCAGCTAGAGTCTAGTCCCAAAGCCCGGGCTTTGGACGCCTTTGCGGTGATCAGGTCCTGACGTTCATCCAACAACCAATGAATCATCCAATCGGGGTCGGGTAGCTAGGGAAATAGTACTACAAATACGTCTCATATTTTTTACTCACTCATTTTCTGCCAAGCAACCAAGCGAAAGTCTTGCATTTTACAGAGGGAAACTTGGTCGGCAATTACTTCTGAGGATGTTCCGCATAGCACGGAGAGAAACGTTAAGTGTTTTTAATAAACAGACGTTGCGGAATAACCCGCAAAGCTCTATGATGTATATTAATAGACGCCGTGAAAGTCTTCGTGAATGTAAGGATGGATGGATATATTGCGATTCGGAATTGTGGAGGGTGGAGAGAAGCAGAGGAGAACCCAGTATCTATGTTGAGTAGAATTCCAAATATCCGAAACTTGAGTTAGTCGAAATGAACTGTTCCCTTATTTTTTTTAATAAATATTCATTTAGTATTTTTTGTGAAAATAGTTATATTCGTTTCCTGGTTTACTCCAAAGGGTGAGGCACGATTGGGCGTCACCGTTTGGGCACCCGTCGATTAGACGTTAGTGGATTTTACGTCAATATTTCGGGCACCTAATTTTTGGCACATGAATTTAACAATACATAGTAAAGCTTCCTTTAAGCGACCATCGTCATTTCCTTGTAAAAGAAATCGCTCAGAGAGGTGGCCTCTTAATGGAGATATAGGAAAATGGAGCGATAAATATTAAATTACGTAGAAAAATTGAAATTGCATACGCAAATGGCAAAATATAAACTTAAAAAATATGATTTGATAATTTTAATGTCAATTGCAAGCCATGGAATTTATAACTCTTTGAAAAAGGATAAATAGTAGTAGTTAATTTTAAAAGATTTTAGGTTACAATTTTTTTTTCTAAGCACTTTTGAAGTTTACTAAGAGAAAAAAATCGAGTGTACTTTATTATCGTTTTCAACTAATGGCTTAGGAAAAGGAGGGGCACAAGCCTCCCCACATTGGAAAACCCATTATTTTCTCTAAAGCCGTATCACATCACCTTCCTGGAAGTTACACGAGCCCCTCCCATAATTTTTTAATTGCTACGCCCACTTCCTTCAACAGATACGGAAGTTTCGATTAACTTGTTTACTTCCCTAAGTGTTTCCCAAGACGAGAGGATAGGGTTGTGTTCATATCTTTCAAAATAGGAATATTTTAAAATACTTTGTTTCACGGACGCTAGGTTGAACCATCGATATTGTCTTAGATGATTAACAGTTCTGTTTCTGGGAACAAACTTAAACATTTTAAATAATTTTTATCTAGGATTTAATAAGTCATTTTCAGGATAAAATAAAATGAAATGGACGAATTTAAGACTTCGAAAATCTACAGTTCTCTGAGACCTGTCCGTTTCATATCACACTGAATTAATTGGATAGAGATCCAAGATTGCGAACTGTCTGCTAAATGTCTAACGTTTCCAGTCGTTAGTAATTATATTGGCGTCATTTTCAACGCATAAAGATGGATCGAAACGCCTGCTCGGTTTAGCGAAGTCTAATTCGAATATTAATTATAAGCAATTATTCTCTTATCTTAGAGCAACAACTAGCCTTTGACTTCAGCGTTATCAATTAAGATTAGAAATATTCCATCTGCTTTTAACGCTATTACGTCTACTTCGAACTAATGAGTTATGACTAAAGAATTTTAATGAAATATTTTACAAAAGTTAATTTTGACATGTCCCAAACAGAACAAATAAATTATACATGAACTAGTAGGGACATTATCATTGACTTGACTTACTTAATAATTCGTCGTTTGTTTAATGCAGTTTTATTAATTTGTCGTTAAAATATTATTTATCATATTTTTGTATAAGCATTGATGTATTAGTTTTTACGTGATCTTAGGATGATAAGATCACATATGTTCGAATTTAAAAAAAAGAAAGAAAAAGCAGTTCATGATTGTTTGGAGAGGTTTTTGTTGTTGAGTGAAAAAAATATTATTTTCTTGTCGCAAGTTAAGTGTTTTTTTCGATTTGCTGTGTGAATTTTTATTGTGCTAATCAAACTCTTTAGGACGTTGTTTTGTATGGAGTTGTTATTCTACAAATCCTTCTGATTCTTTTGGAGTCACTGATCATAACAATCCTACACTGATGACAGCGGACGCGATTGGAATTGATTAGCTGATTCATCACTCAACTTCAACGCAGAATAATTGCGTGAATTAATTTATGGCTGGCCAACAAGAGAATCCTACTGTCAAGGGTATTCTTTCTTCGAATGACCGAATACAAGAAAGACAGGATCTTCATTATCCTAATCATCAGCTTAACGTTAAGCATTCAAATTCAGTAGATGCGGAAATTCATAGGGTATCTGTCAAATCGCCACATTTTTGGAAACAGACACTGAGACTTTGGTTTTTACAACTGGAGGCACAGTTCAGCTTAAGTGCTATTTCTAAGGACCAGACAAAATATAATATTGTCATCTGCGCATTGGATAAGAATGTCTTAGATTACATCGAAGATATTCTAGCTAACCCTCCAGCTAAATTTAAATGTGAAACTTTAAAGGATGCATTGATATGCCGACACCGAAGAAACCAGACTAAAGAAACTGCTTAGTGACATCGATCTTGGGGATCAACGACCATCGAATCTGTGTTGCAAGATGATGTGTCTGGCAGGACCTTCATTTTCTGAAGACATCGTCAAAACGCTTTGGTTGCAGCGACTTCCACAGCCAGTTCGAGCTGTTTTATCTGTTAGTAAAGACTCCCCCACAAACCTAGCGGAAATGGCGGATATAATAACCGCAGTCTCTAACCCTCCGAAAATTTTTGCATTCAAAATTTCAGAGGAGAGTTTCAATCATGATGACTTAGATGTTCGACTCGTTCGAATAGTGGAGAGATTGAATTAATTAAAAATTCAAGTACGGCAAATAACATCTCGTAATAGATCACGAGAATAGATCTCGTAATTGATCAGTAGAAGCAGGGATGTTGAGAAAAATGACATCGTAAACTATATTGGTACCATCAGAAATGGAACGACAAGGATACAAAATGAATACCGCCATGTTTCTCTGGCAAAATTAAAGAGAAATCGGAAAACGAGTAACCGAGACATCGTCCGATGCAGATGTCTCGGAAGTAAGTAATAGTCGCCTCTTCATGTTTGATAAAAATGATATTTGCTTATCGACATGAGCGCCGGGATTTCTTTATTACCAACTACTAAACACGATAAATTAAGAATTGCTGAATTCAAATTATTTGCAGAAAATGGTTCTCCTATTAATACCTATGGTTCAAAGGTTGTTCAGTTAGATCTAGGTTTACAAAGAAAATTAACTTGGTCTTTCGTTTTAGCGGACATCCGCAAACCTATTATTGGAGCAGATTTGTTAAAATTCTATGGTTTGTTAGTCGATCTGAAACAAAGAAATTAATTGATTCGCGAACTTTGTTGTCGTCTAAAAGGCGAAACGATAAATAATACAATACGTATTACTACTATAAGTAGCGAAAGATTTTAAACATACTTTTCGAAATTATTAACAAAGTATAAAGAAATAACCATAGAAAACTTCAACAACGTTAACATTTCTAATGTAAAACTTCGCATTGTAAAGCATGGGCTACCAATTTCCTCAAAAGTACGTCGGTTATCTCCTCAATTAAAGATAGCAAAATCGGAATTTGATTTAATGATTTGTAAAGGAATTTGTAGACCATCCTCTAGCGCTTGGAGTTCTCCGTTACACATGGTTCGTAAAAAAGATGGAGGTTACAGAGCCTGTGGCGATTACAGAGAATTAAATGCTCAGACGACACCAGACCGTTACTCGATCAGGAATATTCAAGACTTGAGCTATCGACTCCACGGATGTACTGCATTTTCAACTACTGATCTGGTTCGATCTTATAATCAAATACCGATAGACGAGTAGGGCACTGAGAAGACAGCAATCGACATGCCGTTTGGTTTGTTTGAATTTGTGAAGATGAGCTTTGATTCAAGGAATGCAGCTCCAACTTTGATTAAGGATGCAGCGCTACGTAGATACTGCAGTTAAAGGACTATCCTATTACTTTTCTTGCATTGATGACTTACTAATAGCCCCACGGAGTATGGAAGATCATTTGCTTCACCTAGAAGAAGTCTTCAAAAGATTGTCTCAGTTTGGATTAAGTCTCAAGTTATCCAAATGCTGTTTAGCCCTAAACGAAGTCAATGCCTTAGGACACAGAGTCAATGTTAATGGGGTATTTCCCTCTTTGGATAAAATTAAAGCTCTAAAGGACTTTCGACTCCCGTCAAATGTTAAAGGATTAAAAAGATTTCTGGGCATGATAAATTTTTACAGCAGATTTTTACCCGGAGGTACTAAATACATAAATATGATTAAACGATTTTCTTAAGGGTAAGAAGATTAGCAACAAATTCCTAGATTAGAATGAAGAAGAAGCTGTGAACGTATTTAATTGTTGTAAAGAGCAACTCTGTGACCATGACTATGTTAGTCCATTCTAAAGATAATGCTAAATTGTTGTACGGTTGATTCTTCTGATTTTACTCATGGGGGCCGTTCTTCAACAATTTGGTGATAATGGCTGGCAACCCTTAATTTTTTACTCTGCCAGAGGCAGAAGAATTCTATCACGTATGATAGAGAAATGTTAGCGGCCTATTCAGCCATCCCGTACTTTCGCAACTAGATGGAAGATAAGGAATTTACTTTGTTTACCGACCATAAACTACGATTTACTCCTTAAAACAGCCACCGCATAACGCTTCGCCAAGACAATTGCGTTACTTGGATTATATAGCTCAATTTACTTCTGATATCAGATTTATTCCCAGATCAGAAAATGTGACGGCAGACACCTTATCCAGAGTTGATGCTATTCATTTAACTAAATCTATTGATTATAATGAAATTGCCATCTTGCAAAAAGATGATGAAGAATTAACAAAGTTGTTAGTTAATGAGTGTGAAAATTTAAAATTTGAAAATTTTTTAGTTATCGGAACTGGATTACTTATCACCGGTGAAACATCTACATCACAGGTTAGGCCTTACATTCCTAAAACTGCTCGCAGTAAAATTTTTGATTCAGTACGCAATCTGGCACATTCAGGAATTAAAGCATCTATCAAGATGATCACAAAAAAGTGTTTTTGGCCAAGCATAAGGAAAGTTATAACTCAATTTGCTAGAAGTTGCCTTAAAGGCCAATTTTCAAAGGTTAACAGACATGTTCATAGCCGACTTCAAGAATTTCTTCTTGCTTCTAAACGATTCGATGAAATTCATGTTGATATTATCGGACCTTTACCTACTTCTGGAAGTTGTTGATATTATCTAATTATTTTAGATAGGTATTTGAGGTGGCATGAAGTCATTCCCTTAACCGACATTCGTGCCGAGACAATCGGGCGAAATTTAGTCAGTCACTGGACATCTCGCTTCGGCACACCGTCTTTCATAACAACGGATCAAAGTTTACAATTCAAAGTACAGATATTTGCAGAAATTTGCAGAACTAATCGGTTTCAAAAGCAAAAAAATTACCTCCTATCAACCTCAAGCTAACTGATTTCTCGAGAGGTGGCACAGAACACTGCAAGCCGCGATAACGTGTCGAAATAATGGCATGTGGACGAAATCTTTGCCGATTATTTTTATAGGATTACGATACACATTGTAAACAGAATTTTGAACCATGCCTGCAGAAATGGTTTATGGGGGAAAACTTGCGCTGACCCTCAGAATTTTTACATCAATCTAGGTCTGATTCATCATTTTTGTTTCAGTGCGATTTTATAAATGAATTACGTTCTCAGATAAATAAAATCCGACCAATTCCTATTACCGACCATTCTAAGAAGAATTATTTTGTGATCAAAAATTTGAAAGATTGTTTTCATGTTTTCTTCGTACAGACATGCATAGATATCCACTGCAAAGGCCTTAAGAAGAACCCTATGAAGTAGTGAGACGTGGTTTAAAAGGTTTTGACAAAGATTAAAAATATAGCCAAAACTGCTTCAATAGACAGATTGAAACCTTACTACCCATTCATTCATGATAAATTTTCCGAAAAACTTGTCAATCTTCAGGACACTAATAGAAAGTTTTCAATCAAACCCATTCTCAAGACCAACCCACAATCAAACAAGAGAGCAAATCAAGTCAACAATCAAAAAAGTAACCTTTCTGGAAAACCAACCTATTCAAGATTTGGAAGAAAATACGTCACACCCAACCGTTTTGTTCCGTTCGCTAATTCTCTGGTGAGGGAGTGATGTAGGGACGTTATGCTTGACTTGACATACTTAATAATTCGTCGTTTGTTTAATGCAGTTTTATTAGTTTTACATTAAAATATTATTTTTTATCATATTTGCGTGTAAGTATTGATGTATTAGAGTTTACGTGATCTTACGATGATGAGATCACGTACATTCGAATTTAAAAGAAAAAGAAAGAAAAAATCATTTCATGATTGTTTGGAGAGTTTGTTGTTGAGTAAAAAAATATTTTTTACTTGTCTCAAGTTAAATGTTCTTTTCGCTTTGCTATATGAATTTTTATTATGCTAATCAAACTCTTTAGGACTCTTTTGAAGTAGGATGGATGATAGCTGCACATGAGATAATGTTGAATGAAATTGTATACATAGGCGTAGTGTATTTAAAATTATTGACTATAGATTTCTTTTGTAAAAGATATAATACACATAGAATAAATATATGATAAATATATATACAGGGTGTTTCAGAATAACGTTTGGAAAATTTGAGGGTTTGTAAAGGACGTTAAATAAACAATATTGGTGGAACTCGCACCGTTCGCAAAGCAACCAGTTTGTCTGTACAGCGAATTTATGTTTTACGTCCATCTTCGTCGCGGCGTACGCAATTATACGAATTGAATACAATTTTTGATACAGATTTTAAGTCACTAGCCTAATAATACAGCAGACACAAAAAATGCGAAATTCCATTTCCTGATTGTGATCTGTATTGCCCTGTAGTGAGATAAAGCACGAAAATTGCTTTTTTTATCTATTGTACATATTTGGGAATTCATAAGCATGTGCAATTGGTAAAGGACTTATAAATGAACATTTTTTTGTTCTGACAATTTTTTTTCCTAAAATGCGCCGTTACGGCGGTACAATCATTTAATTGCTTCCATACACAGTGCATAAGGTTGCATGAATTGGCTACGAAGCGCCATTTGGCGACTTTTTAAAATTGCTTAATAAAAATGGATTTTCTCCACTTAAAAAGTCGCTAAATGGCGCTTCGTAGCCAATTCTTGCTACCTTGTGCGCAGTGGATGGAAGCAATTAAATGCTGGCAAGCGCCGTAACGGCGCATTTGAAAAAAAATTGTTACAGTATTGTTAAAGTATATATTGATGGCTCAGTATGCAGAACACGCCAGGAAATGCTTAAGAGGGTAAAAGAATTCTACACAGACCTCTATAAAAGTAACGATCAGCAAAATCTGCCAACAATTGTAGTTACAGAAGAAATGCCGGATGTTTTAGTATCAGAGGTAACAGATGCCATACGATCAATGAAAAATGGGAAATCCACAGGAAAAGATGGCATTTCTGCTGAAATGTTAAAAGCTGGGTGTAAAACGCTTCACAAAATATTGGCAAATCTCTTCTCAAAATGTCTTAAGGAACAAAAAATTCCTAATGCATGGAGAAATGGCAATGTTATTCTTTTGCATAAGAAAGGAACTTCAGGTGATTTTAAGAACTATCGACCAATTAACCTTCTCCCTGTTATGGACAAAGTTTTTAGCAAAATCACTGCAAATAGAATTTATAGAACATTAAACGATGCCAAACCTGTAGAACAAGTAGGGTTTAAAAGTGGCTTTAGTACGATTGACCACATTCAGGTTCTTCAGAGAATAATAGAAAGACACAATGAATACACTTTACCATTATGCATTGCCTTCATCCACTACGAAAAAGCTTTTGACTTGAATTTTCGAACTTCAAAATTTTCAAACTTTCAAACTTGAATTTCAATTTTGAATTTTCAAACCAGATGTTTTAAATGCACTACGCAACTAAGGTGTGGACATAGCTTATATTGGTTTACTCCAGCCCATATATATGATAAAGCAAAAGCGACTATATCTATAAACAGACACGAAGTTGAAATTGACCTAGGGAAAGGTGTACGACAGGAAGATACAATCTCGCCCATACTCTTTTCAGCTTGCCTTGAGGAAGTTTTTCGTAAATTAGACTGGGATCAAAAAGGCTTAAAAATCAACGGAGCTTATTTAAACCATCTAAGACATCATGCTTTCTGCAAAAGATCCAGAAGAGCTCCAAAGACTCATTGAAGATCTAAGAACGAAAGAAGAAACATCTGGCTTAAAAATCAACTTGAATAAAAGTGTGATCATGTTTAGTAAGTTTATACACACTCAGAAAATCGTTGTTTTGGGAGAAGAAATACAGCAAGCTGAAAATTATATTTACCTTGGTCAACAAATTACGATGAAAGGCGACATAAATCAAGAGATCGAACGTCGTATCAAGCTTAGCTGGCAAGCATTCTACCGGCTACAAATAATTTTTAAAAACAAGCTCCCTATTTCTTTACAGAGGAAAGTTTTCGATCAATGCATCCTACCTGTAATTTAAGAAAAAGACCAATACAAATGACAGGCATCACGCATATGAAAAGATATGGAGGCTAATATATTTCGTACATGTACCAAGGATTAAAATATTAAGAGTGGGAAAAATCCTGATATAAAAAAAGGCGCCGTGGTCCGAAAAATGTTCGAAAAAACTGTCTTACTAATGGAAGTATGGATTAAATTATCGAGATGCGAAACTAAAATTTACTGGGCTTTTCATTCTAATTATCCTTATTAAATTGTAAATAAAATAAAGCAACCTTTTTGGAAAAATGCAGAGGTCGAGAGAAAAAAAAAGGTATTTAACAGGCCATGAATTATGGATAAGTGTTAGTCATTGCAGTTATAAAGAAAATGATGGTATTAAAAAATGGGAACCAAATTTATTCAGTGTTTTATTGTATCGGGGAAAACATCATGATAAGACAACACACTCTAATTTAAGTCTGAATCTCAGAAAGCAACATGGAGGGAAGACAAAATATTATACTTTTTGAGATACCGTACAAAATTTATGTAGAAAATATAGATAAAACGGCCACAGTTTATTAACTACAAATAAATAAATAAATAAATAAATAAATAAATAAATAAATAAATAAATAAATAAACTTATCAAATAAATAAATAAATGCAGTTTATAAATCTTTATTATTGTGATAAGACGAAAAATCTAATTGAAGAATGAGCTCTAAAATGTGATATTTGACAGAAGGAAGCAAAATATCACATTTTCTAAAATATCAAATTTAAGTTCGTATAAAAATACGAATAAAAACAAATTTTTGTTTTAAACCGTACGCCATTGTCGAAATAATTGTTTTTATGCAACCCCCTGGTGAAATTTTGTATTGTTTTGTTAAAAACAAATATCGTTCAACAGTTGCAGTATGTTGGCTTGAAACTTTGGAAGGTTAAGGACCCCTATGCGTATAAAGTTCGCGTATTTTAATTTTATCGTGGGTAAATCTAATGGGGATGGACCACTTTGTATAATTAACTCAATGAGTTTCGTAAAATAGAAACATCAAAATATAGAAATTATCTGTTTTGTATGTTATGTTATCTCACAACCGTGCTTTTCCAAGAATACAGGCACTCCACCGAGCCCAGTTGCGAAGCAGTCCGGGTGGCGGTCATTCCGTAAGGAGGGTGACACAACGAGCCCGGCTTAGCGCAGAACTTTGGCTGTGGTGACCGAAGTTCGGATTCTTCGTTAAGCTGTAGGTTCAGCTCGCCAACATGGTGAGCTTAATACCGTTTTCTCTGTATTTCGTTCACCGTACTACATACATGTGTGATAACAGAGAGACATTCATCCAGCAGTTGATTGAAAATGGTTGTTGTTGTTGTTGATGATGATAAAGACATGCTATGTTGAAGTTAGAATACAGTTTTAATCAATGCACTTCTAAGTATGCGAAAATGATTCACATTATGCAAAAGTCCTGTCCATATAATTAATTAAAAAAGTATTAATATGAAAAAGAAAATGGGCTGAATACATACCTCAAGAAACGTAGCATATATCCAGTATTCATAGGCATTTATATTTGTATAAAAACTCAATATCTTTCTGTACAGAAAAGTTCGATAATGGTTCATTATTAAAATATTTACACTTAGTAAGTCTGTGAAGTACATCGCCATTATCATTGGGAGGAAATCATGATTTACGTTGGCGCAAAATTTCGTTAGGCCTATATAGCAACGGTTTTTCCACGTACAGATCATAGAGATTCACTATACCTTCGATTCTTAAGGAATTTTGATGCGTAGTACATGTTTACAGTACATAGAGATCCGCTGTTATTCATATAAATGAAATAATCTAACGTCTTCCTACTAAATACAACATTGAACACATGTACAAATTCTTTTACTGTAAATGTAATATACGGTGCGTTTCTTAGCTGTTAAAAGTAAACAACACAAAAAATTTCTATATAACAAAATGGTATAGAAAATAGCGAAAAATTAGTACTTTTTTTGGTAAGTGCAATTAAAATGTAGCCTACCATAACAAGACCAACCAGCTCTTGGCAAAAGCCACTTATAATCCAAAATTTTCATTCTTTCAGTCCCTTTTTCTCCTTTCAATAACGGTTTGAAGAAATGGGAGTTTTCCGTAGATTTTAAAAAATATATTAGCTGGCCTTTTTTAAGTACAAGTCAAAGTTAATGTGAAACCTTGAACTGTGGCACCACACAAATATTAGGTTTTTATGTTCGGATTACCAGATAATCAAATTTTTTTACTGCAACTAAACTGAATTAAGAAAGTGTTCTGAATACGTCACTCTGAACGACATCATATTCTTAGCAATGTCTGTCTTCGTAAGTTTGAAGTATTTTAGAGATTGGAAACCTAATATGTCAACGGGAAAACTTTGTATCCACTTGTACAAAAATATTTTATATGATTGATACAAAATGCTATATACGAAATTAATGCTGTGAGTTGTGTACTTCATTTCTAGCGATTCTGTGATGTGTACTTCAATTTTAGGAAATCTGCGATAATGTAGAAGTTACGTTGTTAATAATTTAAAACCTACGTGATGTGGATTTCATTAAAATTCGTTACTTTAATGTTGATAAACCTCATTTCAATGGGCTTCTTCATTTTTGTGTTATGAATTTGATTAAAAGTAATAATAACAATAGCATAATAAAAGTTGGCCATCTAATCAGTGGCTGTAGTAAAATAGCCCAATGAGACTACAAAAAAGATATAACAGAATGGCTTCCCTAATTCACTGGAATACCTGCAAAACTTATGAGATCACGGTAACCAAGAACTACTGGGAACATGAAGCAAAAAAGTGACAGAAAACGACTAAATAAAAATCCTGTGGGACTTTCGGCTTTAAACAGACAGGCATTTAAAAAACCATACAGACATAACATTGGTGAAGGAAAAACAGGTTTCATCATCGACATTGCAATACCAGGTAACAACAATTAAAGAGAAGGAATTCGATAAATCTCCAAATATCGTGTCCTTGCAATAGAAATTAATAGACTCTGGAAAAAACAAGTAACAGTCATCCCGATTGTGATAGGTGCACTGGGGGCCATCACACCTAATTTAAAAAACTTCCTAGAAAAACTGGACATTACTGACATAACGACAACAGACCTACAAAAAACTGCCTTACTGGGCATAGCCGATACATTAAGAAAAAACATGGACCGTTCTCAGGTTTCTGGGTGAGACTTGAACTGAACCAAGAACTCCAGATCAAGAAGATAGTGATTATCTCCTTGAGACGCTGTGTAATACAATAATGTATAACGGACATAATAATAATAATAATAATAAGAAGAAGAAGAATTTTTCTTGTACACCATGGATATTTTTCTAAATTCAAATATTATATTATTCCTGTAATAGAAAATTTTGTTTAACCTATCAGCAGGTCTTAATTTACCTTTTTCATAGAATTTCAGTAAAAACAGTAAATTTACCGAAAAACCCTTTACCTGTATCCAAAGAATTTCGCGTGAAATCAAACAGAACAAGTAACCAATCATATGGATGTGCTATGTAACTGCTTTGTCCAAAAGCAAGACTTTTGACGTCGGGTTTTATTTCGGGTGATTAAAGCCACACATGTTTAAGGATCAAGCAAATTTCCTTGCTCATTTGTAGTGGAGCTGTAGAAATATAATGGTTAATTTTGAAAGTACCTATACAAATTTCATACTATATTTGAAAATTTAAGATTGCTAATAAATCTTTTACCACGTTGTGCATTTTCATCCGGCAGGACTTTTTGATACTTCTGTGATAATCCAGTTTAGGAAATATATATGCAATAATACCGAGTCTTTGCTTTACCATATGGCGAACATAGGTCTCGATCAAGCAGAAGATGTGTTTAATTTAATTTTTAATAAACTGTGTTTAATTTAATGCCTTCAACAGGTCTCTTGAAGGGAGTTCCTAGAACAATGAGAAAAATATGCAGACGGAACACTTTTGTGAGTATTCACTTATTTTTAGATAATATGCATATGATAATGAATATAATATGGCCTATGTTACCAATATATGTGCACAGATATTTAAGAGTTCGGAGGTTAGAACTAAATTCCATTGACCACAAAATTGCGAATTCAAACCAAGCGTTCATTTAAAATTCCTAACACGTAATAAAGGTGTAGTTTATTAATTTGATTATTGAATATATATATTTTAGATCTAAATTTAGAACTTGGAAAACACAAACATTTTAGAATTTCTTGTTTCTTGAAGATAAATTTAACCCACCTTTTCTGTCTCACATATTGAAGAAACCTTGGTCATCAAAAGCTCTTTCTTAACAAACTAAAAATAATTTCCCGAAAAAAAATAAATAAAACTAAAACTTGGCGCGGAAATTCGAGACACAGAAATCTACAATGTTCTGATACCCAACAGTTTCATATTTTACCATATTAATTGAATGAAGTTCCGAGGTTAGGAACCATTGGCGCGACGTCGAATTTCGCCAATTTCTAGCAATAATATTGGCGTCATTTACAAGGATGAAATAGATTGGATCGGAACGCCCACTCAGTTTAGCGAGGCCTAATTTGAATATTAATTATTTAGTAGTTATTCCCTCAACTTACAGCAACAACCGGCCTTCGACCCAGCAGTTATTAATTAAAATTGCAATGGTTTAATCTGCTTTCAGCGTCATTTGTTTAATTTTGTCAGGAATTGGAATTAAAAAAAAATATGCAATATTTTTAAGTGGAGAGTGAGGAATGAAGTAGGCAGATTATTTAAATAGATTTTCATTAAATGTTATGATTAAAATTAAAAAAAACCTTCATTATAATAAATTAATTTCACGTTCAAGATTTTGGTGAATACAACTTCTTAATGGTATATCTGAGTTCAAATTTGTGCAATCCGTAATTTTAAATAATCCACAATTAAATTATTCGATAAAATTATTCAATTACAAAGACAGATCTTCGCTTTAGGAATCGATATTAAAACATTATATACATAGTGTGTTGTTTAAATACTTTTGTAAACTATTGAAATAAAGGAATTACATTTCTAGTATTACTGAGACAGGAAGAAACAGTTTTATCCTTCAGGTAAAATTGCCTTCGTGTCTAAAAAGAAAGGTCTTCAATCAGTGTGTATCGCCAGTCTTCGCTTATGGCTCAGATACATGGCTCAGATACATCTAATAATTGCAGCAGTACAATACGGAAGTTACAGGTAACGCAAAGGAGCATGGAGAGGTGCATGCTTGGAATAACTAGGAGAGATCGAAAAAAAAAATCCCACTTGGGTGAGAGAGCAAACTAGAGTAGAGGACATCATTGTTAAAGTAAAAGGGCTGAAATGGCGATGGGCTGGGCATATTGCAAGAAGAACTGATCAACGATGGACAACAGAAATTCTGAACTGGATTCCAAGAGACCACCGAAGACCTAGAAAACGTCCTCAAACTAGATGGGTGGATGAAATAAGAAAACAGGTTGGGGTGACGTGGAAGCGAATTGCTCAGGATAGACTTGTGTGGAAAGCATTTGGAGAGACCTTCATCCAGCAGTGGATAGATAATGGTTGAATATGATGATGGTTATCACTGTGACAACCGTATATTTTCAAACTATACCTGATTCCTTTGCAGACCGTGATGCGTGTATTTTCCAAAGTAACTAGCGTTCCGAACGCATTTTACATATTTTCCTTTTTCTTCGCAGAGCGCCCTAAATTTGCAGATGCATAAAGCATCTAACACATTACGTTTTTGCATGCATTTAAAAATAATTTTGCACTTCCACTGACGTGAAAGATTTTCTCCGTAGTTTCAAAAAAGCGTTAGTAGCAGCACAAGTTATTAAAAGACGTTTCCTTGAAATTGGAACATTCGAATTTCAAATTTTACCGAGTAAATTTTCTGAATTTTAAAATTCTGCGATCCCTTTAAGTAACGACAGTAGTATAGGAGTCCCTTGCACCCCGTTTTCAAAATGACTGACGTTTCCAAGATGGCCGCCATGGCGGGCTACGTTCCTAACCTCCAAAATGGTGGCCGCGTCTCTCCCTCCCAGAGTACGAATATGTTTATTCGGTTATTTAATTCCTGATTTTTTAATGAGTGTCCTTGGCATAGACTCGACCTAATTTTTATTAATTATTCCTATTTTATTATTATTTTTTTAATTTCTACAGGAGTTTATTAAATCCCTATTATTTTGATCTAGTTGCTTTTATATTAATACCTATTTTTTCCTCAAAGTCTTTTCAATTATCAGATGGTTAAAATTCGAGAATTACCGTATATTTTCGGTTTTAATTTGTATTCTCTGATTCATATTAATTAGTATGGTCGTCATGGACGGGTTTATTTTTCTCATTCGTATCGTAATCTTCTTCGACATAATTTCATTATTTATAACTTTTCTCATCTATTTTATTAATTATTTTTATTCCAAGAAGAGTCCGCTACTTTATTAAATCTTTATTTTGATCGAGCTAATTTTATAGGAATATTAATTTTCCTCTAAGTTAATTTGTAAATATTAAATTGTTAAAATTCGGGGCTTACCTTTTTTTTACTTTCTGATTATATTTAATACTGCAGAGAAAGTTTTTTCTATTTTTATTCCAAAAGAAGTCCTTTGTTTTATTAAATCCTTATTTTGATCGAGTTAATTTCATATGAATACCAATTTTCCAATACAAGGTTTTTTCTTTTCATTAATTATCAGATTGTTAAAATTCGGGGGATTATTTACTCGCTGATTATTTTTACTGCAATGGAAGTATTTATCTCGGGCGGACTACGAAGCGTACTCCGTTAGTTTTGGATGCTGAATGAAGACGAAGAGCGTTCTTCAGTAGTTATCCCCCTCTCTTTTTTTCTTATTCTTAGAGTCCAATCAGAAAAAGTTTCAGCAATCCTACAATTCTGTTTATACGTGCGCCTCTTTTTTATAAATCCGACGTTTTGCTTCCTGCCCTTTGACCCTGGTGGCTTATATAGTCAAAAAAAAAAGATTCTTTTACCGTAGAGCTAATTCCTATAACAGTGTGCTGTCAATTATAAAAAGTATTGAAGTGTTCCTACCTAGCTGCTAAAATTTCCCCTAAAAAAATAAATTCTTCTCGAATATCCCTCTACGACAGGTCATCATTTATTGATATCCACGCTTTTTTTGGAAGTTGGGTAGCGTCAAACGTTCTTTCCACCTGCCGCTATCCATGTTTTCTTTTTTAACTGTCCTGGGTGATGAGTTTATTCCAGTTTAGGGGCATTAATTTTTCTTAGGTTAGTCATTCCTTGTTTACAAATAAGCAAGTTTGGTCTGAGAAAAGCTATTTAAATTTCCCTAAAAACAGATAATTTCTTTTTCGAAAGCTCCCCCTCTAATTGGTTTCCATTCCCCCGTTACAGTCTAAATCGCCTTCTGTCTGTCTGATATGAAATGCTTGTTATCCATAGTGAGGAGTAATGTTTCTGAAAACCGCGTACATCTTGTTTACAAACAACCCAAGTTCCGGGTATGGGGGGAGATTTCCCCCTCTTTACAGACACGTAGGACATGTACCGTCTGGGATGTGTTTCCCCCCCCTATCGGGGAATTCATAGGGGGGTCAAGAGTTCACCTCATTATCGTATTGGTATAAGGAGTTTTGTATTTGTCCCCAAGTTATACATTATATGTTTTTTGCTTTGCATTGGTTTCATCCCTTTCCACAGTTTCGTATTTTCGAAGAGCGAAGTTTTACAGTGTTTGCAATTTTAGATGGTTTCTAACTAAAATCTTGCTCATACCTTTAGCTCTCTCTTCACTTCTTCTTTATTAAAACTAAAGACATGCACTTTCGGTCTTAGAGAGAGATGAATTCTCTATTCAATTCTCCATTAATTTCATCTTTTCTTCTGATGTTTATTTTTTTATATTTCTGCAAGGGATGTGATTTGGTGGACATTCATCCGTATTCAAAACGATCGAAATCCGTGGCATAACTTTTTGCCAGTCAATGATTTTACTTTTATAAAAGAAACTATCTATATCCGTATGCAGAATTCGCACATTAATATCATATCGTGATTCATTATATCGTAGTAAACAATACACATTAATGTTTTTTAGATACCCAGGATAGATATATATTCCAGCATATATAGATTTTATTGAAATAGCAGATAGATATTCCAGCATATATAGATTTTATTGAAAATTGATTTCGTCATGTGAACTTGTACTAGAAAGTTACCATCTTCGTCATTCTTCAAATTTATCCAATCCTTAAAGCTTGGCTTTGAAATCAACATGTTCCAATTTTTTTTCTCATCAGCCGCCAGACTAAATTTTTTCTATTTCTCATGCTTTCTATTGTTTTCCCGAATACTGACTTATACATAAGCTTATAAAAATCTCTTTGCGAAACCAGTCTTTGCTTCTTTCCTCTTTTCAGTGTTTTACTGAATATGGGATTTCAATTAGTCTTTGCAGGAAGCTTATCCCTCCATTTTATTTTTTTACCTGCAGCTCAGTTGACAACACTTGTTTAAAAAACAAATGATGAGCATCTTATCTATGCTTATCGTTTAATGTGATATCTTCATTCTTCCTTTTATGGGGGTTAGTTAATATAAACATTTAAAATACAGCCTTCCTCACTATCGTCTGGTATATTTTCAATATTTAATGCTTAATTTTCTTGGACGGATATCCACTCAAAGTTCTTGCATATGAGCATCACTGTATACTTTATTAGCGAAAAAAGAATTAAAATAACATATTGAAAGAAATGTACCATGTGTACTATCGGTTTTCTAGATGCTCCAAATTATTTTTTTTTAGAGTTCTATATTCCTTATCATCTTCTTGGTTATTTTACATGCTAATGCCTTGTTAGCATTGATTAGTGTTGGTAACTATATTTAATTTAAATTTGATTTGATCTCAAAATTAAGATCAAAGAACTAAAATTCGACTTAATGTAATTTGACATCGACCTGGGGAAATTTTCATATTCGTATACACTAGGAAATACATGAAAATAATTACCTTCTAAATCTAATTTTTCATTCCCACTTAGTTCTTTTTTATAAGATTACTTGTTTAAAAATTAAGTTAATATGAATGTTGTATACTTTTGTGTATGGTGTTGCTTTAAAGCTAAGCAACGATATCAAGATAATAAAGTATTTTCATGTGTGTTGAGTTCTATCGTGAAGCAAAGT
>QLNU02015003.1:37291686-37307759 GCA_006491805.2 Dysdera silvatica | reverse complement strand
TCCTCAAAGTAGATGGGTGGATGAAATAAGAAAACAGGTTGGGGTGACGTGGAAGCGAATTGCTCAGGATAGACTTGTGTGGAAAGCATTTGGAGAGACCTTCATCCAGCAGTGGATAGATAATGGTTGAATATGATGATGGTTATCACTGTGACAACCGTATATTTTCAAACTATACCTGATTCCTTTGCAGACCGTGATGCGTGTATTTTCCAAAGTAACTAGCGTTCCGAACGCATTTTACATATTTTCCTTTTTCTTCGCAGAGCGCCCTAAATTTGCAGATGCATAAAGCATCTAACACATTACGTTTTTGCATGCATTTAAAAATAATTTTGCACTTCCACTGACGTGAAAGATTTTCTCCGTAGTTTCAAAAAAGCGTTAGTAGCAGCACAAGTTATTAAAAGACGTTTCCTTGAAATTGGAACATTCGAATTTCAAATTTTACCGAGTAAATTTTCTGAATTTTAAAATTCTGCGATCCCTTTAAGTAACGACAGTAGTATAGGAGTCCCTTGCACCCCGTTTTCAAAATGACTGACGTTTCCAAGATGGCCGCCATGGCGGGCTACGTTCCTAACCTCCAAAATGGTGGCCGCGTCTCTCCCTCCCAGAGTACGAATATGTTTATTCGGTTATTTAATTCCTGATTTTTTAATGAGTGTCCTTGGCATAGACTCGACCTAATTTTTATTAATTATTCCTATTTTATTATTATTTTTTTAATTTCTACAGGAGTTTATTAAATCCCTATTATTTTGATCTAGTTGCTTTTATATTAATACCTATTTTTTCCTCAAAGTCTTTTCAATTATCAGATGGTTAAAATTCGAGAATTACCGTATATTTTCGGTTTTAATTTGTATTCTCTGATTCATATTAATTAGTATGGTCGTCATGGACGGGTTTATTTTTCTCATTCGTATCGTAATCTTCTTCGACATAATTTCATTATTTATAACTTTTCTCATCTATTTTATTAATTATTTTTATTCCAAGAAGAGTCCGCTACTTTATTAAATCTTTATTTTGATCGAGCTAATTTTATAGGAATATTAATTTTCCTCTAAGTTAATTTGTAAATATTAAATTGTTAAAATTCGGGGCTTACCTTTTTTTTACTTTCTGATTATATTTAATACTGCAGAGAAAGTTTTTTCTATTTTTATTCCAAAAGAAGTCCTTTGTTTTATTAAATCCTTATTTTGATCGAGTTAATTTCATATGAATACCAATTTTCCAATACAAGGTTTTTTCTTTTCATTAATTATCAGATTGTTAAAATTCGGGGGATTATTTACTCGCTGATTATTTTTACTGCAATGGAAGTATTTATCTCGGGCGGACTACGAAGCGTACTCCGTTAGTTTTGGATGCTGAATGAAGACGAAGAGCGTTCTTCAGTAGTTATCCCCCTCTCTTTTTTTCTTATTCTTAGAGTCCAATCAGAAAAAGTTTCAGCAATCCTACAATTCTGTTTATACGTGCGCCTCTTTTTTATAAATCCGACGTTTTGCTTCCTGCCCTTTGACCCTGGTGGCTTATATAGTCAAAAAAAAAAGATTCTTTTGCCGCAGAGCTATTTCCTATAACAGTGTGCTGTCAATTATAAAAAGTATTGAAGTGTTCCTACCTAGCTGCTAAAATTTCCCCTAAAAAAATAAATTCTTCTCGAATATCCCTCTACGACAGGTCATCATTTATTGATATCCACGCTTTTTTTGGAAGTTGGGTAGCGTCAAACGTTCTTTCCACCTGCCGCTATCCATGTTTTCTTTTTTAACTGTCCTGGGTGATGAGTTTATTCCAGTTTAGGGGCATTAATTTTTCTTTGGTCGGTGATTCCTTGTTTACAAATAAGCAAGTTTGGTCTGAGAAAAGCGATTTAAATTTCCCTAAAAACAGATAATTTCTTTTTCGAAAGCTCCCCCTCTAATTGGTTTCCATTCCCCCGTTACAGTCTAAATCGCCTTCTGTCTGTCTGATATGAAATGCTTGTTATCCATAGTGAGGAGTAACGTTTCTGAAAACCGCGCACATCTTGTTTACAAACAACCTAAGTTCTGGGTATGGGGGGAGATTTCCCCCTCTTTACAGACACGTAGGACATGTACCGTCTGGGATGTGTTTCCCCCCCCTATCGGGGAATTCATAGGGGGGTCAAGAGTTCACCTCATCAACGAATTGGTATGAGGATTTTTGTATTTGTCTCAAAGTTATACATTATATGTTTTTTACTTTGCATTGATTTCATCTCTTTCCTCAGTTTCGTATTTTCGAAGAGCGAAGTTTTACAGTGTTTGCAATTTTAGATGGTTTCTAACTAAAATCTTGCTCATACTTTTAGCTTTCTCTTCACTTCTTCTTTATCAAAACTAAAGACATACATTTTCGTTCTTAGAGAGAGATGAATTCTCTATTCAATTTTCCATTCATTTCATCTTTTCTTCTGATTTTTTTTTGTATTTCTGCAAGGTATATGACCTGATGGATATTCACCCGTATTCAAAAGAGGTCGAAATCCGTGGCATAACTTTTTGCCAGTCAATGATTTTACTTTCATAAAAGAAACTATCAGTATCCATATGCAGATTTCGCACATTAATATCATATCGTGATTCATTATATCGTAGTAAACAATACACATTAATGTTTTTTAGATACCCAGGATAGATATATATTCCAGCATATATAGATTTTATTGAAATAGCAGATAGATATTCCAGCATATATACGCTGGCAAGCAATTCTAACCTATACGCATCAATTTTTTCCCTTAGTTATACCATTTTCCAGAGGAATTCGAAAATAAAATATTTCATTTTTTTCTTAGTTACAAAATTGTAAAAAACAAAATTTTTTAAAGTTTAAGACGTTTTGTGATTCTACGCTACAAATGGTTTGTTGTGCCAGAATTTACATTTTCGCGAGCATTCCGAATATATATCCATCTAATTTTTCCCTTAATTTGAAAAAATGCAAGTTCACAAAAGCTTTTTTTTATCTTTACCAAAATATAAAATGCTTCGAAGTAAAAATATTTCATCGAACAAATAGTATTAATATTATTCAATATAAAACGAAACACAGACCTCAAAAAATTGTTTCAATCAAATACATTAGAAAATCTTGTGCAATTTCTTGACTAAAAAAAATTCTAATATTTTTTTATACATTTATCTAAAACTATGAAAAAAAATAATTTTTTAACTGTTTTAATCTTAAAGTTTCTTGACTATTCTTTAAGTAGATGCAAAAAAAAAAAGAAAACTTCAAAGTCATGCTACTTCAGAAACTACATTTTGCCGAAGGATTCGAAACTATAATAATCTATTCGTAGTTTGAAAAGTGAAAAACAAAATTTTTTTAAAGTTTAAGATACTTGTTATTTTACGTTACAAAAGGAACGTTGTATCAGCGCTTACATTTTTTCTAAGCATTCCGAATCTATAACCATCTAATTTTCTCCTTAGTTATGAAAAAAATAAAAAATTAAAGTTTACAAAATCTTTTTTTTGCTTTTTTCTGCTTTTTTTTTTTTGCAAAATATAAAATGCTTAGAAGCAAAAATATTTCTTACAGAGCTTGACTGCCGAACACATAATATTAATGTTCTTCTATATAAAACGAAACACTGCCCTAAAAAAATTGTTTTCTTTACTTAAGTACATTAGAAAATCTTTCTGGGCAATTCATGCCTTGACTGAAAAATCCTAATAATATTTTCATTTGGTAAATATATTTTTTCTTTTTTTGCAAGATTATTTTAAACAAATGTCTTTAAATATGGAATTATTTATACAAATTTCTAAAACTATGAAAAAAAGTATTTTTTAATTGCCTCAATCTTAAAATTTCTTAACTATTCTTTAAGTTCATGCATTTTTTATACAAAGTTTTGTCATAAATATTTTTTCCTTTAAACATTACACTTCTATTTTTCACTTATTTAGTAGGAATTTTCCGAAGTAAATTTTTCATCAGTTTTAAATTACTAAAATGCTACACTCGAAGGAAAGAGAAAAGATTTGATTCTAGTTTGATACATTAAGATAAATCAAAATATTTTGTTGAATTTTCCCACAAAACTCGTCGAATAAGATATTAACAAATAATTAACGATTTTATGTACAGAAGGAAATTTTAGATGCTTTCGTATATTCCTCTACGAAAATACACACAACTCGTGTCGATATCACTAATGCAGTCGTCTTTTTTTTCCACCAAAGGGAGTTTTTCTTTCTCCAACATATGATTTCTTCCGTCAGCATTACAAGTGTTGAAAAGAGTCTCTCAATAACACACACATTTTTCTTATTGTTTACATGAGAAATCATAGACAACATGAGGAAAATCATATTTTTTTATTTTTTTTTGTGGTAATATGAAGAATTGTCTATAGCTATTTATATGCTTTTACGATATAAAGGCATTTAAGACCATTCTTCATCGGAACCTACGTTTTACCTAGAAATTTCCGTGCACTTTTATTTATGCAGAGAATCAACGGAAGTCAAAATCTGATATTTTCTATATACACGCGTTATCATCGTCATAGGACTTTAAGGAGACAGCAACGACATTAACTACAACAAAAGTCTTTTATAGAGATTTACCATCGTTTGAAATCGTTCATGGTAAGATAGCTTCCATGTTGAAACTTGGCGAAATTTTCAAAACCACGTATAAGAAATCCAAGTATAATGGTGATCTGTGTGTTTTCTGGAGAACATTGACATTTCTGGAAAATAAGGTAGAGAGAAATTTTCACACCCACAAACAAGGAAAATAGTCATCGACGAGATAGCGATGCTAATGGATAAAAAGGAGAATGGAGAAAAAGAAAAACAATAGCGAGGATGTATTAATATCAATTAATCAGGATTAATTACAACTAAATTATTTTTATTTTTAGTTAAGATGTATTAATATCAGTTCATAAAGATTAATTACAGCTGTTTTTTTTTCGACATCCTTAAAAAAAATCGTTTAGTCGCTGCCAAAAGTTCTTTAGCATATGACCTTATCTATAATCACAGTATACTCTTTTGGATTTAATATCTTAGATATATTTTGATATATCTTGGACATATTTTGGATATATCGTAGATATCTTTTGGAGTATATCTTAGATATCTTTTAGATATATCTTAGATATCTTTAGATATATCTTAGATATCTTTTAGATATACCTTAGATATCATGTTTTAGATATATCTTAGATATCGTATTTTTAGATATATCTTAGATATGAGATATATTTTAGATATATCTTAGATATATCTTAGATATCAGATTTAGTATATCTTGGATATCATCTTAGATGTACTTTATATAATTTTGTATATTATCCTAGGGGATTATATTATGAAAAATTTTTAGTGTACTACCTTTTTAGTTATAGAATCATAGTATAGTATCTTATATAATATCGCAATATGATATTTTAGATATATCTTAGATATATCTTAGATATAATATTAGTATAATATCCTAGTATACTCAGATTATATTATGAAAATTTTTTTAGTGTACTACCTTTTAGCTATATAATCATAGTATAGTGTCTTATATACGATACCTTTTAGATATCATATCACAGATATGATATTTTAGATATATCTTAGTTATCGTAACTTTGATATCGTATCTAAGATATAATTTTAGTATATTATCCTAGTACACTAGGATTATATTATGAAAAATTCTTTAGCGTACTATCTTAGCTATAATCATAGTATACCATCTTATATATAATATCTTAAATATAATTATTGTACACTATTCTAGTACACTAGGACTATATTATGGCAACGCAGCTCAACAATTTTTTTTGGAGATGTAGAAAAAAACATTTGTAATTAATCCTTATTAACTGATATTAATACATCTTAGCTAAAGAAAAAAATAATTCAGTTGTAATTAATCCTGATTAATTGATATTAATACATCTTCGCCATTGTTTTTCTTTTTCCCATTCTCCTTTTTATCCATTATCATCGCTATCTCGTCGGTGACTATTTTCCTTGTTTGTAGGTGTGAAAATTTTTCTCTACCTTATTTTCTAGAAATGTCAATATTCTCCAAAAAATACACAGATCACCGTTATACTCGGATTTCTTACACGTGGTTTTGAAAATTTCGCTAAGTTTCAACATGGCAGATGTCTTACCTGTGTGCCTATGTCTTACCTATGTTAACTTTGCGCCTGCTAAAATTCTTAAAAAACGTCAAGAAATAAACAAATGCTAAATTAAATATAAATTAACATTTTTCTATTTTTCACCCTTTTCAAATTTGGTGACGTTTAGTGACAAATTTGGCAAAATAATGGCGGAAAAAATCTATAAATGTTTTATTAAATTGAAAATAAACTAACGTCGGAAATGTTTACATCACGTAAAAATTGAAAACGTCCATCATATCGAGTTCTAATACGTTTATTCCTTCTCTATCACTTTATTTCTGTGAGCTAAAGAGAGATTTTACACTGAAGAGGACGGTTGAAGTGTCGGGAAAAAATATAAAAAAATCATAATAGTTCTTCTGCATAAGCATCATCACAATTAATCTGTTTGGTGTCAGCGACAGGTCATCACAATTCTTTCTCCCTCTCCCACGGTTTCCTTTCTGTGCAGGGGTTACCTGCTAGGTGCCAAGGCCAGCAATATCGTCAAAAGCTATCATTAAATAGACTATATCGATAGTGAGTATAGCGCATAATTGTATGAAAATTGTAGGTACAAATATTGAACTTTCGAGAAAATGTAGTTTGAAAGTTTACACCTGTAAATCAATCAAACCAATAAATTTTACGATAAGTTTTTAAATGGGATAACTCTCTATCACCTTTAAAAACTTGCTACAAAATTCGTTGATTTGATCTACAGGTGTCGTGAAAATAAAGCTCATTTTTCGTACTTCCTTTTGTGTACAACACCATCGATATCCGCTATTAAATTTTAACTAAACTTACGCAAATACTGCGACACTTCTCTTCGCAAGTATTAGAGCATGAATATATGCATATGAAGGAAGAGTCTTTTGTGAATTAACTGCAATCTCCTCTTATGGGATTTACGTCAAAAAACAACCCGTTTTCGATAAAAATATAAAATAGATAATTATATTATGCAGCTTTACTAAATAACTTAATTAGTTTATAATTATATATTCTTAATTTAAGTCTCCAACAAACTTAATTACGAATTCAGAGCCGCAAAACTGGAATGTTATTTTTTAGTTCCTTCTCTTCAATTTACTGAGTTAAAGAAGACAATTTAAGCATTTTCGAAGATCAAATGCGTTCGCCTAAAAACTTGATTCATTAATTATCCTGAAACAAATGCGATTTTTGGAAAAATGAGAACGTGTTTTTTGTGCCTTTATGCATGCTTGTTAACATGTTTCATTAAGGCCGGGAAGTTCCATATTTTCATTTGTTCCTAATTTTGGATTGAAAAACGTGTTTAGGTCACCCAAAAGTCGAAAACCATGATGCGGAAACGAGCAATTTTCCCCCAACTATAATTAAATCTTCCACAAATATCGTTTTTGCCAACATTGTGGAATTGAAGCAAGAAATTTATTCGCTAATACGTTTCTGTTTGTGTGGTAATAGCGATTTCGGTATAAACACGTTACTTGCTTTTAATAAAAATATAATCAAGGTAAATGGTTTTTTATGTCTCCTTGTAAAAATATGTTTTTTTATAAAAACATTTTCTTGTAAAAATATGAATAATTGTAAAACAATCCTTGTAAATTTACATTTCTTGTAAAAATGCACTTTCTTGTAAGCCACATTTTCTTGTAAAAATGGTTTTCTAGTAAAAAAATGCAAGTATATTCTGTGATCTATATTAATTTGTTATCATGTTAACAAACAATAAATATGATTTTTTTTTATTATTTTAGATTATTACATGTGTTAAATTTAAACGCTTAATTTAAGGCATGTAATACTGAATGAATTTTTATCCGTGTTCCTAGTACTTTTACAGTCAGAGGTTTTATCTGTAAACTTTCCCCTAACCCTAATATTTCTCGTTGAATTGGGATAAGTAGCAGTTAAAATAATATGAAAATTATAGCGATAAAAAACAATGTGAAATAGGATTTAAGCGTTAATTTTTTACACAATTTTTGTTGATTTAAAAGTATTCAGTTTTCCAATCGTTATTTGAAAACCAAAGAGAGTACTTAAAAAGTGTCTACAAAATAAACAATATGTGCGTGTAATATGGTATATTGTGATAATTATATGGTCTAACTCTAATATGAAACAAGCGAGAGGAAATAAGAATTTTCAAACATTATTATTATCTCTCAAGTTTGCAAATGGAACTCAACCGATTAGAAAAATTCACACGGATGTTAGCAAGCACCAGCTCAGTGAAACGTATAATTGTAGGTGTGGTTAGAATTTGATGTGGAACCATGGTGGTTTGTGCAAGGAGATTAATGGGAAGGGTGGCCGCCGAAGGTGGCAGCGCTGTATTCCCAGACAGGCTTTTGTCATATGATATGACGACCAGTGGACCGAGAAGGGACACTGGGGGGGAGGGAGCATTGCAGGGGATTGTCGATCGAAACAGGCGTACAGAGACGCACAGCTCACATGATTGTCGTCATTCAACGTCGACCGGAGACCACCCACGATCAGTCCGCCCCGAAGAGCGGCCGAAATAGATGGATGGCGCGGAAGAACACCCCGGGCCGGCCGGTATTCCTACGGGAAACCACCGGACACCGTTGAGTGGGTGAGGTGCCGCGAGCGGCAGCGAACAGGCGAAAATCATTCCCCGCAACCAGGGCGCACGAGACCAGCATAGTCCGGACAGGCATCACATGCCAAAGTATCATCCACTGTTTGCGAAAGCTGGCCCCCAAGCGATCGCAGCGGACGAAGACAATGACGAACGCCCGTCATGGACAGAAGGCCAAGCACGGCCCTAGCGACGAAGTCCGAATTACGAGGGAGGGCGGAGTCCGGTCCCAGAATAGCAGAAGCAGGCATCCATCCACCGCCGCCCGGCGGCCAAAGTGAATATCCCAATCACTCCGTCTTAAGCGAGCTGGAACCAACACCCGCCAGCCCGGACAGGAACATCCGCACGCCACCAGAGCTGAGACTGAACTCTGATGTGGAACCATTGGTGTAGCTACACTGGCTCTAGACCAATCAAAAGTGTTTTGTAAAGGGCGTGGTTCGAGGTTTTACTCAGGTATATTTCATGGGAGTACGTTGTTTGTTGCGCAATATTGTGTTGGGAAGAATGACCGCCGCAGGTCTTTCCATTATCCCAGTAATGTTGTAATAAACACAGAAGGTGCATAAAAAATAGAGAAAACCCCGCAGAGTGCATCCCCTGTATGTTGAGTCTTGGTCAAAATTCCCCGCACCAGGAAGTCATCTGCGTAGTGGGTAGTTCATGGGAGTATCCACGGGTCTCAGTATTAAACATGTTAGTACCAAACTGGCCCATTTCATGTTATAATAGCCTATTATTGCCGTAAGGCAACTCTCAATATCCCGCATTTAAACACTTAAACGTATTTCCATTAATTTTCCTTCGAGACTTAGGTTTCATAAACACGAGTGTGTTTAGTTCCCGAAGTTTCAGTTTGCTATTATCATACATCATTCCAAATCATATTCATAACCTACCTCATCAATCCAGATGGTTTCATCCTATTTATTTGGCACACAAATTCCCGAATAAACTATAAATATTGTCAGCTTAACTTCCCATGTGGAACTTGGGATAAACGTATGAAGGGATATTTTCCCACAAATCCAATACACATTGAAATATTTCAAATTAGAGCCCGGATTACATGAAAATGCATATATGCAATTGCATAATGTAATCCTTTTTACCGTTAATGCATAAATGCATATTTTGGATTTCAGTAATTTTAGGAACATTACTCCTCTATTGGAAAATTTTCTCCATATTAATAAATGTAAATTATATTCTAATTCTTTATCAGAGCAGAAAGACAACGAAATTTGTAAATATAAAAGTTTAAGTATATCCTAGGGCGTCGAAATAGTTGTAGCTGAATTATAACTACAATTCTTGTCGGGGAAACTGAAGTTTTAGTTTTATTGTGTTAAAACGGCAGTAAATTGAAGATCAGATTAAAATGAACATCTACATATGGTAAAACTCCAACGCCATCATCATCTATTAACGATAGACGTGTGTGATAGCATATCACGAATAAACTATCCGTAATAAACTATTCGCTAAATGTTGCGAGTGCTGTCCAATATCTTCTACTCTTCTGTGAAGGATTCTTTTACCCATAAAATTTCAGTGCATCATAAAAGACAAGGCCTAACTGTTCAGAATGTCGAGAGACACATTGTGGTATGCTGTTATAAAACTTGTGCTGCATAAAGCATATCATTTTATGTATATCGAATATTTTTATCCCCCAGTTAATAATAAATCCTTTTGTTCCAAAATGCGGGACACATGATTTTTAATTAAAAAAAAATTGAAGTGCATATTTATTCATTTTATATGAATATTTGTTAATTCTAGGTACATATCCATATATATTTTAAAGTTTTAGAGCATATGCATGCATATTTTGAGGTTTTATATTGCATACAATACGGGCTCTACTTATAAGGTTTCTGTGTTTCCTATAAAAGAAGAAGACGAGGTTTGTATCATTATTTTGCAAATTGATATATTGCGCGAAACACAGAATATTATCTTGTGGATGCAAACGTTAGATTTTCATATTGGGCAAGTGCTTCAATAAATCGTATATGCTATGAGGAAAATGCACTTAATAGAGACAAACTCAGTTTCGCATTATTTATATCAATTGAGACTATTTTAGTTTTCAACGTAGGATATATTCAATATTTAGAAACTACATAATCATATAATGGTTTTGTAATATATATATATATAAATGACGTCTTTTACAGACTGAAAAGTGGTCTATAGTAAACATTCATTAGTTATAATTATTCAAGCAAAACCATATATATATATTTTTATATGCAGTAGAAAATTTAGCGTTTCCTTTTAATGGTGTTTAATATATTTTGTACACAGAATTTATCTGAAAGTATATAAATTAAAAATTTATACACATTTTTTAATATAATTAAAATTCATGTACTATAATATCACAAAGGAACTGGAGACGTTGCGGATCTGATAAATTTGAAGAAGTTTTCCAGAGCTATAGCACTTGAAGTTTGATGTTGGACGTTTAAACACATGTGTGTTTAAAAAACAAGTTTAATTCTTTGCTTAATTGTGGCAGAGTTATATGTGACAAGCGGTTTTCATTGAAACTGATCACAAATATTTTGGAATCTGTGTTTGTAAATTTATAAAGTTGCCAATAAATCCTTCCCATCCATTTCCTAATTTCGTTTGTCAACTACTATTGGTAGTTTTGGAAGTATCTAGTATGAAATACATTGATGCAAATTATCAAAATAATCATCCAATTTCCTTTAAAAATTAGGGGTACAATGTGTTACTTTTTTAAAACATTTAGTACATAGAAATATGGAATGAAGTTTTTATGGGTATATTTATATTTTCCAACAAAAATTTAAAATTTTTGTCTACAGATGGTTTACATTGAGGCTACACGAGTATTTGAAGAAGCATTATTTAATTTAAAGAACAGGCTTTGCATGTTTTCTTAAGAATACTCTTAGAAATTGGGTGAAAAGAAAATGATAACTCTATGGTCCTTCTTTAACTTGTAATTGACAAATGGGTTAGAGGATGCAATATCTGCGATTTTCTTTAAATCATAACATGCATTAGGGACGCCAATTTTAAGGTCGCCAAAGTTTTTTTGACCCCAAACATATTTGTGGGAGCTGAGCTGTCCGAAAATTGATGAATAATAAATAAAGTAATGCAGAACATAGCCGAGGACAAAACACATATAAATTTAAATAACATATAAAATATTTTAATTGCTGTCGTTTACGCCTTTCCTTTAGTTGTAAAAATATAACAAACGCTTATTTAGGAAGAAACATGTCAATGCTTTAATACGCCAACACGTAAATTCCCCATGTTGCAATATCTCTCAAGCAACTGACATAAATATAATTTTTTTCGTTGCTTATTTAATTAAGATTTCTTAGGCTTTTCTTTTCAATAAAATTATAGGGCTGCGGACAGAGCATATTTTGAGCAATGGTTTCTGGGCAACAAAGAGTCAATCGTAGTTTTATGACTTAAAACCCTCCACCAACACGCACAAAAAAATGTATAAATAAATAAATAAATAAATAAATTATTCCCAACCCTTATCACTCAAACTCCTCCCACTCGTACTTCACCGCCCCGCCCCAGCCACCCATCCCACCCACACAGAAGCTCTTACGTTAGAAAACTCCATATTTATATTTTCATCGTTTCATGTTACATAGTTAGTCCTTCGTGTGAAATATTTGAAAATTCAGGTACACATTGATTGCTTGTGACAACAGATCATAGTTTTATTACAAACTCCGAAATCAAAACTTTCCAGCTTGAACAATATACAGTTTGTGCTGTTTAATTTTCATTATTCCTTAGAAAATGTAAAGTTTATCTATAATAATAATTATTATTATTGTAACATATGTACCGCTTTGAATACTGATAAACCAACACCCCCAAAAACCAAAAATCGGACTTACCGGCGTCCTTTTTTCTAATGGGTTCATTTAATATCTCTTTCTTATTCATGCATCATTTCTACAAGCTACGAAGCTCACGGGAAATGTCATCTTATTTTAAATTTTTAGGGAGAGGGGTCTTGAAAATCTTGAGGGGTGAAAAGCACGAAAAAAGTAAGCACAAAGAAAAAGACTTCAGAACTAAAAGAAAGAAAAAGAACGTTGGAGGCACATTTAAATGACTGGGAAAAGGCTGGCTGACCAGCTAACTGTTTTTTTATGGCTTCTATTATTATCATCGCAGTTCCTATGTTAAGCTGAGCGCGGTTCATTCACTTGTGATTGACAATTAAGTCTGAAATAATAAAAATGGATAGGATTGGGGTTGAACTGAGCGCTTTAATATTTTCGCCAAGTGGACGTCCTTGATATGTATTCACATGTGAATACATATCAAGAACGCAGGCTTCAACTTTTAAACTTCGAAGCCTGCTATGATGGAAATTTCAAAAATTTCAAAAACAAAATTAAAAAATTTCAAAAACAAAACTAAACAATTTCAGAAACAAGTTTCAAAAATTTCAAAACAAATTTCAAAAATAAATTTCAAAAATTTCAAAGCAAATTTCAAAAATAAATTTCAAAAATTTCAAAAACAAATTAAAAAGATTTCCAAAACATATTTAAAAAATTTCAAAAGAAAATCGATTCTTAAATTGCACGTTAAGCTGCGAATTTGTAGAAAACTTCTAACGCTTAAGTTTTTCGTAACTTAGCAGGTAAATTTCGGATTCCGTGTTTATTGAGATAGATCACAGAGAGCATCAACGAGCTTAGTTATTCTAATCTATTGTTATGCTCCCACATGATAAAGGAATTTTAGATGTTTTAAACATCCCTTCAATCTAAATAACCTTTCCATAAAGTTCATTTTTGGGAAATATGATTTCTGGTTGGGAAATTCAAGACTTAGAACGAGCCACATTTGTAACATCAGTTTGATTCACATTTTATTAAATTAATTGGACAGCGAACCGCGGTTACGAAACGATTGTTAAAAGTCTAATCTTTCCACTTACCAGTAATATTATTGGCGTCATCTATAAAGATGGATTGGATCGGAATGTCTGCTCGGTTTAGCGAAGTTTAATTCGAATATTAATTGTTTTTAGTGTTTATGCCGACATCTTACAGCAACAACCAGCCTTTGACTCAGAAGTCGTTAATTAAGCTTAGAGCAGTTTCATCTGCTTTTAACATTACTCATTTCTACTTTGCAGGAAATTTAAATTATTATTGGGGAGTTGTAGTAGCATATTTTGCAAATGTTAATTTTGAGATGGTTCGTATATTAAGTAAAGAGAAACACATAAATAGCGAATTTTTTTTTCTAGACAATCTTCATTTGTCATACAATCGATAGAAGTGAACCCTTATTTATTTATCGATACGGCGATAATAAGTAACAATTTTAAAAAAATAATTACGTAAATTCAAACAAATGGGTATCAATATTAATAAACACACACATATTATACATGTATATATACATGAAATTGACTATTCAGAATGTGTTTAAAAACAACAGGCGGAACAGAGTTTTCAATACATTGTCTGGCAAAACAAAAGTCGCTGTCTGGCTTTAAATATGTAAACACACAGTAGTTAACGATTGTCTGGTTATTGTAGTAATTTAAATATTTCTGTTGATAATAGTTTATTTAAATTTATCAGATGCAGTATGTGGGTTCTCGTTTTTTAAGCAACGACGTCTGAAGATGTTATTGAGTTTCAAAAGGCGCAAGAACACGTTGCGCTTCAAAAGGCGCAATAACATGTTTTCGCTTCAAAAGGCGCAAATTACTGAAGGAGGAAGTTGGAAGTGGTCTGACTTTCATATTATCAACATATAACCTCAGTGTAAAAACACCGTAACTATGGATGAAAACAAATGTTGTGACACTGAGTTAGCGCGCAGAAATAACACAACCAAGAATACGGTCAGTGGTCAAAGGTGAGTACAACGAAACATTGAAATATTTTCCTCTTGGCAAAGTAATGCAGATCATTATAAAATGTCAGAATTGAAAAGAATTAACCAAAAAACGAAACATCTTTGAAAAGTTTAATGAACATGATGATTCAGCGTCTGTTAAATGCAAATTCAATGTGTTATATCCGATATATATATATATCTTTTTGAAAATTGTAAATTTGAATAACTGAAAAGGAAAATTAAATGATAAAATTACAATTCCAAAATCAGATATGTCATTAATGAATCAGTGTTAAAATTATATGCAATAAGTTCGGTTCGGATATTATGCAAAGTGCTGAAATAAAAGAATTATTTTTAGAAAGCTGTTACTCAACACAGAGGTAAGCTTTTTTAAATAGCACCTGACTGCTTTGCATAACGCGAAGCATTTACGTTTCAAAATTGCCAGCCGTTTACACGTGTCTTACATACTTTGACTTTCCCTGGAGTACCCCTAAATTTGGAGCCGCAAAAAGTATCTGATACGTTACGTTTACGCATACATTTAAAAATAATTTTCTACCTCCGCTTCTGTGAAAAGTTTCTTCAAAATTTTAAAGAAAGAACCTCAACTAACACTAAAAGTTACTAAAAGACTTTTTTTTCAACATGGTATACATACGAATTTCAAATTTTACGTAAGTTAATTCTGTGGATTTTCTAAATTTCGTAATCCTTTTTTGAACGGCCTTACGCGCACAATATAATAATGAGTGGGGATATTCTTCAAGAAGTTTTGGACTTGTGTGGTAATATTTAAGAAGGTTAGTTTTAAAAGTTCGTGGTAGTTGAAATGAAAAATGAAATGTTTAAATTTAAACAGTTTAATAAACAGTTATTTCGACACTGGCGTAAGGTTTAAAAACACGACGTTTCGGGAGCCAACTGCTCCCTTTGTCAAGTGAAGGCAGAAACTGTGTATTGTTTCGTTAAACAGTTTAGCTTGAAGAAAGTAATGCTTATTTTGTCCATGAAAATTTAAACATCGCCTTAGTTTTCATAATTAGAATGGGTGTAAAAATTTACGTTTTAAGTGCTGAATACTTATAAAGCACGACATGCAGTATTATGGTATTTTAAAATTCATTTTCGTTTGTTCAAAACATAATTACATTGTGCTTTTATTTTCTGTATCTTTCTTTTTCTGTACTTTTTTCATTTTTATTTCCTCTGTTTGTCTAGTTTTCTGTGAAAATTTCACCAGAGTTCGAACGTTAGCACTTATAAAGCTAACTCGATATATAATTTGTTAGGAAAGAATATCAAAAGTTCTCAAGATAAATTAGTAAAATAACCGTCGAAATTTAAATTCCAGGTTGGCTTGAAAACGTTGTTTTAAAGAGTTTATTTTTCAAATTTTCAGAACCC
>QLNU02015003.1:37256563-37281671 GCA_006491805.2 Dysdera silvatica | reverse complement strand
ATATATATACACACACATATATATATATATACACACACATATATATATACACACACACATATATATAAATACATACACACAAGGATACACACAAAGATATATACAAGGATGTATACAAGGATGTGCTATAAGGGAATGTATAATTCTCTGGAAATACGCACCGCATATCCGCTATTTTCTGTGATCCTTTACATATTTGCTTACATATACTAATAATAGGGTGTTAATTACAATTCGTAATAAAATATAGACAAAGGTAGATTATCATTAAAATATTCAAAGCTGAATATTGATAAATACATAATGAAACTTTTTTTCCAGAGAACTGTTTCGTGACGAGGAAAAAAAAATGACAATCAGATGAAGAACCAGAGAAAAATAAAATATCAGGGCACACAAAAGTCGAAATTTGCATATTTTTTGATTAAAGTTTTGAAATAAATCTTCTGTACGTGACAGGTTACCTGTTCGAAACATTTTCTTATGATGATGGGATTTTTTTTTTATATTTCGGCAATTTTCCCGTTACAAAGTTTTTTTGCTTTTATTCTTCAGTTGAAACCTTGCTAAAAACCAAAATTAAACAACGCATTTTTTCTCGAAATACTGACTGCTGGATGCTGTTTGGAAAGTTATTTTGGAAAAAGTTTAAAAAGAAAGCGAACCTTTAAGGAGTTTGAGAAAAAGATGCCAGATGTTGAAATTTTTTTAAGAGAAGTTTAAAATCCTTACCAAGGAAATTTCAGCTGAACCATTAATTTCGAAAATCGCATGGCAACAAACTAATACATGTTTTCAAATAAAGAAATTGTAAATAAAGTACTATTTATCAAATAAACAATAGTTTTTTTGCTTTGCTTACATTCAATGAATATAGCATTCTTAATATGCGTTCGCATAATTCTATTCCATTTAGGCTAATAATGTATAAATTAAAGAAAATATTAATATATGAATATGGAATATATTAATATAGAATATATTAAAACATATGTCTCACATTTATATTATATAGCAGAACTGTTATATATCGACAATGGAACTTTCGCTTGTTGTATATGGAGATTCTACTATATATATCATAAAATATATAACGCAGTATAATATATATCATAACAACTATTATTAATCCATTGTAGAGTAGAGGTTTCTCTCTCACCACATATACATGTAGTATGGTGGAAGAAATATGGAGTGTTTAGTCTCAAACTTAACACGACGCAGACGTGTTGACGAGCTGAATCTACATTTTAACGAGAAATTCAAACTTCCGTCCTATGGATATGAGATCCTATTCCACGGGTCAGTAATCTGCAGCATGCGTGTCATACATGGCATCTGCAGCATGTGTGACATACATCATGACATTTACAACATGCGTGCCATATATCATGGCGTCTGCAACATGCGTGCCATACATCATGGCATCTGCAGCATGTGTGACATACATCATGACATTTACAACATGCGTGCCATATATCATGGCGTCTGCAACATGCGTGCCATACATCATGGCATCTGCAGCATGCGTACCATACATCATGGCATCTTTAGCATGCGTAACATATATGGCACACAGAATAATTTTTTGTTTCAAGCAGAGTGCTTTGAAAGCAAAAAAAAAATGGTGATAAAAAAAATTTCGAATATGATTGTTAAAATTCAAAGGAAGTATATACGAGTATTTTATTTGTTTCTGAATAAAATACACTTCTTTTCACACCTTTTAAAGATAAGTGTTGTTAGATATTGGTGGGAAACGTGTACAAAATAGTAATTTTCCATCCTGACTGACTGTCCTCTTGTAGGACCTGTAATTCTATTTCCATTCAAAACTTTATTTTCTTCACGTCTCAATTACTTCACTGTCATTAGCATTTGTTCGTCACAAAGATAGTGTTGTGAGAAAGTGATAGCCCAAAAACAGTCTGATAAATTAAAAAAAAAAAAAAGATATTTGTTATTTTCAAAATACTTAGACTATAAAATATGGATTCTTATACCGAAAGGATTGCGCCATTTGCGCTTTGTATTGTTAAACTATTGTAAACGGCAAGTCAAGCGTACAAAGACATTTGCGTGAAAAAAATTCCTTTGTTGAATCAGAAACATACCAAAGATAAGCTTAATTTGTAATAATAAGTGACTAGTGATATAGATATTTACAATTTGACGCGTGGTAAGCGAAATGTCCTACATAACTAATATTACCCCTTTCTATTTCAGGTCTTATTTTTGGCATTGACAATTCAATGTAATTTCAACATCTTTCCATCTTTTCTCTTTCATTGAAGCTTATTCTCAGAATATCAATGTGTTTTTAATCCTTTATCTTTTCATACATTTTGACCAAGATGTTATATTTCATATTATATATTCACATACTTTGTGACATTTTTCGCTATAAGTATAGCAGTTTAGTAACGTAATGTGTTTTTGGATAAATGATAATTTACCCAAATAAATGGACTGAATACAGTTAGTTTATTTGAATTTGTAAATTAAAAGAAATTTCTCTAATTTGAAATTGAAATTTTCTCCGTCATTTCATATGATCGGGTTTCTTCTGTATGTATTTCATTTAGTGATTGCTTCTAATAATTTTGAAGATGCTATTTTCTATATTTTTCTGATGTGTTTGCAGTTCGTTTTCATATTATTTTGTATCTATTATTTAGTTTTTGGCGTAGCCAACCTTGAGAACTAGTGTGGGGGGACTACTGTTCTATTCGAATTGCTCTACAAGCAGCGTTCGCCGGTAATTTTTATTTTTCTAATGAAGCTTTTTTTTTTCTAAGGAGTGTAAGTACTTCCAGTTTCGTCAATATCCTTAATGTTTCTGATACATAAGTAGGAAAAGGTGCTATATTTAGGTGCTTATACCTTTCTTTTGTACATGTATTCACAGGTTGAGAAAAAATATAAAAAAAATGTATTTTTCAAAATCCTTTTTTTGTATAAAAGTTCTGATTTTAGAAAAATAAAATACAAGATTGGCGACTATTAGAAAAAAAAACTTTATATGACTTATTGGGTAGCTTTCAGTCATACATATTATAATAAGCAGTCCATTCATGTTTGAAAAGATTTTGAGAAAAAGCAATGTATAAAATTATTTACATTAAGCATTCTACGTGTGTTTATGCATATATATTCATGAATAAATTATTATTATTATTATTCGTTAAATTTTTGTGAAAGACAGATATTATTTTTCTTTTTCAATTTTTAAGATAACAATTAAATCAAGATTTTATTCTGAAAAGAAAATATAAGTGGGAAAGATGAGTATAACCTTAGGAATAAATATTTATTTTAATTGTATTAAAAAGATTAAAATTCTACCTATAATTTTGAAATCAAGCAACACTCAAAGGTAAGTGTGCTTTTAAAAGTGAAGTTAAGGAAAATTCTAAGAGTAAAAGGTTAAATTATTTTAAGGGTTTAGTTAAATAATCGTAAGCTTTTAAGTATTTAGTTAAAAATCGTAAGCTTTTAAAAGTTCAATTAAAACGTCGTAAACGTTTAGTCGTAAGCTTTTAGGCTTAGCTAATTCATTACAAAAGTTCAGTGAGTAATCAAAAGAAGTCATTTGTATCAATTAAGAGTTTAGTGAGGTAATCATTAGATTTGTATAGTTAATCATAAGATTTTATCTAATGGACCACAACCTAATTTATCGTATACCAATTGACCACAATCGTAGGAACAGTAAGATAATCGTAAGAGTACATATAAATAATCATAAATGCTTATTGAAATATTATATTATAAAGATTTAATTAAGTTACCATGTGAGTTACTTCACCCTAGAGAGAGAGTTAAGTTTCCTCACCGAGGAGTTAATTCAGTTTAAGAGCCAAATGAACTCTTCTAAAGATTTAACTCAACTAAGGAGTTAAATAATTCCTTAGAAATACAGGATACTCATTTATTTAAAGATTTATTTAATTCTTTCGGCCATGGTTATAAGTTTAATTCTTATAGCAGAAAAAGTCTATTCGTAGAGTGTGCTTTTAAATTTTAAATGTTATTTAAATATTTAATATATATAAATTAATGAATAAATAATAATAGAATAAATATAATAATAATAATAGAATAATAATAATAATAATAGAATAAATAATAATAATAATAGAATAAATAATAATAATACAAGGACAGGCTAAAAACAATATTGAAGATCAAGCTGAATAGAAAGAACATCACACAAGCAATTAACTTCTTTGCATTCCCAGTACTAACATACTCCTTTTGGAATCATCAAATGGTCAAACATAGAACTAGAGGATCTACAACAGGTAATGAGAAACATACAGACAACTACATCCGAAAACGGCAGTTGAAAGACAAACTATCCCCCGAGGGGATGGAGGACGAGGACAAATCGACCTGAAAGATCTCCATGAGAAGCAAATCCATAACATGAGTCAGTACTTCTTTGAAAAGAGCATTCAGTCTCCTCCCATCCAAGCAGTAGTAGATACAGATACCTCCCACACACCACTAAGTCTCAGTGTTGACAAAGAGATATCACCCATAAACAGCGATAAGAAACTGAAGGAATGGGCAAGCAAAGCACTTCATGGCAGACACTATAATGATCTTCAACATCCCCACATTGACAAGAAAGCCTCAAGCGCATGGCTAACCCAAGGAAACTTATACCAGAAACGGAAGGATTCATGATGGCAATCCAGGACCAGGTCATAAAAATAAGAAACTACCGGCGATACATCCTGAAGAAGAATATAGAAAATGAGCAATGTAGACAATGTGACTTAGTATCTGAAACAATATAACATGTAACATCAGGTTGTAAGATAATTGCCCAAACAGACTACAAATACAGTCATGACCAAGAGGCAAAAATATTTCATCAAACACTTGCTAACAGAACCAACCTTGTGGCCAACAAACGCCCTTACTACAAATACGAACCAGAAACAATACTAGAGAACAAAACACGCAAATTGTACTGGGATAGGGCTATTATGAGGGACAAAACGACACCACACAACAGACCAGACAGAATCCTAATTGATAAAATCAACAAAACAACACACATCACAGACATAGCAATACCCAACACAAACAACATACAGAACACATACACCACAAAAATGACTAAATACCAAGACTTAAGGTAGGAAATTAAAGACATGTGGTACATGGATAAGGTAAACGTTATCCCTCTTGTCTTATCAGCAACAGGTATAATACCAACCACACTCCAAAAGAACTTGGAGACACTTGAAATTAACGCCAAGACATACATACAGATGCAAAAAGCAACGATACTAAACACCTGCCGAACAGTCAGAAAATTTTTAAACTTGGCACCAGAATGAAACATACAAAAATATATATAAATATATATATAAACATATATAAAATAATTTCACGCTGACGGGAGATTTGAGAACTTGGCACTGCCCGTCTTAAGCCTATTCCGCCAAGTGCGAGAACACACACAATAATAATAACAATAGAATAAATAATAATAATAATAACAATAATAAAAGAATAAATAATAATGATATTAGAATAAATAGTAATACAATAATAGAATAACTACTTACCAATAATAATAAAAGAATAAATAATAAATATATAGAATAAATGGTAATAATAATAGAATCCACAATAATAAATAATAATAAAAAGAATAAATAATAATGATAATAGAATAAATAGCAATAATAGAATAAATAATAATAATAATAATAATATAATAAATAATAATAATAATAATAATAATAATAAATAATAATAATAATAATAATAGAATAAAATGATATATAAATTAATAGAAAAAAATACAGCTAGTGATTATAATACTTTCACAAATTAAATTAAAAACATATTTTAACTTTCAAGCTAACTATTAATATTTTTCCTACAAAGCTGAGACATACAACTCGAAAAACATTTTTGGTTAAGAAATCAGCGCTTATATAAGTAAATAGCACTATATTTGCTGTGTTTACTGGTTGGAGGGATACATCCGAACCGATTTTGGTAAAAGCTATCTTAATTTAAGGGACGGATGAAGTTCGAAATTGGATCGGGCACATCAAAGCAACAAAAGACAGAGGAAACTATCGAACGTTACAAACAAAAGGGCAGCGAATAGGTTCACTCGGATCCCAGAAGGGCCATTTCTAGCCCATCAGATGTTACTAAAGATCGACAGCAAGACCTTCGAGAGTTACTGACACTAATGGAGTAGATTGCGCCCTTAAGATAAGCTAAGATTAACACAAAGGAAAAGATTTTCACCTTCTGCTCGAGTTCACCAAGCAGTAAAAGGCGTAGTATTAACGTCTATGAACTCCTTTTTCACGTTCTCAAGTCATGCTTTATGAACAATGAATGAATGGGAGTTGAACACGTTCCAGAAAACATAGAGTACCATCATGAGGAGAAGGACACCGAGTAAAATATCAAAGGCGTGTGATTGGTCACCATCAAGTTCGAGTAAAACATAGAGCTATATAATATATTTTAACAACTCGTGAAACATTCAATCAATAGAGTTCAATTGACAGTTATAGATTTTAAATAAAGTATGTAGGGGAACATGCAGAACATCCTTAAATAAAATATATGCTTAAAAATAATATGAAAATACTTTAATAGTAGATGGAAACAACAATATGAAATACTTTAATGGTAATAGTAATAACATAAATACTTTAATAATATATGAAACTATGGTAATAGTATATGAAAATACTTTAATAATATATGAAACTATGGTAATAGTATATGAAAATACTTTAATAATATATGAAACTATGGTAATAGTATATGAAAATATTTTAATAAATAATAAACGAACCTGGTTTAATAAATAGTAAGTACGATACTGAATACTTAATCAAATGAAAATATGTATATGGTTAACATGTACTCCGGTGGTCCATTAAGTGCAATTATCACCTTCTGGGTCGTTAGGGTTTTGTCTCCAATTCCAAATAGGCCTGGGCGTTCATCAATTAATTGCGGGGTGAGTTCAGCAATTTGTATGGTGACCCCACGGAGAAGGGACTAGTAATATTTCGCCTTTAGCTTACAGTAAATAATAACTATAATAACTATTAGTGTTGGACATGGAAAAAAAAAATGCATTCGACTAGTCACAACGTAATGTAAATTTAGGAGCGTAATTTTATCAACGAGTCCCTAATATATAATATAATACAGGATAAGTAAGTGAATGCAAATCGCCTTTGGTCGATATTTAAATTTAGCGAGTTTCAATTAACACCAATTCGCGACCCTCTTATTCGCGGCCCTCTAATTCGCGACCCTCTAATTCGCGACCCTCTAATTCGCGACCCTCTAATTCTAAGGTCGACAGACAGACAGACAGATGGACGGAAGGACAGACATTAATAGTCAACATTTTATATCTCCATATTGTAATTTCTTCGTATCATATTTTAAAGTATCCACGTTCTTTGGTTCGGAATATAGTTCTTTTGACTTATTATTGCAACATATGTATTATTCTGTTTTTCAGGAACAGAAAAGTTATGGGTTTAGCGGGTAATATACGAATAGTCTAACGTGGGTAGTTTATTTTTCTTGGGGGATGGGGTTGAGATTTGTGTAAAGAAGAAAAAGGCTTTGGCACAGGCTGGAATCCTATCAATGATCTGTTGTATAGCATCAAAGTATCCTAGCCGACCGATCAACTTAGAAAATAATTTTTCAAAATAGGTATAACATATTTCGTTTTTAAAAATCCACGAATTTCTAATTTAGGCATCAGTCAAAGTGTCTCGCATTTTAAAGATTTATTAACAAAGGAATATAGCCTGTGTATTTTGCGACGTCAATGGAAAATACTGTAACCGACAAACTGCGATCATGCATTATTCATGAGATTCAAGCAACGTTAAGAAGATGTGCATGTTTATCAAATAGGCGCTTTAGAAAGTTTCGCTACTTTTCTAAATATAAAAAGCGTAGAAAGTAATATAGAGTGAATCGGGGGAAGATGGCCATCGGGGGAAGATGCTTATTTTTTCATAGTTTCCAATTTTAGTCACAAATGTCAGCAGGGGCCATTTCCCATTGAAGACGATAGGCACCTTGTGAAATAATTTGTAAAAGGAAGGTCGCGATCTTATGTGTCCGGATTTATAGGAAAAATCATTTATAAGTTTAAGATTTGGACTGCCCAAATTATTTCAATGTGATATATTCAGTCATTATAGATTAAAAAGTATAATGTGAAGTTGTACTTTTCCATACTATTTGTATAGTAGAGGTTTTATTGTTAACGTACTGACATATAACAGCTTTAGTTTTCGCAATCGTCGTCACGTGACTAACATGGCGTCTTACCCCGACTCTAGGGAAAGATGCCTATTTTTTTTCGGGGTGAGATGGCAGATTTAAAAAAATATATATTTTTCATTATTTTAAGTAAATATGCCTCGTACACATGTCCGAACGTCAAATAGAGTACAATGGAGCAAAGAATATCTGCAATTTGCCATGGAGCATGTACGAAGATCCAGACATGCTGGAAATAGCTACAAACAATGATGTGATCATGTTTTGTTTACCTCCTCATTCTACTCATTATCTACAACCTCTTGACAGATATGTTTTTAAATCTTTGAAACATTTTTTTACAACGCTGTGACAACATGGATGAAAGCACATCCAGGTAGAAAATTATCCAAGGCTCAATTTGGCCCTTTGTTAAAAGAGGCATGGCAGAAGGGAGCAACGCAATATAAAGCTTCTAGTAGTTTTAAAACCTGTGGTATTTGGCCGTATGAGCCAGAAAGTATACCCGAGGAAGCATATTGCATTTCAGATTGTGCTCTTTCTTCAGCTACATCAGAAGATCAAGAGGGTCAGATAATAACACAGGACGTATTAGAAAATGCCGAAAGCAAAGTTCTTTCGAAAGCAGGGTGTTCGTTTGAGGACATATTTCCTATTCCTATTTTACATCCAAAGGAGAAGAAAAAAAGAATGACGACAGTAAGTCTACTAACTGAACATGAACACATCGAGAAAGTGAAAATGAAAGTAGAAAAGAGGAAACAAAACGGAAAAGTTAGTGATTTGCAAATTCGAAAGAAGAAAGGCAAAGACAGCAAAAATAACTGTGTTGTTTGCAACATAAATTATTACGATAAAAAAGGGCCTAAAGTACCTTGGTTAGAGTGTATCATTTGCAAGGAATGGCTTCACAAAACATGCACATCAGAAACAGATATGTGCATTAAATGTGCTGATCCACAGTAACGGTAGCCAGTGGTCAAAGCAATTCATGACTATTAATATCTGAAAAATACTTCACAAATTCATCAATAATCGCTGAAAAAATGTTTTTAATTTTCTTTTCAGTAGATACCCTGTGTTTTTCCTACTATGTTTTCAATAAATGATGTTTCATTCCTATTAATTTAACGTAAGTACACTTAATACAACTTTGCCATCTTACCCAGTTCTTCGGGGTAAGATGCCCAAAATGCCATAGTATGAAAAAGTGCCACAAACCTAACATAAAACAATGAGGTTTGATATCAAAATCTTTCAGTAAGTATAAAAATATTCATAGTATTCATTTCCGATACCCACATTATTTTATTTGAAAACGCCTAAATATAATGTCGTTGAATAGTTAAACTTTCTTCCCCCGATTCACTATAAGGCAATTGAAAGTAAAAGCAATCTTGGATAGTAGCCTATGCAAAATATCCTTTATGAGGCGCATAATCCGGTTGCTAAACAGCAATGAAAATGGTTAAATATAAAACTTACATATTTAGATACAGCGGTATATATGTGCGTTAAAAAATTATGGTCCTCTTATACAAAGTTTCAATTCTTTATTCCATTGCAAATGCATTTATATGCATACAAAATTTTAGTTCTTTCATTTAGATCAATTATTTGCACATGTTTAAAGGTTTGATTTCTTTATTTTGTATGCATTTGCATATATTTGAAAATTTATGTAAATTATTCTGCAAAAAATATGAATAAACGTGTTTATTATTAGACACAATTTAATTTTCACGTGTCGACTCTTTTAAATATAATATATCCATGAAAATTTTTAATAAAAGACAAATTCATTTTTTTGGTTTTAATGACACTTACATATATTTAACAACTATTTACTTATGAACACTTGCTATATAACAGTTATTTGCTTATGAACACTTGCTATATAACAGTTATTTACTTATAAACATTTACATAAAAAGGTTAAACACTGGTAAAATAGCAATGAAAAAGATCACTCAAGCTTTCGGACGCATCAGCAGCAGTCCTTCATCAGGAGTAATGACGATGTTATGTTTCTGTCTCTTTTTATACTTGAAATTTCTGGAAAAACCCTTCTTATTATATATAGCATGAACACTTACTAAATAGCAGTTATTTACTTATGAGCACTTGTTATATAACAATTATGAACATTTGCTATATAACAGTTATTTACGAACACGTACTTTTTAATACTTGTGAACATTTACTATTTAACATTCACCTCCAAACACTTAAAGACAAACATTTACTTACGAACACTTACTAACATTTACTTACGAACATTTACTAACATTTACTTACGACCACTTACTAACATTTATTTACGAACACTTACTAACATTTACTTACGAACACTTACTAACATTTACTTACGAACACGTACTTTTTAATACTTGTGAACATTTACTATTTAACATTTAGCTCCAAACACTTAAAGATAAACATTTACTTACGAACACTTACTAACATTTACTTACGAACACATATAATCAAATATTTACTTAAGAACACTTATTTATAAACACTTAGTATTTATTAGCACTTAGTTATGTGTGAGTACTTAACAGTTACTTACAAATACTTACAACTTAACATTTATATACATATATTGGTACATTATTTTTGATTTACAGCTTATTTAAAAGTGTCATTTCTGGTGGTACTATTACAAATTTTAATTAAGAGCGGATTCTTTTTTACCGATAAAACATTTTTAATTAATAAAGATGATTCAACATATAACGTAAGAAAAAGCAAGCAAGCCAGCACTAAAATAAGAAGTAATTAAGAAAAGATCACTTTTCCGTAAAGAGTCTAACGATAGGTTTAATTTCAATTCAATTTATTCGGCAGACTTTCAAAATATTATATATATTGTATATATATGATATATAGTATGAAAGTAATATGCCTAGATTACACAGGTAAAACCGAAGGTTTGACAAAGCTCATGTCACCATAGTTATATTAAAAATAGAAACAAGGAAAAATGAGGAAAAAATAAAATAAATTAATGCAACACAAAACACCTGGTTAAGGGCCCAATAAAAATTTTCCCAACTCTTTATTTTTAACATCGAAATAGAATTAACATTCCTAATGTTATCCGGAAAAGAGTTTGACAATTTTGGACCAGCATAGCCCATGCGCCTTCGACCAAGCTCAATACGACATGTTACAGAAAGAAGAATGGAACTCCGGGAAGTTGGTAACGGTGATTAAAGGTATGGCTGGGAAATGATTAAATGATTAAATTTTTATTAAATTTATCTTTATTAAATTTAGTGCGATAGAATATCAGTAAAATAATTCTGAATTTTTGAATTAAATCAAAATTCAGTAGATTAACTCTTCTCAGTAGCTCAAGAATATGATTTGAAGAATAACGATATTGGTTTGTCAAAAGGAGGCACCAATATTTGTTTTTGTAGTTTGCTCATTAGGTTAATATAGGTATATTAGGTAGTTTCATTGGGTTAATATTATGTACTGTGGTGATAGATAACATAGGGGTACAGTAAGTGAGCTATGAATATATTAGTGAGTAATAAAGGAAAATAATTATTTGCATAGTCAAAAAAGTGAATAATTTTTTCTAATGATACCAATATGACGTCCTATCTTAGTACAAACGTATTGTATATGGTTATTCCATTTCAAATCGGATTGCAGGTTAACCCCCAGAAAATTAGTATTAGTTGATAATGGAACTAAAGCTTTATCGACAGAAAATATCTCTTTTATTAGAGAATAGAAGAATTTTTAATTAGGTTAATTATTAGTTTAATCTCCGAACTAAATGAGCATGGAGACATTCTATATATACAAAAGAAAAACCTTGAATATTATTCACGTAATTAAAAGAAGAATTAAATTTCTAGTTATGCTATTATTTATGCAAATAAAATTTGAATTGTATATTTCTTTTTCGAACACCCTGTATATCTATATATTAACATCTTTCTCCCTATACGTATGAACCGTAGTGATCCATATATAATTTCAAATGAAAAGCAAAATTTTGCAGCACACTGATGCCTATGTTAGTTTAAGGCAAAAATCTTTTCTTCCTTCACGCGATCATTACCAACTGTCAATCATCAACCATTAGTAGATATCGAAAATTCTAAAATACATTTTATCAAAGTTAATAAGGGCCTATTAAAAATGATAAGCCCACAAATAACCAAACTTAAATTTTTGAACGATATTAAAAATTCCAAACCCAAAAGTATCTTTCAAATTTTTATTATTATTTTTTCCCGTCATTCTTTCCTCAAAAATAGGATCGTTATCTTACTGTTTTAAAAAAAGTTCATTTCTTTTTCTTCCGTCATTTCTGGAAAACTTTTTCCTCAGTTAATGTCCTTGCAAGTATATCTCAATGGTAATAAAAAAGGACCGAAAATGCAATTTGGAAAATGGTTAACTTCCCTTGTTGCATTAGGCCATCACTGCGGTAATTTGGGGCCAGGTAATCAAAAAAGACCAGGTAATCAAAAAAAGAAAAAAAAGACCAGATAAATTGTAGTATTACTCATTAAAAACCTAATGGGATGGAACGTGTCTGGAGGGAAGATTATAAACTCGTTAAAAAAACCTTGAAATTGTTTGAAGAACGTTCTGAATGTGTCCAGAAAAAGATATATATTGATGATCATACCGAATGGGGGAAAATTAAAAGAATTAGAATTTTTTCAGAGAAACTTGGCGTTTCTCTGTTTTTAATTTCAGCTGTAAGTTCATGTAGATTTTGTATGAAATACTACATATAGATTTTTGAAGGACTTTCAAAAAACATCTTTCCAATCTTGAAAATTGTACATAGAAAATTATATTATTTCATATTACTAGTTATTTTTTATGTAATGCTTATAGAAATTATTAAGAGCACGATGAATCATATGCCATTTTTTGCATAATAATGATATCATATGCCATTTTTTCCTACATGCTCTCTGATGAGGAAATATGCCAGTTTCTTCCATTCATTGGCTTGTTCGGAGATGTGGCCAATAATCACAACAATCATTCCGGTCGGATTGCCGAAGTTAAAGTAGCAACGTGAACTCTCAGTTGTGGTCCAAATTGTTCACGAATTAAATTTACGAATCAGTCTATCTATCAGAAAAAAAAGTGCTAGATTTAGCTGTCTCAAGTATTTAAGCAAATGAGTATAAAGAAGGTAAGTATAAAGCGTATAATAAAAATAAAACAGGTAATAAAATTAAGTATAAAGCAGATAATAAAAACAAGTATAAAGTAGATAATAAAAATAAGCATAAAGTAGAATAGTAAAAAGTGCATAATAAAAGTAAGTATCAAACAGGCAATAAAAATAAGCATAAAGCAGGCAATAAAAATAAGTATGAAGTTTGTTTGTTTGGCTTTTTTATGGCGCAAGAGCATCTGGGCTATACTGCGCCAAAGTATGAAGTAGATAAGTATAAAGTACATAATAAAAGTAAGTATAAAACAGGCAATAAAAATGAATATAAAGCAGGCAATAAAAATAAGTATAAAGCAGGTAATAAAAATAAGAATAAGGCAGAGTTCTCACAAATATTCAAGTGAATTATTTCGTTTATTAGACCTATCAACGGTGAACAAGTACGCATGTATGCGTGATGTTTTTTCATTGTTAAAACAGTAAATATCACATACGATGCTTGTCTTTTCACGGCGCAAAGACGGCAATGACCATGTTGCTACGGAACATACGGTTAGCCGAGTAATCGAAACCCCTGTTTCCAAGGGCATCACCCCCCGGAGTACGATGTGCAGAAAAACTGCACGCGTTTTACGATACCAAGGGAGGGGTATAGGCATACGCAGAAAGATTATAAGCGGTTATGGGCTCAAAAGGGGGTAAGAGCTACAACTCCATATATTCCTATGATAATCATACAAAATTCCATTATAATGGGGGGCGGGTTATAATCCATCATCAACAATCCCTGCGTATGCTAGTGGGTCTTGGTCAAATTTGGATTATATATTGTTACAATAGAAGAATACGTTACCATTATCCGATGGTAGGGTCGTGAACCCAGATTTTCAAAGGAAATCCTAACCTTCTAAAACCTAGGGAATAAACCCTCGGACTATAATATGTTTTTCGCCGTTAGGAGACGAACTTGCATTAATGGTACGCAAGGTGAACATGTTACAACTGAATCACTGCAGGACCATGTAGGACGTAAAATCCGACAACAAAATCTGAGAAAAATGATATTTTTAGCAATTTTTTATTTAGTTCATTTAAATATTTTTCTTGGTTTGAAATTTCTTCTAGATCATAGAATTCATAAAAAATATTCGTATCATATTGTGGAACTATATAGTGGGGGTGGAGGGATACAGTTTTAGATGAACTGAGTTATCCCCTGATGCATTGGGATTGCGAACACGGTTTGACAGCTCTCGATAGTACCAAAGGCGGGAAAGAACACTGATTTTAGAGTGATGAACGGTTACGTATCATACTATTCTCAGTTCCTGCTACACGTATAGTAGTTGGTTAGTAATTATTACTAAAGGTTTGACTTCCTGTCACAGCATGGTCGAAATACAAAGGAATCTGTCTATAACGATATGCCCAAGAGATCTGGAAAAAATATTGTCATATAAACAAGGTGGAACATGAAACATCTGTCTGCCTCTCTGTCTAGTCTATCTGTCCATCCGTCTGTTAGAACTGTGGTAAAATATCATTGTAGAGAGAGTATTGTTACGCATAGGTATTTCACTGTATAAGACTGTATAAAGACTAATGGTTAGCGTACGAAGAAGTGCTTTGAGCAGCTTTTGTCTATCTTGCTTCATGCTGACTTCTTATCCTCTTCATCCATATACTATGAAAGTGATACAAATCGTATATAATTACTATATTAAATAATTAATTTTGCTTCCAGTTATATATTAAATTAACTCCATTCTACCGGATCAAATTGTAGTCGAAACCGCAGGAAGAAATTTTAGGCCCTTCCAGGCATGTAGCCAGGATGGAAAGGCAAGGCAAAGGGCATATGGGGTACACGTGCCCGGGAATTGTTCTATACATATAAACAGCTGGGTGGGAAAACTTGGCAAAGCAAAGGGCATATGGGTCACAGGTGCCCGGGAATTGTTCTACACATATAAACAGCTGGATGGGAAAACTGGGGCAAAGCAAAGGGCATATGGGGCACAGGTGCCCGGGAATTGTTCCATACATATAAACAGTTGGATGGGGCAACTGGGGCACAAGCATGAGGTAACTGGGGTCGTGCCCCTCATGGCTACGGCTTGGCTACAGAACTGGTCCCCTTCAATGGCTAACTCACGATAACGCGTTCACCTGGCGGGTCGTCAATCTGAGTTTCACTCTCAATGCTGATAAAAAACAAAAAAAAAAACCAAAAAAACCCTGCTCACTGTATTCCGTGATAAGATTCTTTCATCAGCAGGTGTTCAAATGTGGGTTCGCTTCCTTACGGTGATGTAGAGGTAACGCGTTCGTTTAACGGGACATTATCCTGGTCTCGACTTCAAATGGTATCGTTGAATACGATCCTCCGTAGCCCGGTGTTTGTTTTTTTTGGACGCAGAGATTCAGATTTTTCTGAAAACTGTACATCCCGGCGAAGCGCAGTCATTGTTGTCCTTGCGCCGTAAAAATAAAAGCAAAGAAGAAACTTAGTAAAAATAAAAGCAAAGGAAAAACATAGTAAAACTAAAAGTAAAGCAGAAACTTAGTAAAAATAAAAGCAAAGAAGAAATTTAGTAAAAGAAAAGCAAAGAAGAAATTTAGGAAAAAGAAAAGCAAATTAAAAACTTAATAAAAATAAAAGCGAAGAAGAAACTTAAGTGCTTTATATTTGCCGAGTCCTAATTAATGCTCATATCGCACTAACCATAGAAAAAGAGTCAACAAACGATCGAAGATAACTCATTGGTTACTTCCATGTTTGTTATAAGAAGCCTAATGGATGGAATTCTTCTCCCGGCACGTGCTCACGCCTTTTCATAAATATTAATAAAAATATGAATGGGTAAAATAATATTTCTGTTCATTTTCTGCGTTTTCGCAGTCTCTTCATGGAACTTGAAGATTCTTTCAATAAAACTAATGCCTTCATTCTTAGAGCTCCGCGTGGTTCTTTTCTTAGAGTTTTAGCTTCTAAGCTTTGCAGTAGCGACCTCTTGTCCAACTGTTTTAATTCAGGTTCGACGCTTGGGTGGTCTAGTGAGGGTTAAGTACCATCTTTAGCACTCTAGGATGGGTTCGATTCCGATAAGCTCGGCTGTGGGTGAATGAATGGAGGTTAAAAGGTCAAAGATCATGTTAAGCCATAAGCTCCGCCTTTGACGACCCATATCGCCGTCTTAAGATGTAGAATATATATACAAAGAAACCAACGTGCATAATATTTCTGTTGCATTAATCATTGTTTGCATCGAAATCCAATTTGTTCTTTGTTTTGTGGATACATTCTCTAGTGTCTTTCTTTCTATCTTCCTTCACACTTTTTTTCCTGTTTTCCAGTTTCTCCATTTCTTCATCCAATGTTTTAAATCAAAACTCAAACTAATAACCTTCTTCCCCTCTATGCGCCATTTTTTTTACTTACCTTTCAAGGGCGCCCCAGTAGCTAACCAGAAATATACCATTGTCAGTGGCTGAGAGGGTTAAGAGACACGGGGCCTGCAAAGTTGCAACAATGCGAGAGTTGGAGACGAGGTTAACCATGGTTACTGTGTGATAACAAAGGTATCAATTGATTTCTGAATTCTATTGAATCCCGATACCAAAAGCGACGCTCGAAAGGGAATGTATTTACGTCAATCCATCGACTGTGCATCCTGTTTCCGTCATCATATTTTTTATACATAAGATTATATGGAAATAAAAATCGTTGGATTTCATACAATTCCTCCGATTTAATCAATACAAATCGATGAAGAAAAAGTTGTTGACCTATCGTACGGCGTTTGCTCCCCCTCCCACAAAACAAAGAAAAACGAAAGAAAAGGTTTCATAGAATTGGCGTCATTCTGCCAGCTGATTTCAGTCAACGAGATTTCCACATTGCCGACTCGCAATGCAATCAAACACACTTCCTTCTGAAAAAAGCAGAAGTTAGAAAAGGATAAAAAGTGTAGGAATCAAAAAAAGACGAATGGGTGGTTAGTGGTAGCTGTTAGGCCGTCGATAAAGTGGAAGAGATGAACTCTCACTGCTAGATCCAAGTATTTCCATTAGCCTTCTCACGCCATCCCTCAAGATTTCGGCAAAAATCGCGAAAAGCAGCGAAGTGAGATCGACGGAAAGAAAACTCTGTCATCCATCTTGGATCTAAATGTTTCCCTTTGCAATTGCTCTCCTTAGCGATTTGTTTTAGATGGGGTGATTTGTCAGCGACCCCGACAGAGTTCCCATTCCTTTTCCTCGTACGGGGTTCCTTCACCTTCGGAAATGCTTCAGGTTGCAGCAAACAGCTGATATTTATGGCTGGCCACAAAAGGAATAATAGAGACCCAACGTTTACTTTCAATCGTTTGCTAACATGGCAACGGCTCCCCTTTTGATGACATCAAGTTCAGTGATCCAACAATTAAAGTCAAAAATAAATATTTCGATTCATGAGCTTTTCGACAGTTTCAAGGCATATGTGGAAATATTCGACGAAACAATACGCAATATAAATAAGAGACAAAAAACAACGTTTTAAAAACGTATTTATGGCAAGATTGAATTCAATCTACGCGTTTCGGGCAATAACAGTCCACCCTTCTTCAGGAGTGAACACGTGGAATATCGTCAACAAACGAGGTTACATCCGCGAATCAACCTCGTTTGTTGACGATATTCCACGTGTTCACTCCCGAAGAAGGGCGAACTTTTATCGCCCGAAACGCGTAGCTTGAACTCAATCTTGACATAAATACGCTTCTAAAACGTTGTTTTTTGTCTCTCATTCAGATTCACGTATGTACATGCATACGTGGGTATATGCGTAAGTGGATGCAAAGTGCATGATTAAGTACTTAAGTACATCGTCACCTTTGAATGCATGTAGTGGCTAGCGCGAAGGCCTAATTTTCCCGAACAATGTAATTGATAAGCTGGCTAAACATTTGTCTAAACGAGTGGTCGCCAAACGCATTAGTCAAAAGAGTCAAATATCAGCAGTACGAAGGTTTAGATTGCTTTTGAGAGTTAAATTTCTAAACAAAATCCCTGCTTTTAGCAGTTCGTTAAAACTAGGTACACTGTATAAAACTAGATATCACATTTTAACGCAATTTTATTTATAGATAAAAATAATTTTTTATTATTAAAATTAAAACATTGTCTTGTTTAATTGGAAGAATCTCCTTGCATTTCCTTGGAAAGTTTGGCTAAGCCAGATTTGTATGTTGTTGTTTTTAATTTCAGGCAATATTCCAGATTCTCTCCAGAAAGACGATGTTTCAATTTACTTTTGAAAAGGTTCATGTTTGCAAAAGATTGTTCGTATGAATATGCTGAGCCGAATAGATTAAGAACAGCAAATGATAGCATTTAAATAAATAAAAGATTTTTTAAACACGTCATTCGTGAAAGAGCCGCATTCCAGTAGCCAAATTTTGTAAAATTCCAGTAGCGAAATTTGGCTCGCGAGCCGCAGATTCCGAGCATTGTCATCAACCTCTCTTCACTTCGAATTCATTTGACAGCTGTTCTTAAATCGGATGTGTTCGTTACGTAAACATTAAATTACAAGAAGTCAAATATCGGATTCTACATAAAGGTAGTTTGTGTTCGACGAATGTATTCTCTTTATTTCATATGGAGGGGATTTCATTTCCCGCTCGGGTCGTCCGAAACTAAAGGAAAGCTTGTTTACTGGGGAAAGAATTCATTAAAAGTTTTCGAGATTGTGTAATTTTTGAACCGTAATTTCAGCACTGCAGCAGTATTCAAATTATATACTTCAAAGGCATGGTATTCTTACTGACATGTTTGTTATTTCTTTGTGTTTATGACGTATATGTGTGTGTGTGGTTTACAAAATATTCATATCCCTTCAGAGGAACTACACATCAGTGATCTCCAAGCAAACAATTCCATATGCACAAGAATATTATGCAGCCATATTTACTCTTCATGGGTATAAAATGTGGTAATAGCATACAAAGAAAATTGGGCCTCGTAGAACAAATAAAATCGAAGTGACAATATGAAAAGTGAATATAGTTAAATTAATATATAACATCATGACATACTGAATATAAATTACAAAGAAATTGTATAACACAAGAGTTTCAAACATTTTTGACCCCGGCTCCCTTTACTTCTCATAAATTATTCACGTCTGCAAAATATAAAAACAATATACAATTACATGCCATAAATATTTCCATATGCCCTGCTGTATAAAATGTCATTCAACGTCATTATGCAGAGTTTAAAAACTCCTGTATAAAGTAAAGAAAATTCAATTCCATCCATATATTCGCTAACGACCGTCAAATTACTTTCTATTAACGTTTATTTCTATTCTTTCAGTGTCTCCCTTCCTTTCATATGGCTAAACCACGGCTCCCATACGAGTACTTCTGGGGGAGGGGGGCGCTGGGAAAAATTATTACCTCCTTCTCAAAGCTATCGAGAATTTTAGTGAATGTACAAGATACCAAAACGCTACAAAAATAATTGATATTGCTTGACAATTAGTAATGAGCTAAAAAGTACCTTATTTTAAAATGTGACTGTAAAACTTTTGAAAGTAAATGCGTAGCAGGTTCGGGCAAATAAAATTTTTAAACGGCTAGGGGGTGGGGGGCTCTGCTCCCATATGGGTGCCCATGGGCCAAACTACATGTATAAGAAGAAAAAGACGACATTCCCAAGCCAGATGTCGACCTATGCAATGACGAAAAGCTAATTCCATTATTAATAATTATCAAACTACTAGCTATGAAATATTTTCCCTTTATTTCAATGTGTCGCTTCATTCCGCAATGCCGAACTATACCTTGCAAAAGGACCTGCGGTGGCGCAGTATGGTAACGCATTCACCTAATGTGCCGTTAACCCGGGTTTGACTCCCAACGGTGCAAAGAACTCTTACTCGGAGATCTCATAAAGATCGCACTGCTCACCGCAGTCCGCGGTTTGGTTCCCTAGGCCTTAAGAGGTTCAGATTCCTCGAAAAATGCATCGGAAATATCTTCAGAAAAATGTAGGTCCAAGAGGTTCGGATTCCTCGGAAAACTGTAGGTCCAAGAGGTTTGGATTCCTCCGGAAACTGCAGGTCCAAGAGGTTCATATTCCTTGAAGAATTGTATGTCAAAGAGATTCGAATTCCTCGGAAAACTGTAGGTCCAAGAAGTTCAGATTCCTCGGAAAATTGTAGGTTAAAGGGGTTCGGTTTCTTCGGAAAATTATAGGTCTAGAGGTTCGGATTCCCCGGAAAACAGTAGGTCCCGGTGCAGCATGACCACTGTAGTCTTTGAGCCAAACAAACCTTGCGAAAGGGGAACAAGTTCTTTCGAAAGTCTGGTATAGAACTCGGGGCGCTGTGCAGTAACGAAAAACCAGTTTGCTCATAGACGACCATTAGACCGACAGCAAGAACGAAGGAAAGCCAATTGTTTCGTGAATGACTACATACTACTTGCTTTTAAACGTTTCAGTTCTTTCTTCTAGTATGTGACTTCGTTTGGCGTGGTTAATCTCCATTTATGAGGGGAATAAATATAAGGTTCCCAAATTCCGTATCGAACTCAGGTATTTTCTCAGTGAAGAAAAGACAAGTTAAACTACCAGCCTGAATAAAATGTTAGTTCACGTCGTGAAGTCTTTGATCAAAATCTTCGACGCACACTTTGAAAACCTCTGATAAAACACAGTGTAAATATGAAAGGTCAAGTGGCCAAATACAAAACGAATACAGATTTTTTATTGTAAAGAATATTATCTATGAAGAAATGATACGAAACTTTAGGAAAATAACATTTTTATCAAGCGAATAGTAGGTTAAACAGAAGCAAAATTTAGAATGTGAAAATGAGTACAAACGTGCATCTGAAAAGAGGACTAAATATTTTATTACTGCAAATTTATCCAGTATGGTGCTCATAGGCGTACACAGAAGAATCATGAGGGGGGTTATAGAGATACAACTCACATATTCCTATGTTAAATATACAAAATTACATTGCAATGGGGTTACAACCCCCATCAACACCCCTCTGCGTACGCCAGTGAAGGTGCTATTGGACGCATGCGGGATTGATGTAACACAACCATGAAAACCATTATAAAACCGAAATAGTTAATGAAGTAAGGAAACCCAAAGCCAATATTTCTATTCAAACGTACTTCGTTTTCATGAATCATTCAAATATCATAAATGAAAAATGAAAATGTTCTTAGAAAAACTAGTAAATGCAACCTTTTTATACTCATTTTTATATGTTAGCCTTTAACAATTTTACTTTTATTATGATCCTAGTAAAAATATTTGTTTGTTCCGAAGAATTGTCGAAGTGCAGAAAGCTCCTGCTAATATGGATTATTACAGGTGTCATCCACCTTTATGGTAGTATGGATGACGATCAGTGATACGAATCCCCGCTAGATGAACGCACTCAACTTATATGAATTCAATTTATACAGTTCATAGGTGTGCCTGAACAATTAATGGTAGTTAGCAGATTGTGACAGGCAACTGGTACATAATTAAAACATTACATACCTACACACATTTTACGAAAGTAATGATGAATAGAAACGTTTGTCCAATTGTTTAATGTCTTATTAAGCACCATGAAGATATAGGTACTCCATATGCTTGCGAAACGAAATTTAATTTGAATCTGTGATATAAGGACACAATGGGCAAGCTAACGTACTCATCGACGTTCATGGAAAGAGAGATGAGCATGTCTTCAATTCTTGCAAAATGCTTTTATAAATAAAATCACACCTTCCATTTATAGAAGTAGAGCTGTGGTTTAAGAGTCAAGGAGATGGTACAGACTGCAGTTTGTTTATGACTCCAGCTAAGCATAATGGATGCCCAATAGTTTTTAGAGTAAAACATTAAGAATTAAAAAAAAACTAGGAAAAATAAAGTGGGATATTATAGAAATCAGCGAAGCCAAAAGAAAAGATGAAAAATTCGGAGAATTTCAAAATGGACAATTATTTTGGAGAAACAGAAGACAACAGGTATTGGATTTTTAGTACACAAAAAATAATAAAAGATCACGCTCTGAAAGCTAAAAGTACATCAGATCAAGCTGCATGTGTAACTTAAATGTACTTACTCAACATGTAATACAAGCAGGGAAGGCTTTAGACATCAGGCAACCCTATGGGGATATTGCATCTGGATTGCTATGCTCAGGCGTAAGCGGGGAATTCACAATTCCCACCCCCCCCCATTAGTGCAAAAATTGCATTATTTCACCATAGCTTCCATACTTTCAATATTGCACTGTAAACTCCCATCTGGGCGTGACACCCTCCTTTCAAGATTCTGACTACACTTATTGGTCAAGACGATTTGAAAGGAAGGGTTTGTCTGGAATTAAAAATTGAAGGAAGATGCACAAGAGATGGAATGATTTTTAACGAGGTATGTCAAATTGATGGAGGGTAGATAACGAGGGCAGATTTTAGAGACTCGTTTACGGATAGCTCCAGGGCCCCTAAAAATGGAAGAAGAGGACAGAAATTAAAAATCTGGAAGATACTCTTTTTAGTTAGTGGCCCTAAATGATCCCATAGGTTCGTTCATTGCTAAATCCGGCCTTGAATATAAAGGCACTTAAGATACAACAAACTTCCTTAATATAATATAGCTTGAAATTTCTTCTTGTGAAATTTCTAAACATGCGTGACATAATTTAAGCGTAGTTAATGATATATTTGACTCCCTAAAAGCGTGTTTCACACGTGTTATTAGTAAGGAATTAATACAGAATGACATGTCTCTCTCTATTCGGAGCATCATGCTTAATGCTATTAATTACTTTTTTAATTAAAATAGAGGATTTAGCAGTCGTATTATGTAATAATTGTAGCTGATAGTATCAGCAATCTTTGTTCAGTGTGATTCTGGTTTCCCTAGCCTTTAAAGTGTGTTTTCATTAGTCATGATCAACTAATTATAGGTTATAAAGCGTTGCTCATAAAATTTGATCATTGGGTCATAACTAATTTTTTTCTGGTGCTGATGTCGATGACGATTTCACAGAAAGAGAAAAAAATGCCCCAAACAATCGCCAACAAATCTAGTCCGCATGATTATGTGTGGTTGAAACAATAAAATATACCTCAATGACAAAAGGAACTCGTAGACTTAATTAAAAGTGGATAGATGTAGACGGTTTCATTACATTATGATGAAGAAGATAATCACCTTTTTAAGGCGGTATTTTGATTACAAGATTATCAACAGGACTAGCAAGAAATGCTATGAAAAAGGGGAAAATAGTGTTTATTAAAATATTTCATTATTTAATTTTTTCACTACGCCATATTCGTTCAGCGAGGGTTGGCAATCACCTTGGAAATTATTTAGTTGTTTTTTCCCGCACGAAAAACTGCCATCTTGTTGTTTTCAAACTAGTCTCTTAAGCTTTTGAACTATGATGTTTTTCTTTTGCTTGGTTCTCGCTTGCCCTGAATCTTTCCTCATATGATGGTGTGAAAAACCTAATATTTTCTAATGTGACCATTAGATGTCCAAATTATTCAAGCTTTCGTTTTCTTAATCTCCTCAATTATTTCTTTTGGCATCCCGATGCGAAATCACACCTCATCATTTCCAGCTTTGAATTATCCAGCACACCTTTCCGCCAACCTTTCGGACCTCACAGACCACTAAATTCATAATTTTAAATCCCGCGGACCACATTTCGTGAATTTAGTGCAATATAAAGGTGGAAATTGCATTCAGAATATGAGAATTTCTTAGAATATTATTTTTGTTTTATTATTAATAAAACATTAAAAATGAAAATAATGTCCAGCTTTTTCTGCGGACCATCAGTTAGCCATCGCTGATCTAGCATATCGTAAATTTAAATTACGGACTTACGAATTAACTTTCCTTCAAAATTCTACATTGCAGGGCAAATTAGATCACCCAAAACTGAACATAGGAAATATCGTGATCTTAAAACTATGAAATCTAACTTGGATAATGAATTAAAAGCTACAAAGAGGAGCCATAGCTTTCAAAGCACTGGCTATGTTATTATGGCTGCTGGCAACCATGCACGTTATGCTTTGCCACATCTGTCATGATCTTAGAATTCTGACGTTGTTCTGATGTACATGTGGTGGATGAGCCACTTGTTTCAATTCATAAGTTTGAAGTTTGCTGATGTGGCCTCAGTTTTACATGAACAGTTGGAAAGTTCGTGCTGAGATAAGATCGCATGCTTTCAGAATTACCCGATTAAGTCATGGCTATTCTGACATATCTAGATACACGAATGCGACCTGGATGTTTCTGGAATGGATATAGAACTTCATATCATAAGGATTCGCTTCTAAGATGGGCTTGGAAAACAAATTTCTATGGTGAGGTTTGTAACAGCAGTGCACATTCACGTAGCATTTAACCTTCACGTTAATCACACTACCATCAATTTATGTAAACTTTCAATTGGTCATTCTAGAAGAGAGGTAATGGAGTTTTCCAGATCCATGATCTGAATATTAATAATTAGCTTGCTCGCTTAGATCATTATATATAGGCAATTAAGTACGCTAACCCATTACTTTATGTACAGTTGATTTCATCGTATGTAG
>QLNU02015003.1:37246243-37256463 GCA_006491805.2 Dysdera silvatica | reverse complement strand
TCGTTCGCACGGTATGGTATCTAAACTGAAAACAATAAATGCAAAACAATAATCCTAAATTGCAGTTTCACTTCAAATGCTTCATAAGGTGTTGCAAACGTCATTAACGCGATTTGGTGCGCCTAGATAAAGACTAGCACCCGTATTATGACATGATATCTAACTGGCATATACTAATTAGAAATCAATTTATTGCATGGATATCACGGGTCATATCACGATGTCATGTCATAATTATTCACATCTTTAATGTATTTTCATTTATTTGGAAACAAAGGAGAAAAGATAGACAACTTTTAAAAAGACAAAATGGCTTCCGACATTTATGTTACAACGTATTCAAAAATTATTATTAAATGGCTGCTACACTCGTTCTTAAATTAGTCAAGAACCGTTGTTGAATGTCCAGCCAGTTTGAAATATGTCAGAATTTGAATTTATAATTGCAAAATATCATGAGTAGGAGCCAGTTACAGATTTGCTTTCACCATTGCTTAAGGGTGTCTTACATTCTGACCCATAACACACAACGTTAGTTCCATCATGCTACTGTCGCGACCAAATTTATATGATATATACTGCTGCCGTCCTTAAATTTATATGCTATATGCATCAGCGGATTATATAGGCCGCAACTATGCATAATGATACTCTCTAAACCCGAAAATACATGTACATATACCCATTTCTAAGCTATTCATATTCTCTATAAGCATTTCACATTACGTGTAACTCTAATCCCGTCTCTTAATATACAGGGTCTATATAATTAATGTTCTGTATTGAAATGGCCATAAAATGAAAACTACTGGACCAAATGTTATCAAACTTGGTAATAGCTTACAAGAGGTCATGGGATTTTATTTTCCGAATAAAAAATAAATAAATAAATAAAATAAAAAAAATATAATAAAATGAAAAAAATAAAAGTTCAAAAATCACCACCACCGGGAATGGCACTGTATGCAATATTGTTAAACGAAATAAAAAAAATGAAGACATTGGTTTAAAACGTTTTTAATCGTTTCTAAAACGAAACTCTTTGTGGGGTTATGCAAATTGTTTATGGTGATAACATAAACAATTTGGCGGAATTGAAAGATGCGATACACCGACATGTCCGCAACATTCCTCCTGATATGCTAAGAGCTGCTGTTGAGAACGCAGTAATGCGATTTAACTTGCTTTCAGAAAATGGTGGACGCCACATTCAACATGCTTTGTAACACGTTTTAGAAACGATTAAAAACGTTTTAAAACGATGACTTCATGTCTTATTTCGTTTAACAATATTGCATACAGTGCCTATACAGTTAAACTTTTATTTATTTATTTTTACTTTATTTTTTATTTTTATTTTTTTTTACAGAAAATAAAATCCCATGACCTCCTGTAAGCTATTACCAAGTTTGATAACATTTGGTCCAGTAGTTTTCATTTTATGGCCATTTCAAAGTGGAACTTTAATTATAAAGAACTTGTATAAGAACGTTATTTTTCGCTAAGCACTCCAAATGAATGTAAAACTACCCCTAACTGAAGACTTCACTTTACGGCTGTGCAGTTAAGCGCTAAGCTGCGTTTTAGTGTAATTATGAAAATTTAAAAAATTCATAAAAAAATCAGAAGTTGAGTTTCATAGAAATTTTTTTTCTGTTTTGTTCATTAATATATGGATCTCTCATACTATATAAGTCTCGATTTGAGGTGCGACGGGCACTTCGGAGGCTTCCCTTGTAAGATCACAGTTAACTCACCGTAGCCCCTCTATCACGAAAAAGGACAAAATCCATTACCCAACCAAACACGATTTTTGAAAAAAGCTTTGCCGAAAATATATTTTGCTACCTACACATGAATAAAACAATACTATAATGATAGTCTGTGGAAGACATTTTTCTTTTAATGTTTGAGCCCAAAAGGAAAATATCAGAACTAATCATTTTATAGGATATTATTACCCTTTGCAAGCTCAACACAATTACCAAACTGGTCAAAACATAAAGCCACCGGGGCGTGTTTTTTGGAAAAAACACGCGACGGTAGTATTATCTTTAGACCAGTTTGGCAATTGCGCTAACCCTGCGAAGGTAATACTATCCTATAATAAACTCATGTTTGTAAAAATTGCAACACCATGAAGGAATCATGTGATTGAGCTGAAACTTTCAGGAAATGCAAATTAGGGTATGCTATTCAAATGATTAGAATTTCAGAGTCATCGCCTCTGCGTGGGCTGAGCAGCGCCCTCTGAACTGCTGATGGATCCGTATAAATAGAGGGCTGTAGCGGGGTGTGTATGTTTATCTGCTAGTGGTAAACGTTACATGAAACGTTACTATGCCTCTACGACGAAGTAGATGAAGACTCCAACGTCATAGTGGACGAATCCCCAGCGTTATGGTCTGGGGTGCGATTACGTAACATGGACGATCTCAGCTGCTACGAATTGTGGGTAATCTTAACAGCAACCGGTACATCAATGAAGTTCTGGAGCCCGAAGTTGTTCCCTTCCTTCAAGGCATTCCCGGAGCTGTATTTCAACAGGACAATGCCCGCCCACATATTGCCAGGAATGTTCAAGACTTCTTTTCATCACAACAGATACAGCTTCTTCCTTGGCCTGCCTATTCGCCGGATATGTCGCCGATTGAACATGTGTGGGATTTCGTTGGTCGGCGTCTCGCTCGTGATCCTCGTCCCATAGCTACTACAGATGAACTTTGGGGTCGCATATAAGCAACCTGGAATGCTCTTCCTCAGGCACACATTCAACATCTGTTTGATTCCATGCCACGTCGTATAGCATCACTTATTGCAGCGCGTGGTGGCTTCACCAAATACTGATTTTCGACATGTAATATTGTTATTTTGCTTTGTAATTTTAATCGTTTATTTGTATCAACACAGGTCGTTTGTACATTAAATTTCATTCAATTCGGACGAGTCCTTCATGGTGTTGCAATTTTTACAAACATGAGTTTACCTTAAATACGAAGACAAGGAGAATCGTTCTTGCATTGATGGTCGTGCAGGTAGAGTCTAAACTGGCCATGCGTTGGGTTGCCGGTTAGACTTCGAGACAGTGCTTTCGCTCTTTTTCTTCTATAAAAAAACTCTAGTTTGAGATTATAGCTTGGTTTTCAGAAATGATTATATTCATCATAATTAATGTAAAAATATCCCCGGAAAAAAAAAAGGCTCAAGATGGGTATTTTAGAAAAAAAAACTAAGCTATAGTTAAATTTAGTACCTTCTTGATTGAAAAAATAGAAAACGATTATTTATAAATAATTATTTTTTTCAGAGATGACCAATGGAGTAAATTTGGAATAAAGGCTTATAGTGTTCCGTCGAGTAAAATGACGAATCTCATATATCGATTTCTCATAATAACTTGAATCTTGATACATTTCAAAATACCGCGCTCGATTTTCGGATCGTGTAAAAATTTTGTGACAAATATGTCAGGTTTTCAGCAAAAGCAAATTAATAAATAAAGTTAAATGGTTGATTGAACTTAATGAGGAAGGAGAGTAATAGTTATTTTGCTCCAAGCAAGATGAGACGGTGCATTCAAATGTAGTTAAAAGAATAACTCCAGCTTCATAGTGTCACAAGCCATAACATCAGAAGTAATTTAAATTTATACCCAGTGTCGCATTTCGGTTTTATTAGCGCATTCGAGCAGCAAAATATACTGTCGCTGAAGAAAAGTGTCATATTTCGAGTTGGGTTAATTTTGTGTTACCCTCCTTGCAGAAAATTTTTATAATTTTAATTACGGAAAGAAAAATGACTCAACTCAATTTAAATTTTCCAAATTATGCAAATATTTCGTAGGAAATGTGTCGCATTGTTAACGCGGGATATGTCATAAATATCATCCAAAATTTTCCTGCACTATGGAGTCATGTCACTAATATGACAGATCGTATCTGTCATATATATTATGTTATGCAAGTCCTGTATCTATCACTTTATATGATGCATTTATCGTATGTGTCGAATTACATTATTCATGTAGCGCATGTATTCAATTATATACTATGCATGCATCGCATGATATAACGATACGTGTGTGTCGAAATTATTAACTATATTACATATAGTATCTAATTACATTATGTATTGAATCTATCACATGATCGTGTTTGTCACATTATATTATGTATTATATTACATTCTTCATTATCTCTGCCACAGATATCGTATGACTGAAGTAGTAAGTAATTATTAAATTAATTATAAAAGCCCTTTCACTCTAGGGCGAATAGCCTACTTCAGTATTTATAAAATATTGCAAAAAGGTAAAAGCTTTTATGGTTATGGTAAAAGTTCAGGGGAATCAAATGAAAACCTACCATATATTCTTGGGATTAAATTCTTTTGGGCAAAGAAAAGTACATTTCGCTTCACCTCAATCTTTTTTAACATTTAACTGTGCTACATTTTTTTTATATTGCTATATTATTGTTTTCTTTTTAAATTTGTAAGAAAGAAATTACAGAATTATCTCATATTTCTGTGACACGTGGCAAAGATGGGCGTTGCAGAGGGCATGCGAATATAACGAAATATATTTTGGCAACATCGTGACACTCCACTAAGGATAGTCATGATTGTGACGTACTAGTATAATTTGTCATCGTATGGGTCAAATAATATACGTGGCATCGAAACATTGGCTGCAGTTCATGCACGTGACTAATTACGTCAGTAGAGGTGACGAAATCATCCGCTACGCAAGGTGTCACTCTATGTTAGACGCAGTATGGGTGAGGATATGCGCTGTGTATGTTGTTAGTGAAATTTTCTCGTCAACATTCGGCTTTTACTTTCCCGGAGAGGTAAGAAAAATCCGATTTTAATATTCATTGAATAACGTTTAATGAAATATTCGTTTCTAGTGGGATGCAATTCAGAAATTTTAAATTTCACCAAACGTTTCTTTATAAGTTTACATAACTTTTACATCAGAGTTTTCTATTTCTCATGGAAGTTTTATATCATCATATGTTTCATTATGATTTTAAATTCGAAGCTTGTGTTTTCAGTAAAAGTATGTATATTACTATATTAAAGATTGCAAGAATCATAAATGAAGTTTGAAAGCTAGAGTTGTAAAAAGGAAGGGGAAGACTTGATTGAAAACAGACGATAATTTAAGACAAGTGAACGAGTAGTTTAAAACAGTACGATGTTCAACAGTAGGTATGGCCTGTGGACCCAAATATTTTAAATTAGTTCAGGCATTCTACCTAATAAAGGTTAATTTACTGTATTTCTATTAAAATAATCTGTAATTCAAGCTAAAATAGAGTTAGAGATGCTGCATGTCCGTGAGGAAGTAAATGTAAACTGAGATAGAAAAGCCGGGTGTGAAAGATAAACGTAAGTATTTTAGATTTCCGGTAATTAAAGTAAAACAAATGCCACTGATATTTATAAAACAGACCAAAATTTCAGCATATTTAATGAGTACAGTTTTTGGTTTCTAAATGACTAGTGGATCGCATCAAGTATTTTATTACCATTTTAAATTCGAAACTAATATTGCGTGTTAAGTAAAATAAAACGGTTTATTGGATTAAAGGCTGTAATATGTAAAAATGGAATTTAAAAGCTAGAATGGATATAAAAAATAGGAAATATGTAATTGAAAAAAGACGTAGTAATTTGAAACCTGTGAATTAGTAGCTCAAAACAGTAGGACTACGTCATGTTCAAAATTAAACAGAGTTTGGCTTCACCAGCCAAATGCTTTAAATCTATGGGAGATAGGCCTTTTGTTTAATATACAGTAGATTTATTTATTATAGCTTTGTCAAAATTTTCTGATTCTTTCTTTCTCTCTCTCTCTCTCTCACGCTAATACACAGAGAGTAAGTGGATAGCCGTGAGGGAATGAATGCTATCTGAGATGAGAAAATCGGATGTGCTAAATAAGCCCGAGTATTTTGTATGCCCGGTATTTACGGAAAAAATGTCCAATGTTATTTTTAAATCGACTCAGTTTTCAACGTAATGGGAATTTTATATATTAGCAATAATTATTATTTGACATTTTTTATTTAGAGTTAACCTTCAAAACGTTGCTTCCGAATGTGTGGTCTCTGTTGGCTTTCCAATGGATATTCAGGACATTCAAGAAGTTTCAAAAGACAAAATAATGAAATAGTATATCAAACAGGATGGCTCGAAACAAGTTTCCACTGTCGAGGTGTAAAAATTTGATAGAGGCAATAAGAATTATGAAAGTGACATCTCCGAGGATATCTAAGTAATTTAAGTAATCTATTTCAGAATGTGAAAACCTAACCACAGACACTTTTAAAGTTTTAATGATGCACAAAACAATATACATTGCAAAAACCATATCATTTACGTTGATACTTATAGGAGCCAGCAAGACCTACTATAATTAACCAGCGATTAGTAACCTTTGTTTTAGTTAATATATTTTTAAATTTTTTACCACGGAAGTTCCCTATAGGTGATTCTCCATCGCGTTGTTCACCACCAGTAACTAAAGGTAACTTCATTTTATGGCATCTTGCAAGTCAGACAGGCTGCTAGGATTATCTCTGTATATTTTTGGTTTCAAATATCTCCAAGTTAGAAATGCATCGCTGTGAGAGCAGAAGATCTATGCGATTATTTGAAATCAAAAGTGTGTGCATGAAAAATCCTAGATTCCGACATGGAAGACAAAAGAAAACGAGTGGGCTCTGTATATTTCGCGCAAAATGCTACATGTGGCAGTGATGCCGCAATACCACGTATGTAACGTGTCATCCTCTGTGGAGGTGGCCACATCGAGCATTGTTAAAAAACTTCAAATGATATGGTTTCTTTTTGTTTTTTCCCCTCTTCTGCCATTCCATTCCTTTTATATTGAACTTGCGTAGCCACTTCTACAGTTAAAGGAAAACTTTCAAGAGGATTTGGGGTTTATCATAGTGCCGATCACATCGCAATAAAAGAAGAAATGTGTTCCCATTAACAATTTGGTAACTGTAATCGTAACCGTGGCAGTTAAATTTTTCCTATGTACTTAACTCTCGAGAGAACACTTTGAAATATCCATACCTCAAGTTTCATTCCGATACCTTGAAAATTCTATTCCCTAGGGTTTATTGCATAGGGACAGCCACTTTATGACCACCCTGTATTTTAATAAGTATATTTTAACAATTTTCTTATATTAATTTTTCCGCAAAGGTGTCCAGAATAGCATATTACTTCTTGCACAGAGGAGGGAATCTATACTTTCGAATGAAAACACTTAAAAACCGAATACTCCGTACGATCATAAATGAAAATTTTCGTAAATATTTATTCGGTTCGTTACCACCTTCCCATCTTTTTTTCACTCATAGGAAAATAAATGTTATTTTTTAAGACAATTATTATTAAAAGATTCAAAAGTACTATTTTACACATTATATTTAAATAATAATAATAATAAAGCAATTATGAGAGATATAGTGCGAGTCAACTCCAAATTAAAGGCTAAGTTTTAGGGCTTTAAAAATTAAATTAAAGGCTAAGGACTAAGGCAATCAAATTATAGGCTAAGGACCCAAGGTTTTAAGTTAACCAATTCAATTATCCATGTTGTAATTACAAAAAAGAATACCAACGAAAGAACGAGCAAACGAGAGTTGTTAGTAAACTGAAAGGTTAAATAGGGATTATATTTCTTATTTTAGAGAAACAAATTTCATTCTCCGTTAGTAATGTAACATGTTTTGTAATTTGAAACATAATTATGTTGCATGAAGGAGCTTTAGCGTATATGAAGATTACATATACATGAAGATTACAGGAAGATTACATAAAGTTTACAAGAAGATTACATAAAGGTTATACGAAAACTACACAAAGATTACACGAAGATTACATAAAGATTACGCGAAGATTACATAAAGATTACACGAAGATTACATAAAGATTACGCGAAGATTACATGAAAATTTCACGAATATATTTACATGAAGTTTTAAAATTCCGTAATACGCTTTTGCTGTGATAGTGCTCTCAAATTCCACAAATTCAGTTAACAAGACTGCTCTAAGGTCCAAAAATACATTTGCCGAAAGCTTTCTTTTCATCAATTTTATTATTTGGTTAAACTTTTTTGGTTCGATTGCGACAAATTACGCACCTTCAGTTTAGATTATTTTTTCTCTCGATATTTTTAACTGGAACTATATTTCGCCTCCCATTAAGATCCTGTCTAAAAAATCCTCACACTCTTCGTGGTAGTGATGCGAAAATTGCAAAGAAGGCAAGATGGGCTCAAACTTGTGAATGTACAATATATGAGCTTTTTTGAGAATTCACAGTGCACTAAACCTGTAACAGTCCATTTTTTTATCATGTATAGCTGACTAGAAAAATTGCAGAAAGTCAGAAAACTGATAAGAAATTTTGAGCCAATGGCGCTCTAGAACCACTTTGCCATTTGCTAAACAAGATTTTTAATCGCCATAGGCTTTCCTCTCCGACCTTTCTTACCACGGACATTAATCGCGTTTAGTAAAATATCTGATACCGTTTCAACACATCACTATCACTTAAAAACTTTTCTCCATACACATTGTATAATTCTCTGTAAATTCCGGCTGCGTATGGCCTTCAGCTCCATGAAATCAAATTAGAGAGCGTACCTCACACATGGCAAGAGTCTTGATCGTACTATCCATAATTTGTATGCCTAAATTTAAACTACAGCAGCAAACTGACGACCAACATCAGTGTACAGGCGTTGAGTCGCTAGGACAGTGATGTTTTATTTCCGGAAAGACAGCGCCGCCAATTCTGCCAAACTTGATAACAAAAATAGCTCTGGTATATACATACAGAAGCGCATGTATTATATTATGAGAGAAATTTACCAACAATTGAGATATAATGGATGAATATATATATATTATTATTATGATGGTGATGTATATGTAAATTTTATTGTTACAGAATTTAATTTTGAAATGTTTTGTTTCTTTTTCAGATACACCATTCCTTTGGACATCTTCATAATATTTATTTAAATTCAAGATTAAAATGTAACACTGCATTTAACAGTTAAGTTAAGAACAGAAGTTAATTATCTAGAGCGACACACACAATTAAAATTATTTTGAAATCCAAATTTGGGTACTAAACCTTTGAACTTCTTACATTATTTTTCAAGAAAAGGCGTTCCATGCCTTGAAAACGAAACATTGGGTTTTTAAAACTTTGAAGAAGCAAAACCTATGACCATTTAAAGCATAAAACGCTAAAAATAGAAGACAGCTCAATAAAGCATGGAGCTCAACTCAAGTGATTCTAAAAAGCACAGTGAAAAAGAAAATTCGAATTCCGACGAAGGCGGTGAAAAATGCCAATCTTTTTCGAAAATTACTGGCATGAGTGATAACGTAGACCAAGCAGGCCACGATGGAAAAAGTGAGCAAGTTTATACTGATGCAGAGAAGAAAAGCTCTGGAAAGGAAGAAACAATTTCTCAGACAAAGCCAAAACTGCCGGCTAAGAAACGAAAAGGTGATTATGGAAAGAATTATAAAATGAAACAACTGAAAATCGAGAATATTGATGAGAAAGCTAAAGACGAAAATTCAGGAAACCTCACTCACGACCTTCCGTCTTCTGCTTTGGGTCCCCGAAAAGCAACCAATACTCACGGCCTTCTGCCTTCAGCTGAGGGACACCGAGCAGCAACAAATTCTCACAGCTTTCCATCCTCAGTTGAGCGTCCTTCAGCAGCAACCAATATTCACGGCTTTCAGTCCCAACTGGCACGTTCTCGGGAAGCAACCAGTACAGACGGCCTTCTATCTTCGGCTGAGGGTCCTCGAGGAATGGCCAATAATTACGGTCTTCCATCGTCGGTTTCTGGAGGACTTTTTGCTTCAGGTAGACCTGAAATGCAAAACAATAGTGATTCAAATACCATTGGTCGAAATTTTGAATCATACTTAGGGCCCCGATCAACCAGTAATTGGGAAGAAATAATTAATGATCACTATCTTCTGTCCTCAGCTGCGGTTCCTAGAGAGGAAACCAATACTCATTACCTTCTGTCCTCAGCTACAGTTCCCCCAGCAGCAACGAATGCTTACAACTTTCCATCCTCCGTTGCGGGTCCTCGAGCAGCTACCAATAATTACGGCCTACTATCTTCCGCTTCAGGTCCCCGAGCAGAAACGAAT
>QLNU02015003.1:37219977-37246143 GCA_006491805.2 Dysdera silvatica | reverse complement strand
TGTTTGATTACTCACAAAGTTTCATTAATTGATTTTTTTTATGGTTTTACAGTCCAAAGTCTATAATGGTCATGCTCTGCCAGGATCTACAATTTTCAGAGGATTTCAAACCTCTTAAGGCCTAGTGAACCAAACACCGGACTACAGTGAGCAGTGCGATCTTTATGAGATTTCTGAGTAAGCGGCCTTTGCACTGAAGGGAGTCGAACCCGTATTAACGGCGCAGTAGGCGAACGCCTTACCACACAGCGCCAACGCAGGGCACTGTTACATTAATAACATGCTTTGATTTTGCACAAAACTTCCGTTCAATATTATACACAATCAGTTTTACCCTTTCTTTTTCTTTTAATTAAACTTGATGAAGGAGAGCTGATTATGCGTCAGAAAGCCTGCGTGATCTACTTTGCTATTTTGCCAATGGTTAACTTTCCTATACAAGATTTTCCTTTCATTATAATGTTTTTATTCCTATATGGTTTATAACCGTTTTTCTAACAATAAACTTATCATGTAAATATCTTTGGCTCCCAAGAACCAAGAAATGTATACCCTAAAAACATAGATAGCTACGTACATTTTTTCACTCTGTTCATATTGTTTTCAATTGAACATAACTGTCATAATTGATCTATACTGAACTGTCATAATTGATCTGTATTAAACTATCATAATTGATCTGTATTGAACTGTAACAATTGATCTGTATTGAACTGTCACAATTGATCTGTATTGAACTGTCACAATTGATCTGTATTGAACTGTCACAATTGATCTGTATTGAACTGTCACAATTGATCTGTATTTGACAGGGGGGTTTCTCCTAGTCTAAAACTGTTAAATTTATTCCTTGAATGTTACTGACCTCACAATTTCTGGAAGTCATTACTTTTGTATTATGCGCAATTGAGGTCATTGCGTATACGTTTCATCCGCCCCACTCTAGTAAAATATGGTATACGTGCTTCTTTTTTGGATTTCAATAGCCTTTGCTTTCTTTGGATTCTGTTATTAGAATCAGTGGCGTAGCAAAAGGAGGGGACACAAGGGACTCAAGACCCCATTCGATACCAAAACACAATGTTTTTTCATAGGCCGCGTCACAAAATCTTCTTTTAACGCCTTTGAACACTCCTTTTGAGTTTTGAATTACTGCGCTGCTAATTAAAACAACATATTTCTGTTTTTTTCTATTTTTTTTACTTCGGAAGTTTGGTTATATAAAAAAAGAAATAGTTTCATGAGCATTTTTTTGTGTTTTTATAATCTGAGGGCAGCGAAGTTTATGCTACGTTGTAGCCTAAATCTTTCCGAGGGTTCCCATTTTGCTACGTTGTAGACTAAAGCTTTCCGAGGGTTCCAATTATGCTACGCCGTAGCCCAAAACTAATTGAGAGTTCAAATTATGCTACGTCGTAGCCTAAAGCTTTCCGAGGTTTTCAATTATACTACATTGTAGCCTAAAGCTAACTTAGGGTTCCAATTATGCTACGTCGTAGCCTAAAGCTTTCCGAGGATTTCAATTATACTGCCGTCGTATCCTAAAGCTTTCCAAGGGTTCTAAGTATGCTACGTCGTAGCCTAAAGCTTTCCGAGGGTTCCAAACTCCTCGTTCCTACCAAGTGAATCAAACCCTGACCTACGGCGGGCGGAGAAACGACACGCTCTCCATGCTACCGTTGATAGTTGAACACCAGTTAACGGCACAGTAGGCGGATGCGTCACCGCTACTTAATCGTAATGTAATGCATTTTTTCGAGGTGTCTGGAACCCTCAAGACCTAGGAAAGAACACCATGCTTAACGGTATGATTAGCGAATGCATTACTCCGACGTAATCGTAAAGACCTGCATTTTTCCGAGATGTCTAGAACCCTTGAAGCCTGGGAAACCAACATTCCTGAATACAATAAGCAGTTACTCGGTAGGGTTTTGTTACTTTTCCACCTTTGGGAGCTTAACCCGGAGTAAGCGCACGCTATGTTATCGCATTACCGATACGTATACAGGGTGTTCATAATTAAATTTGGCTTATTTAGAGCACCCTGGTGTTTGAACCGTTCAGCGGATTGACACCAAAATTGGTATATAGACTATCCAAAGTTGCACTTTTTTTTACCTCAAAGACATCCGCTAGGGCGCTTTTTAGCGTAATAAGGCAAAAGCAATCAATGAAATGACCAACGCGCAACAGAAATGATATTTTCAACATTTAGTAATACTTATTGCATCGAAACATTTCAAATGAACGTTGTGCGAGCAATAAGAGTACGCCGGCGCTGAAGGTGTACTATGGAAAAAAAAAAAGATTTTTCACATGCAGATAGAGAGTAAAGAAATGCAGCAAGTAAGCAGCTATTAATCGTGTACAGGATAATGTAATGGAGGTTTCTTCATGTGGTCGCTACCGTTCACTTGCAACGGTTCATGTCCCTGTCAAAAGTTCTGTGACGGTCCTTCGGTACCGTGAGTTGTTCCAGACGCTTGTTTTGCCGCAACTACAGAAATGATAGTGCGTTACATCTACCGTTTTCGTGCAAGATGGTGCACATGTTGCACATGTTGCACGGTCTGTCAAAGCTTTTCTTGCTCCAGCATTTCACCAATGAGCGTGTTATCAGTCGTTCGTTTACTAATCGCTGGTACACGTTCGCCGGATCACACTCCGTGTTTAGTTGTGGGATCATTTAAAGAATTTGGTTTATTGTGGAAGTGTTGCTATGTTAGCAGAATCCAAGAATTCCACCACGCTGCATGTGCCAAATATCACACAGCATCAATTGCGATGCGCTGTTGAACACATTCTGCATTGGCTTGAATTGTTACAAATAAATGATGACGGCCACATCGAGGAACACCCATTACATCGTCCTGTACACGATTAACAGCTGCTTAAATGTCATATTTCTTTACGCGCTGTCTGCATGTGAAAAATCATTTTTTTCCATTGTACGCCTTCAGCGCTGTCGTACTGTTATTGCTCGCACAACGTTCATTTAAAATGTTTCGATGCAATAAGTGTTACTAAACGTTAAAAGTGCCATTCGTGTTGCGTGTTGGTCATTTCATAGGTTACTTTTGCCGTATTGCGCAATAAAACATCACCTAGCGTACGTTTTTTGGAATAAATTTTGTTTTTGCAGATTCCTTATCCGCATCCTTTGGATAGCCTATATGTCAATTTTGGTGTCAATCCGCTGGACGGTTCAAGATCCAGGATGCTCTAAATAGGTCAACTTTAATTATAACAACACTGTATTTTACCCCACATGATCGGCGCTTTTAATACCATTAAAGTAACGTAATTTCGAACTTCATATTCGTTGTATGGAAACAACAACTCCTGATTTCATGTGTTAACTTCTAGTTTGGCTTGAAGTAATTCACCATTCGCAGTTTTATAACTATGGTCTCACGTATAGAAGCACCTAGAATTATTTTCTATATACGTTTCAGTTACCCACGTATACGTTGCTGAATAATTTTTCTATTCCATTCCATTCGCCCGTTTTTCTATGCATACGCGTAGGTGTGTGATTTAGGCATAACATTTAATATAAAAATGAAGTTCCAGCTTAGACTAATTTGAAAGGGAGGTGGGGCACAAAGTTACAGTTTCACTGATTTCAAATATTTTCGCTAATACTACAGCGAAACATACACTGCTCGTAAACAAATGTAATGTAAAAAACAAACACAATCGTGGTTAAAATATTATTTGACGGTTTATGGCCATTTCGGAAGAATACAAGCTTCCTTCCTCTGAACCAAAATAACACTGGCTGAGACTACGTGAGGGAAGCCTTCTGATGCCACCACACTGATCATAATTCAAGGAAATCGATTGTGAGTCCGTAGCCGTGTCTCTTGTCATGGGACGAAAAAAGTTTTTCCAAATGGATGACATAGAGTTAAACGATAGTTGATCGTTAGCTGTGATGTTGGAATTAGTTAATTAGTAGACATATGGAAGGCTTTAGAGAATATGTGTTTTTATTACAGTGTATCTATTTATCACCTTTACTATTTTTTTTTATAGTTGCACTTGCCAATAAAAATTATGTCTTTTTAAATGGTTTCACAAAGATTTTCATAACGCAGTTTTTTTATCGTAGATCTCAAGTAGAAACCACTTAGAATCTCTTTATAAGCCTATTGTGATTTACATTAAATAATAATAATATTTTCATAATAATATATTATATTCAGGGGCGCTGAGAGCCAACGCGGACCCCCAGGCTTACTTTGACGGGGCCCCATGATCTGTTCTCTAGGTCGAGCCCCCCACAGCATAGGTGCTTGCCAGCGTGGGGCCCCTAAACTTCACCAGGGGCCCCCGGGCTCTAGCCTCTGCTGTTCCCCCTCTCGTCGGTTCTGACTACATTACAGGGTGAGAGAGTAGAATTGGTGCAAGTTTAAACAAGGAAATATAGACAATAAAATAAATAAAGACACGCGACTCACTGCGCGAAAATATAATGTAAAATAAAACACATTATCGCAGTTGAATGAATAAATAAATAAATAGCTATAAACCGTTTTATTTATTTAAACTGTGAAAATGTGTTTTATTTTATATTATATTACAAGATTATTCTTTACACATGTTTTTGCTTCCTGGTTCTCAGTAATAAAACCTTGAAGGATGCAGGCTTCAAACATATTGGATGATTATGTGTGGCCTGATTGGAGAAGAAAGGTCTGATAGTGTACTCCATCTACGCTGGAATGACAAACAACGACTGCGTAAACAGATTGAAGTTGCCAGTAAGGATACTTCAGAGGATTAGGAAATATTTGGAGGATTCAGACTTTGATGTGTAGGCTGTGGCTGCCAGAAGGATACAAGATCGATCTAAACAGAGGATGAGGAGTAAGAATTTCATTTTAAATGTGCAGCAACTCATTGACTAGGAGCTTTCGATCTCAATCTGTGATATTTCTCGACATCTGGTACGTTCTCACAACCGTAATCAAGCTTTGGATAAAACACGTTGCTGTATGAAGGCCATACATGTTCCAACAAGATTCTGCACTAGCGCAACATGGCTAGGAAAAGTCAAAAGTATTTCTAAGGTAATTTTTAAAGGTTAATTTTTTTAAAGGTAATTTTTTAAAGGTCTTTAAATGTTCTGGTTAGGTTTTGATCATGTTATCCCTAATATCAGTTTGCAAACTCGCCTGACCGTAATCCCATTGACTGCCATGTGTAGGGCACATTTGAAAGGATCAAGACGTTTTTGCCGATCAAGACTGCTTGCAAAATGAAGATGAGCTGAGGAAGAAAAATCTGCCGAGATTTGCCTCCCGAGGCTGTAAATGCGCCCTTTATCCCTTCCAGGGTCGTGCGGAGGCTGTAGTTAATGCTGAAGGTGCCTTCATTGAATATATGTTCCTTCTACAAGCTTACTTCTCTTGTCTTCGAAATTTTCAATAAATGTTTCAAATTACAATCCTTACAGCTGTCTTTCTTTTTATGCATTTTCTGCGTCAGTTCTACTCGCTCACCACATACGTTGTGCAAAAGTTATTATACTGTTGCGTATCTGCTATTAATTTATAATTAAATAAATTAAACCAATAAATAAATTACTAACAAATAAATAACCAACAAATAAATAAATTAAAACAATAAATAAATTAAACAAATAAATAAATTCGCAAATAAATAAATTCAAACAAATAAATAAAATAAATTAAACAAATAAATCACTAACAAATAAATAAATTAAACAAATAAATAAATTAAACAAAGAATAAATAAACAAATAATAAATTAAACAAAATAAATAACAACAAATTTATACTATTCGACACCTATAGTATAAAATCTTAATTAGTTCATTTTTATTTGCATGTACCTTTATATAAATAACAAGAAACTAGCAACCCTATTCATACTGCATAGAGTAGGATATTTCATATATAAAAGTTGAAGATTCTATAAAACTCAACACACAGTCGAAATTCTTAAGTCGAATTTTTATAAGTCGAATTTTTCCTTAACTCGAATAAATGTTGCGATTTCTGTAAAATGTAAAATTTCAATGGATTTGTTTAAAAGTCGAATTTCTATAACACGAAGTTTTCTATCTTAAGTTTTTTTGTTGCTGAAGTGCACTTTTACGTTCGTAACCTCGAAGTTTTGTGGAGAAAATTGGTTTCTTTCAAACGCTACTTCCGGTTACTGGGGAATATCGTGAAAATATAAAATTGATTTTAAAACCCTAATATGCCCCTAATAAAAATCCAAATGGTAGTTCCTTTTATTGGCAAATGCATATGATTGGTCAGGGATAAGCCTATAGTAATCCAATTGATTGAATAGATTTCTAAACCATGTGCAGTTCGTCACTTTCCTGAAGGTCTATTTGTGCGGGTTACCATCATAGCATGAGCCAACATGTCAGAAACTGAAAAGTTGCTTCCTAATAATAGGCGCGATTAAAAAGCCAAGGTGTTTTGCAAATATAAAAGGTTTATTTATAAAGCAGGAGAATAATGAAAAGACCTGAATGACATCCGAATTGTACGAATCTTGGATTATGAATTTGGACAGAAAATTTTAAAAGGAAGAAAAAATTGCCATGGTTGTTGACAATTTTCCCTCTTACCCAAAGTTTTAGTAAAGAATTAAAGGCAATTAAAATGATTTTGACCCTTAAATGCAACATCAAATCTTCAGCTCATGAATCAAGCGATATAAAAAATTGAAACATTCAGGAAACGCATTATTTTAAAACTTCTCTAGCTGATGAACACAGTAACCTACCAACTTTTTGCGAAATATTTATTATGCATGGAAAAAGTGCAAACATCAACTATTGTGCATAACTTCAGAAAAGCTGGTTTCAAATCCACGAGAAAAATTTTCCAATGAACGCAAAATTTCATCAAACACTGATCGCTATTTCAACACCACATGAGTGAATTTTTGGTGCCTGAATTAATAATGCCAGATAAAATAACTTAGAGAGCTATGTTGATATCGATGCCAATTTGGCGATTTTGGCACATCCTGAGGATGACTGTATTATTCAATTTGAGACACCCATTGATGATGATGATGATGGCGAGGTACACACGTCCTCGACAGTTCACGTCCTATTCCTACTTTTAAGGACACTTTTTCTTCAAATTGTCATTGAGGTCCTTTGCTGTCCCAAATCAACTGAAAACATTTTAAGACTATTGCTAGTTTAGAGACTCATGTCCTAAATGAAAATTTTACATCGAAACGACAAGGGAAAAATGCAGATTTTTTAATAAAATAAATTCTTAAGCGTTAAACCTCTTTTAATCACAGTTTATAGAAATTACAGTATTTGGTATAATTTTTTAAACTTATTATTTAATTCATTTTAGTAATAAATTAATTATTCTATACCCGAAGTTTTGCCCGCCCCGTGGTTCGACTTACGGAAGTTCGATTATATTGGAATACTTTTTCTATGTAATAAAGAGAACTTCAAATCACAGTGTTCTCCAAACTTTGATATATGGTAATTCATGGTATATATATAGCATGAGCATCACACAATAATCCATCAAAATAAATACCACACTAATTAAAGAGCGAGATTTTGAAGATGAGTAAATACAATTATACAAAAATTCGAATAATCAATACAATAATATAAATAATATAATAAAAATCAATATACAGTCGAACTTCCGTAATTTGAACTTCTATAATAATATATTACATATGAACTATAAACGATAACATAAATTGAATAATACAAAAGTCACTCAAATGAGTAAATACTATTCTTTTGAATAAGTAAATACAATTCTTTTAAATAAGTAAATACAATTCTTTTGAATAAGTAAATACAATTCTTTTGAATAAGTAAATACAATTCTTTTGAATAAGTAAATACAATTCTTTCGAATAAGTAAATACAATTCTTTCGAATAAGTAAATACAATTCTTTTGAATAAGTAAATACAATTCTTTTGAATAAGTAAATACAATTCCTTTGAATAAGTAAATACAATTCTTTTGAATAAGTAAATGCAATTCCTTTGAATAAGTAAATACAGTTCTCTTGAATAAGTCACTAATCAACTCATTTAAAAGAACTTTACAATTTTAGTTGCCGCTTATTTCTTATTCACATGTTGTAAGCAAACCTTTTACGCTTTTCGCAAAGACTTTCTAGAATATTAATCAAAATCCGCCGGAATTATTTCCAAAAAATTCATTTCTTGAAGAAACAGGCTTTGTATGAGGAGCTGCTTAATTACCAGCTCAAGTAAAAAGTTCAGAAAATTGGAAAATTGATATATTGCGAACGATGGGGAAAAACTATGCGGGAAAGGGAAATGTCCGGGGGAATTGTTATTATCCATGCTGTTTCTCAATAAAGAAGAAAGCGACTTTTTATACGCTAATAAACGACGGTTTTATTTTAGTGGCGACATTTAATCAAGGCGGAACATTTTAATTAAAATAGAGTGTCGGTCGGCGTTTCTCCAAATAATTAACTCCTTTTAGATTTTCAGGAATATAATTTGTAGGGTCCCATTTTAGGTCCATTAGAATCCTTAATTTTTACTCTAGTCAGCTCTATAAAATTATATACTAATTCAAAATACAAAGAAATGAATCAATCGCGTTTATTAATGGATATGGTTACTATTGCTTTCATTGATTTGTTTATTATTTTACGGCTCAAGGTCAGTGAAGGTCATGTTGCGGGGGGATCCACAGTTTTCCCAGGAATCCGAACTCTATTGCCATGGTAACTAAACCCGGGAATACGTGTAACAGGTGTTGTGTAATCAGTTGAAATTGAAGTCAACCGGGACGGAGGTTGTGCTTGTTTGGGTAACAGCGTGCCGAGCTGACGTCACCACTAGTTGACTATGCTGATTGTGTGATAGTATTTAAGGGCAAAGCATAGGGCACAGGAACTCTTTGTCTTCACGCAAGCACGGATGGACGAAGAAATCCGGAGGTCTTTATGACGGGCGACGTTGACCAGAGTCAGCTGCTGGCGTTGAACAATGTGCCGTATTTATTAGGCTGAGCAAGGGCTCGTTATGAAAGTTTAATAGTTTTTAAGTTAGGAGTAATGTCTTTACACGCCGTTGAATGTTTGTCCGAAACCTTGGCAAAGAGCACGAATTGGAGTTCTGGGTAACGTGGAGATAGAAGAAGCATTCCACTGAACTGCGTAGTTATTTTGGCTGCGAATGGAATCTGAAGGGATTGCCGACGCGAACTGATACCGGGTTGCTGGACATATTCGAGAGGGTTTGAGTTAGTCGACCAGTACGCTGTATGCAGAGAGCAATGAGTGCACTGCGCCATTATGATTGAGATTGGAGTTTATTACCAATCAAGGATTGCACGGGACTGAGCAAGAGGCTACTATCCGGTAACGTATCAAACATTTGTGTTTGACTATTTACTACCTGCTAGATAGAAGTTATATCGTTAATTAGCAATAGTTGTTTAGGGCAGTTCTACGCTGTTAAGGCGCAAGGACAGGCGCAAGATTTACTGCTAAGTAATCTTGGTGTCAAGAGTAGATTACGTTCAGAAGTTGTGTGCTCCTGCTATTGTGTTTTTGGGTTATATATGTTCGTGGGGGTTTAGTTGCCGGAAATAGAACCTTGTGGTTATACTTGAATAAGGAGTAAGAACCGGAAAAACTCCAGACTGTATATAGCGTGGGGAAGTAAAAGAATTAGGAACTAGAATTGGATAATATTTGTTTAGTTTTAATTAATTTGCTAACTAGTTTATTATTTACTTTTGCTGTTCTTAGGTAATCCGTGAACATGTATTTATAGAGACGCAGTGAGCAGTCATGGAGGGCGAGATCAAATTTTAATTGTTGGACTTGAACTGTATTGTTGAACTTGAACTTGTATTATTATCTGTATAATAAACGTCTGTGCTGTAACCTGGTCTTCATTCGTAGCCACTCGGACTTCTCACCCACGTATATTTAATTGTGACACTAACTTGCTAGATAAAGTAATTCTAGTTAAGACTCAATCCAAAATCCTGTTGTAATGTCAGAAATTAAGGATTAAGGGTAATAAGAGGGTTGGGTTCGTTACATACAGTGGGTTGCAAAACTGACCGCGGTGTCATTGGGAACTGAACCTGGGTTAGTGATACGACCAACGAACACGTTGCTACTTCACGTTATGTGCAGTGGCAGATTCACGAGGCGGGGTGGATTAGGGAAAATTTCCCCTCCCAAATCCATAAAAGTGCAGTGGAAATCGGTTATAACGAGCGCAGATTATAACGACGGAATTTTTGCAAACAGTTTGATTTTCTATTTCATTTTTCTTAATCAAATCAGGAGCCTAAAACGATTTTCTCGCTGAAAGCGGTTAAATAGTATTGGGATTAACCATTATACCAAACAAAATCCATATTTTCCTCGCTATATCTGGAAACTCGTTAAATGCGGGCTTGTTATAAATGGGCCCCTACTATGTTTTACATTCCCCACACCTAAATCCCGCTCTGAAGCCGTCTCTGATTACACAGCAGTATATTTACATTTTTTCTTGGATCCCGAACTTCCTTAGCCCTCGGGAACAAATCCTCGGACTACAATGAGCAGGTATTCGGTAAACGTTCATTAATTTCTGGCCCAGTTGGGAGTCGAACTAGAATTAACGATGTGCTAGATCAACGCACTACCACAGCAGTGGCATAAGCAGAAAGTTCACAAGGGAAAGGTTACACGTTTAAAGGGAAGAGTTATAGGCTTAATGGGAGGGGTTACAGAGCTACAACTCATATATTCCTATGTTAAATATACAAAATTTCATTGCAATGGGGGTTACAACCCCCAAAACCGCCCCCTGGCTACGCCTATGTAACACAGTATTAACTGAAGAAAATGAAATTGATGTGATCATGGGAGAGTTCAGCTCTGTGTGTTCTTCAGTCCACAAACAAAACGTTGTAATGACACCGATGGAAAATAATATCTGAGAAGTAGAATAAAATATACATTCATGAAGACGTTCATGGCGGAATATTCCGCCGTGTCTGTTTATCAAACACGCTTAACGATTCACTTCGTGCTATGCGGTGCATCCTCAGAAGTAGTTATCGACCAAGTTTCCCTCTGCAAACTGCAAGACTTTCACTTGCTCGGCAGAAAATGAGTGATTAAACAAAATGAGACGTATTTAAAGTTATTTCCCTGGCTACCCCTTGATTGGATGATTCATTGGTTGTTGGATGATGGTCGCCTCTCATTGGCCCGGAGGGTGTAGAGTTTAGATTGGCTGAAAGAGACCCGAATTTTTTTTTGTGAATTTTTAGGCAGAATTCCAAATTGATGGAACATTAATGGAGTCTATTGAAATTATTAAGACAGATTTAATGGCCAAGGCCTCCATGCATAAGCGTGGCAACAATGCACTAACTTTTGTGATAACCAAGGTGTCGTGAAAAAGAATTTAATGTTTATATTCAATGACGTGCTAAGCGACAGCTAACTTATTAGGTTGTTGGAAACGAACATGGCGTTCATGTTCCTTAAGTCGAGCACAAATTGAATGACCAGTTTGTCTTATATAACTTTTACCGCACTGACAGGGAATTTTATATACGCCATGTGTTTTAAGGGGATCTCTGAGTTGTTTTGGATTTTTTAAAATATCACGGCGTTTGTTGGTGTAATAAAAGACATGTCTAATACGATGTTTGGTCAAAATGCGTCCAATTTTGTCTGTAGTACTTTTAGCATTGGGCAGAAAAGCCTCAAATTTAAATTAACTTTTATAAACAAACTGAAGGTGTGGCAATGGGTGATTCAGTTAGCCCGGTTATTGAAAACTTTTACATGGAACATTTTGAAGACAGGGCTCTAGCGTCAGCGAGATATGGAGTAGATACGTCAGTGACACGTGGTTGGTATGGCCTTACGGTAAGCGGCATTACAAGAATTCTTATAACATCTTAACAGCATGTATAACAACATTTAGTTTAACATGGAGGTTGAAATGCAAAATAAAATTCCCTTCCTTGATGTTCTTGTTACTAGAAAGGATGATGGGGCTCTTGCCTCATCTGTGTATCGTAAGCCTACTCATACCAATAGATATTTTAATGGTAACTACCATCATTACCATGCACAAAAACAATCCGTTATTAACACCCTTATACATCATACTCATATGGTTTGTGGTGCTAATAACCTAAAGTCCGAGTTATCTTTTATATCAAAAACATTTCTTATGAACAGTTACTCTAAAAGCGCTATCAATCAGGCCATGAGAAAACAAAATGGCTCAGTTTTCACTACCTTGGCAACAGTAGTATCCAATAAAACTGAATTTAAATTTGTGGCTTTTTTGCCCTATGTTAAAAATACTATAGACAAAATTGGACTTATTTTGGCCAAACAGGGTATCAGACCTGTCTTTCGTTCCACCAACAAACTCCGTTATATTTCAATAAATCCAAAACAATCCAGAGATCCCCTTAAAACTCACGGCGTATATAAAATTCCCTGACGGTGCGGTAAAAGTTATATAGGACAAACTGGTCATTCAATTTGTGCTCGACTTAAGGAATATGAGCGCCATGTTCGTTTGCAACAAACTAACAAGTCAGCGGTCGCTCAACACGCCATTGATTATAAACATCAAATTCTTTTTCACGACACTTCGGTTATCGCAAAAACTAGATCATTGTGGCCATGCTTATATATGGAAGTCTTGGCCATTAAAAACTGTCCTAATAATTTCCATGGAGAAGACCCCATTAACGTTGCATCAATTTGGAATTCTTGCCTAAAAATTCACAAAAAATTCGGACCTCTTTCAACCAATCTAAACTCGCCACACTCTAGGCCGATGAGCGATGACCTTCATCCAACAACCAATGAAACATCCAATCAGGAGTAGCCAGGGAAATAAATAGTACTACAAATACGTCTCATATTTTTTACTCACTCATTTTCTGCCGAGCAACCAAGCGAAAGTCTTGCATTTTGCAGAGGGAAACTTGGCCGGCAATTACTTCTGAGAATGTTCCGCATAGCACGGAGTGAAACGTTAAGTGTTTTTAATAAACAGACGTTGCGGAATAACCCGCAAAGCTCTATGATGTATAGAATAAAATATACAATAATTTTTGCCACCCACGTTCATATAGCTCAAACTAGAGCTTTTTTATATTTGGAGAAAAAGAGACGCCGTCCTCATCCTGGATTCGAACCAGGGTCCCCGCGGTGTCTTGACCTACTAGACGAATGAGGACAAGAACAAACGCATTTTTCTCCGTATATTAGGATGTAAGATATTATTACCCTTCACAGGGATAACACAATTGCCAAATAATGGTCAACACAGAAAAGCCTCTGGGGCGAGATTTTTGTGAGTTTTTCGCAGGGACCCTGGTTCGAGTCCAAGATGAGGACGGCGCCTCTTTTTCTCCAAAAACGAAAAAGCTCTAGTTTGAGCTATATGTACGTGGGTGGCAAAAATTATTGTATAATAAATTCCCCCACGAAAAACTCACAAAAATCTCGCCCCGGAGGCTTTTCTGTGTTGACCATTATTTGGCAATTGTGTTATCCCTGTGAAGGGTAATAATATCTTACAACAAACTATATTTATGCAATAAATTATTATTGTCACTTTCTTGCAAGAGTGTGCTTTCGCTTACATTGCAGTCAAAAGAAGTGTTCTCGTGAAATTGCTCTGCCTTGCAAACTAATTCTAATGGTATCTCATTTTTATAATTTAGTCGTTTGCAGTAAATGTAAAAAGATACCAAAATACAACAAAAATAATTGATACCGCTTGACAGTTTGCAATGAGCTAAAAAGTTACATATTTTAAAATATGAAAGGTCTATCAAAAACTCACATGAATTTTAACAACGGGCGGTCAGTTCTATCACCGGGTCAAATGCACAGCCTGGGCGCCAAAATCCACGCATGCTCACTCCGTACATAATACACCCTCCCCTATAAACATTACTGATTCATTAAAACTCTTACCTAAATTAATTTTTGTGCTTTTAAACGCAAACGCATAGCAGAATCGGGCAATTCAAACTTTTAAACAAGGGCTACGGCGTCTCAGGCCCCCTGCTTCCCTCTTACAAGCGCCCATACTATAAATTATTACAATTTAGTAAAATTCTTGTTTAAACACGTTATTTCAAGTTTATTAAGATCAATTAATTACTATTATCTAATTATTATAGAAAGTTAAAACAATTAATTAAATCACCCTATAGAATTGTGAATATTTATGAAAGTTTTAAAATTAACATCCATGAATTTAATTTATAAAAGCGTTTTATTCGGAAATTATAACGTTTTTAAATTAATTATGAAATTGGTGTTTACATGACAGCTGTGAGAATGTTTAAACACAATTTTACATCTAGCTGAAAGAATAAAAGTATAATATGTATATAAAAATACTCCAGTGTGGGCATTTTAAGTCGATGTCATCAATGAAGAAAGCAGTGTTCTTTTTCAGCGAGCATACGTGCCAAGCATACTTCTGGACAACAAGTTCCACTTTGTTGCTCAATCTCAATTTCCTCCCTAATTTTAACTCCTTACCACTCCAAGAACCTAAGTCTTTCTATAGAAACAAATAGATTTTCTTACTTTCCTCTAGTTCTCTCTTTTATGGCCTTTTTTTCCAGGTTAGATTCTAAAAGCAAGATTTGGTTTCCACAAGTGACGGTTGGCAAGGCAATTTTGCAGTTTTAGTCGTTGTACGTTGCAAAACATGGGAGTTCAGAATTGAATTTTCGTTGAGGCTTGGCTTTCTTCTTTTACATTTTGGCTATGCAAGTTCGCATGAACACTTAGCTGCAAGTAGCGAGTCTTCATTAGCAGAAAGTTTAGTAGTACTGCATTTACAGCATGCAGTATGTTTAATATATATATATATATATATTCACGGTCTCAAGTTTGTTATATCTAAAGATATTTTCTTGATATATATCCTGGTGCGGTCATGTTTTTGTTTTCTTTTTTTTCTTCTTTTTGCTGTGCTGTATACTGACGGTTTATATCAACTGTAACAGAGAAGATTAAATGAAAGTTCATTATATATATACAGTGGAACTTCTCAATAGTGGACACTGACGGGGAACGGAAAAGTGTTCGTTTTTAAGAAGTGTCCATTATTGGGAAAAAAACAAAAATACGTAAAAATTTTTAGTTGAAATTTAATATTTATGAATTATTATGATTACGATTTATTGAACTGTAGTAAATATATATACTAACGGTACATATTACGTTTATAAATAGCACTCACCTTTTACAACGATCTCTCTGTTTAATTATCCATTTCATTTATTGTACAGCATTACAAATTTATTTTGAAAAGAAAAGTCTGAAATTTTGGTTTGCTTTTTATACATTTTTACAATTTTCCCTTCCACATGAATTCCTAATTCGGATGAGTTTACAGACCATCTCGATCAGGTTTTTGTAAAAAATAATTTTTTAATTTACTAATGCATTAAATGGCTTCTTTCTTAGACACTATTTTCATAATATTTTCTTCGCTTTCAGCAATTTCTAGCTCCTTATCCAGTTCTGTATTGTAGTTTCTGACATTATCAATTAGGCCATCAACATTAGTGGATTGATTTTCAGTTGATAATTGTTCACCTATTAACGTGTAATCTTCATAAGATTCAAGGAAGATTTTCATAATGTCATCATCAACAGTTTCTGTAGTGGCTTTGTTGGTGATGGAAATTCCTGCTTTTACAAAACAAGCACCCATAGTTACAGCTGTGTTTTTTTTTACTGAAGAGCAAATCCACAATATTGCGTCTAAGATACTTACACTGCTTGAAAGAGAGCTTGGTGATTTAGTGTCTTACATTTTTGCTAAAAGGTGTCTTACAATGCACTGACGGTAGTAAGTTTCGAAGCATTTAATTATGCCTTGGTCCAAGAGCTGGCCAACAGAAGTCGTGTTTGGAGGAAGAAAAATTAATTTGACATTTTCCAAAGCAATGTCAGGATGAGAAGAAGCATTATCTAAAATTAAAATCACTTTTCTTTTTTCTCGCTGCATTTTTCTATCAAAGCCTAACAACCACTCAATCATTAAATCTTTGTTCATCCGCGATTTTTTATTTGCCCGACATTGTACGTCCAATGCATTAACATTAACCCTTTAAAACATCGTGGTTTCATAGCTTTACCTATGATCAGAGGTCTTTCAAATTTGCCTATCATATTCACACATAACGTAACAGTTAGACTTTCTTTGGAAATCTTTCCTCCACTGCATTTTTCGCCTTTGAGATTCATACTTTTGTCCGGAAAAGCTTGAAAGAAGAGGCCAGATTCATCACAGTTGAAAATGTTCTTATCATCATAACCTTTGAAAAGATCCTTAACTTTCATTTTCCAATCAAAAACAATTTCGTTGTCAACAGACGAGTTTTCACCGCATACATTTTTATAAGAAATATTGTGTCGGGTTCGAAATTTATCCAGCCAGCCACCCGAAGCCTTGAAATCAGAAAGTCCCTTTCTTTGAGCAGTTTCTAGTGCTTTCTCTCGAATTAAAGTTCCAGACAAAGGAATGTTCTTCAACCTAGCACGGCTAAACCATTCAAATGTTAAGGTATCCACAGCTAATCCTTCTGTTTTAGGGAAAGCTCTTTTGGTCTCTTGGTTACCATTTTCGGCCCAACATTTTAAAAGTTCATCATTCCGTTTTAAAATTCCACATACTTGAGTTTTCCCAATGCCCAACATTTCCGCTAAATCACGCGCACTTAATTTTTCAGCTTCTTTTAAATTTATAACATCGACTTTCTCTCTTAAGGATAAGCGTTTACGTTTTTGCGACATTTTTTTCTCAAATGAAAACAGCGAACCTTACTGTAACCGGCATATGCAAATTCTAAAGAACTTCTGCAGAAAGCTGCATACGGACGTCAGCGTCACTTAGACTAGATTGTTAGACTACATTCTCGCTTCTTCAGTCTTGACGTTTTAAATGAGGGGGGGGGGAGGGAAGTCCACTTATCTATTCAAAGATATCATTATCGAAGGTTCCTACTGCTCAGGAGAATGGTTATCTGTGAATCACAACCTTTTCGTAGTTGTTCGATTTCATGGAAAGCATTTCTTTTAAAACGGAACCCACCCGCCTCCTTCTGTAAATTGGAAAAGTGAAAAGGGTGCTTCGAAATGTTCTGCCCCCCCCCCGGGGGGTTGCTCATTCGTCGTGTTTTAACGATCTACAATATTTGTTTACAATTTAGAGTACAAAAATACATTTTTTGCATTTTCCGTTAAATTGAATTTTTTAGTGTCCGCGTTCATTATTTAGGATGTCCGCTGTTTATAAGTAAAACGTCCATATGATTCAATGCATATTTGCCGGGGAATTGAAAAGTGTGCGTTATTAAGAGACGTCCGCTTTTCGGAAGTGTCCGTTAAGAGAAGTTTCACTGTATATATATATACAAAATAAGTTGTATTTTAATATAATTTGCTTCAAAATGATCGTAAAATCGCATGTTATATCATAAAAATACACACAAATTAATCACACATGTTGTGAATAGCGAATATAATAATATAATATTGCGTAATATTGTATAATATATCGACTACAACGGTATAATAATAAGTAAACGTCTTAAAATACATAAAATAAAAAAAAAATACGCAGCAACAACGAAAATATCTTAGGATTAAAAATACAAATGGAGAACCCTTATGAATAATTTTATCTTGTCTTCGTGCTTATAGAAAATTGTGCACTGTTGGAATGATAATATAACGAGCTTGTAAAATTTTATCACCAGCCCAATATATAAAAAAATATTTCGCCACGTTTCGAGAAGTACTGTTCCTTTTATCAAGAAAAGTGTCGGGAAAGTAAGAATGTCCTAGAAACAGTAGTTTTCGAAACGCTGAGGAATCTTTTCTTATATTGAAGTCGTGAATTTTTTCTCATCATGGCCGAAGATGTGGTAATATTAAACGATAAATTGCTTTCAAAGGAAAGAATAACTTTACGGTACATGGTGGGAATCGAACCCGTAACTTGCTGGTATCCAGCCAAGTGTTTTTTCAACTGAGCTTCAGAGGACAAATCGTCCTCCCCTATGCGAGGGCACATAAAGCTTCACTATAGACGAGTCTTTGAAATGAGGCGGTGCCTGGACTGCTTTTTAAAACAAATCGAAGTCAAAGAAGCGAACTCCCGAAAAGCGAGACTAGCGAAGTATTGAAGTCGGAGAATTTTTTAAAAGAAAGTGAAAATTTTCTCTCTTGGAAGAGCACTTGGCCGGATACCAAGAGCTCGTGAGTTCAGTTCCTACCAGGCACCGTGAAATCATTATTTCCTTTGAGAGCAATCTATCATTTAATATTACCACATCATCCGTCATGATGAGAAAAATTTCTTAACTTGAATAGCACACTAGCCTCGCTCTTCGAACGTTCGCTCTTTTGACGTCGATTTGGTTTAAAAGCAGTCCAGGCACTGCCCCGTTTCAAAAACTCGTCTATAGTGAAGCTTTATATGCGTTCGCAGAGGGGAGGATGATCGGTCGTCTGTAGCTCAGTTGGAAGAGCCCTTGGCTTGATATCAAGAGGTCGTGGGTGTGGTTCCCACCGGGCACTGTGAATTCATTATTTTCTTATATGTCGTACCAGCGCCAAAATTTTGCTAGTTATGGTACGCCCAGGGTAGTCGGTTTATTATTTTGTTGACGATAATATAAGTGAAAACAAATTTTCTTTCAAGCTAAGAATAATTAGAGACACATTCTACGTTGGAGAAGCTAAAAGAGATAAGAAAATTGTGAGAACCAAACGATAAGAAAGAGAGATACCGTACAAAAAGATGGTAGGATGGAGTGGAGGATGAATTAAGAAGAATACAAGTACGAGAATGGTGAAGAAAAGATTTGGACCGAGGAGAATGAAAAACAAGGATCTTTAAGGAGACCCTCAGGTCCTTCAAGAACTGTTGCACAAAAATAGGAAACGAAGAGAAAGAAGAGGGAGTTACGTGTAGGGATATAATTGAGTAAATTTTTAGATGTCACTATATAAAAGACATTAGACTTAAAACGGTGTATGTAAAATTAACACCCACACATACATACAACCATATATTAACAATTGCATTCTAGATAATCCAATGCGCTATTCTTTCCCTTTAAACTCTACAATTGAATTTTAAAATCCCTCTGAGCATAAATAATTTCGAAACATAAAGTTGCAAATTTTGTTTAGAAACTTTTATTTCCTTTTGCTCCCAGAGCTTAGTGGCGGAATAATTTAGGACCTGGAGTACATGACTCGTAATCCGAATATAATTTCATTTTTGAAAAATTATAAATTATTGTCTCGAATATAATTCGATCAAAATTTTGCTTGCGCTCAGAAATATGTTGTTTTAAATATCATGTCTATAGTAATTGCTTTCCCAAATAGCGGTAGATTTCTTTATAAATATATCATACCCTGTTTGTAAATAAAATTTGGTGGCCATAAGTAAATTAAACTATGGAATAAATATATCATATTTATTATTTTATTGTTTAACCCAGAATAATGAGGAACAAAGAGAGAGAGAGAGAGAGGGATGATTTAGCAAACATATACACTAGAGGTAGGAAAAATAATAAATTGACAAATTAAATGAACCCTTTTTCCTAGCTCTAAGAGAGAGGGAGAGAGAGAGAGGCAAAATCTTCACACTCGTTCGGTTAGGAGAAGATTTCTCACATCTCTGTTATAAATCACTGTTTCCACGAATTTCTAGCTGAAGATCTTGAATATGGGATGGATTATAAACCGTTGCTTAACTTAGCATTCAGTACGATGACGTAGAAAAGGGGGTTCAGAGGGCCCAAGCTCGCCCCTTTGGATATCAAAACACATCAATTACTGTAAGGTTACATTACACAACTTCCTTTAATGTCACTTGTTCACCCCCCCATGTGCTTTGAATTGTTAAGCTACTGATTCATTGAAAGTGATAATATGAACCGAACAATTTCAAGTATTTATTTTTGATTAGAGGTGGCAGCTAATTTCTTCTTTTTGATGATAGTATTTGCGTGCTTTAATAATCGCTCATTGATGCATATTCTGATTTATTTAAAAACAAAAAGTTTCAACCCCACTCTGTGTACCTTAAAGAAATGTGCAGATATTGTGAGGCAGAATGGGAAACAGCTCGTATCTCATCTCAACCCCCTGCATTTGCGTGCCTTATATATATATATATATATATATTCATATATTCGTCTTTTTCTGCTGAAATAGTGTCTTCTTGCCTTTCCATTCATGAAAGCGATCAATTTAAACATAAAATTTGTTATTGCGACACGTGTGCCATTAAAGATAAATGATTGCGTACCCTAATCTACTACTTCTTGGAGTATTTTTAATTTCTCATTTCACATCTGCGGAGTGAAATGGTTTTGTAGCATTGCACGCTATTTCGTGTCAACCGAAATTGCGACTGAACTTCCATACCACTAGGTCTGCTATTTCCCCGGAGACGCAATCAATCGCTGCATTATAGACAGTTTTTTCGATTGCTTCGACAGGATATTTATTATTGCTTTAGAATTGCGAAGTTTGGAGTTTTTTGCTTTCGTTGAAATTGTTGTTTTACTTCGAAAGTTTACGATAACTAGATTCGCTTTTTGTTCTATTCACCCATTTGCTCAGTGTGAACGATATAGCGATTTAAATTCTCTTCCTCCACCTTCCTTTCCCTCGTACAGAAAGTTATTCTCTTGATATAGTTCATTTTTTTATGTTAATAAACATTGAGAAAATATTTCCAAAATCTAAAGTTCTTCTGTGCCATAGCTCCAAGGCGATCAATCTGTAAAGGAGCCTGGTTTAAAATATTTTAACATTTGCCTTCTGTTTTTCAACAGCTTCGTAGCTAGGGGTTTGGATATCGCGGAAAACTATAGGTCTTTACGCAGCAAAATATTATCTGTTTTTAGCTATTAAATATAAATAACCCCTGTTTTTGAAACAAATGTCGATTTTCGGATTGATGCTGCAGAACTAGAGAGCGATTTATGTTAGATGGTAATAAGGAAAGTAATATTAACCGCCCTTTTTCATACGCTGTTCATTAATTAAGCTTCAAACATTATAAACACAATTTGAATTAATTAATTAATTATTTTTATGCAGAAGCATCTAGTGGATTGATGAGCTTTAGACTGTATTATAAAGTTTATGAAACTGATTTTTACTATTTTGAATATATAAAATGTGTTTTTTTTTAAATACAATAACTATTTGAGATACCAACGATTAAAGCAATGTGAGTTGCATTTTGAATATAGTTTATGGTCCCGTTTTAAGTCTATGAGAATTTAGTACGGTTTATTACAATCTGGTTTCTATAATAAAACTATCCTTTCCATTATTGCGCTATTAGTAATTTAGTCATATATTTATCACAGATAATATAATTTATACATATACAAATTAAAATATGTAATGCATATGCAAATAATGTAATATTATTTACACAGTAAAAACATAAACAACTTAATAATATAGAAATACTTTTATATACATGAACGTAAAATGTAAATGAAATACACATTACGATGAATTAAGCAATAATATTTATATAAGTCGAACACTACGCAGATTAAATTAAGAAACAATTTTTATCAACGTTTTTTAGGCGTAGTAATAGTAACGCCAATGTTATGGCATAGTTAGATGGTGAAACGTTCGTACAGAAAATAACTGTTTTTTCTACGTCTAGTGGGGCACTATCCCACGACCTTCTGCTATCCGGGCAGATGCTCTTACCAACTGAGCTACAGCCGACAAAATCTCAATCATTCTACAGCGTATGTAAAGTGTATTTTCCGTATTCGGTTATTTGAGAAACGGGGCAGTACATGGACTGCTTTTTAAACCTAATTGCAAAACACTTTAACACTTTAATATTATATTATTAATAGATATATTTTAATGCTTTATTTTTTATTAAAAATATACATAAATTATATAAGGCTATTTTTAGTTTATACCACTTTTAGCTTCAAACTTTGAACTTCTTTAAGTAGATTAGATATAGAAGATACTTTGTCTTATTGGCCAAGCCTTTGTTATATTTTTCTCTTTTGTTATTCCACATTATAACAATAAAAAAATAGAAACTGATTTATATTTCCGTACGCTTGTTTTCTTCCGTTTTTTAAGTATTTGATTATTTTTAAAACAATGGTATCTGTTTACTGAACAGATTTTCTGTTGAATAGAGTTGACAAATAGACGAATTTATAACGTAGACGTTAATTAAATGAAACAAAGGACGAAATGTGGGAAAAAGGTCTTAAAATAAACGGAAGCACGATTATTTTAATATTATTAAAAAAAGACTCGGAAATTATTGCTCGAAATAACTGTATAATCTTATTTTGTTAATAAAAGCCTACAACGTTAGTTTTCTTTTACGGAACAACATCCCATAACGCCATTTATATAAGAGAGAGAGACCCTTTTGTTTCGATAACACTGTTTGTGCAAATAATAAAATGGGATAAAACATAACCGGAAAAATTTCCAGAAACCGTATCCGGGATTCGTGCCATTTCTTACTTTTTATTTATTTTTCAAAGGAAATGCCTCTTTTTACAACTAAAAGAAAGACATAAGCAGCAAAGTGCTATCTATTGATAACTTAATATTTCAAAAGACAAACATTTCTGTTTTGTTTTCAAAATAAACTGCAGTTTTCCTTGAACTTTAATTATAACAACAATATTTTTATCCGATTTGTAGGAGCTAAGTAGCAATTTTAGCTTTTTAATAGTTGACAACAATTAAAACATTTTAAATATTCGAGTGTTTTACTTTTTTTTATGTAAATGCATCTATAAAATCACTTCAGTACTGGATGACCACTCAGAAACCGTGATGTAACGTTTCCTTGCCTAAAAAAAAAACCAATGAATGGCACTGAAACTGTACGCCCGATTGGAATAGTATTCTTACCAGTATATAGTTCTATTCTCGCTAAAACATAGAGCCACTGTGCAGTATGCGAAGGGCGGAGCTTGACGTAAAAATTATATTTTGGGCTTCAGCGGAAATTTCCAATCAGTATAGCTCATGACTCTGAAAAACCACTGCGTTGGTTTTAATCGCAAAGGATAGATTTCTATTAGATCTACGTGTTTCATGTGACTTCGAAATATTAAGCGGGCACATACCCCTTAAGTGTTACGAAATGCCTTCTGATAGGCTGAAGTTCAACATTCTATAACTTTTAAAATAACACATATCCAAAAATAAAAATTTGCACATAGGATTATTGTATTATGAGCTTACTAAAATCATTAACAAAATGTATTTACATATTGCTATTTTTTTATAATAAATCAAAATATTATACTAGATTTTGCTCGTTAAAATTTTTAATACCATTTTGCGCGCATAATATAATTGGTTGTTATTATCTAATTACCAAAAGTAATGTGCTAAATGATAAATAATGAGTATAGCATTCAACTAACGAAAAATCTTAAGAAAATAATGATACTTAATATTTTTTAAAACAATAAAAAATAAAACTTTTAAAATTTGCCATTTTTTCAATATTAAAATGCATCTAGATAAAAATATTATTACTTAATCTCTTATCTTTTTCGTCATTTTATTAATTATGCATGGCTACAAGAGTGTGCTAATTTTTATTATACTAGTGTAAAAAGTTTTTTAAATATCTTGCGCGCAAGGATAAAATTTACTGTTTTGAGAAAAACGCGTTTAAAGAAAAATATTTGTCAACATTGGAGTTATTATCTATTTGCATCAACCTACCTTCATAAACTTGTTTAGAATACAACAGACGTGTATGTAGAACCTTCCTTGGATGTTATAGTTTTAAGTTTTTTGCAACTTCTGTTAGCTTTCCACCTAATTATAAGTTTTCGCAGCGGTCTTGGAGCGGCGATCCAAATACGATATTTGTTTTTTGTCCATTATTTTTTTAATATATATAAAAATGTTTAATTTCTTGCAATTTTTACCATGTATTATTACAAGAGCATGACAAATTTCATTACAGCAGCACAAATGAAGTTGTAAATATCTTGGGCACAAGGGTGAAATATACAGTCTTGAGAGAAACACGTAGGGAGCACATATCCCTGGCCTCAAAAATGTCCCAAAACAGCCCAGATTTCAACAATTTATATTAAAATAACACAAACTCAGGTATGAAAAATTGCATGCAACATCATTATACAGTTTCCCTTCATAAAATGCTAGCAAAATATATCTGTTGCCATTTGTTTTAAATCAATGACAACGTCATCACTCATTCATCAATTCAAAATGCTATATTAATTCCTTGCGCGCATGATAAAATTGATTGTTGTTGCTAAAAAACTAAAAGCAAAGTTTTGTATTACAAACCTGTTTTGATGAAGCTTCTTCAAAAAGCACCAGACAAGTATGAGGGTCCTTCGGCATGCTTCACAGCTTCAGCTGCACCTAATTTTTGGCGTCTTTTCACTTGATGTCGGCATTTTGTGACATTGGTTGCACGACATAGGGAGTGTGAAATTCGTCGTCCATCAGCTTTTATTAAAATACGACTTGCCTGCACTCCAGGTTGGATATCAAAAGCCTTCATGGTGTGGAGACGTCCTTTACCCCCTTCATTGAACTAAATTATGGCTTCATTTGTAGCGATGTCTACAATTCGACGTCCTGACCCGGACGTTTTGGGGCAAAACTTCCAAATCATTGAGTTGAGAGACTCATTTGGATTTTGAGTCCTCCCTCCTAAGCAACAACTCAGTAATTTGGGATGGGACAGGTCGTTGAAAATCAGTTTTATAAACTTCATGATAGCCTGAGGTAAAGATTGTTTATGGCGAAATATCCCAGTTGCTTTTTTTGTAATAGCTCGCTGGTAAGCACACCACGATATGTTTCCTTTGGGGCAAAAATGGTGCAGTGGATCAGCATCACTTGATCCTTTATGGAAGAAGACAGCCCATACTGCTTTCCTCATCGCACTTAAATTGTCCTTATGCTCCTTGATTGCATTCCCATAGTAGGAACTGAGTTGGTCTATCTCTCCAGATGGAGCATCTCTCGAAATTGGCCTTTTTGGATGTGATGGTTACGCGAACGGAGACCGGTTACAAAACCAGCATCCATCACAAACCGGGTGCTATTTGCCTACCACCACATGCCAAATCCGCACACCCACAATCCCAAAAGATGTGCACTTTCCATTGGCTTACCTCCCGTGCTCTGAAATTGTTTTCTTCTGAACAAGCGCTCTCCAAAGAGCTTACACATTTGCAAAACATCGCCTCAAACCGGGGATATCATCCGTCAGTGATCAACCTTGCAGTAAAGAAACTATCCAGAGTTCCCAAGTTCACATCCACTTTGTGCCAAGAAACGGCTCCCACCAAAGAAACAATCTGCATTCCGTTTGTGCCAAATCTTTCATCTAGAATCTCCTCCATCCTCCGCAAATTTAATTTCTGCGTTATTTTCAAGCCAGGTAACAAACTTGGTGTTACCCAACTAAAAGACCAGATTCCTGACCACAATAATTTTGGCATTTATAAAATAGACTGTGAATGCGGATTGTCCTACGTTGGCCAAACACGTAGAGCCCTGCGTTTCAGACTCAAAGAGCACCAATCGTACGTTCACAAACAAGATTTTGAAAAATCGGCCATTGCAAAACACTCATGGAAACATGGCCATCGTTTCTGTTTTGCCGATGCAAAAATAATTGAAAAAGTCCGTTCACCCTCAGATCTCAATTTTTTCGAGGCCTTTCATATCTTCAGTAATTCCTGTACAATAGTCAACGAGCCGGTTGAGAACAATTTTTCCCCCCTCTTATTACAAACCTCTCTTTCAATCAACATAATTTCTTCTTCCAACAATAATTGTTCCTTTTCCTTTTACTTAGCATTCTGCACAATAGATGGCGACACAAATCAGGCTTTTTGTTATGTTACCTGTTTCGCCTTTTTCACTTTTTCGTTTTTGATTTAGTGGCAACAAATCAGTTTGGACGAATTTTCTGACGATGGTGGACGCTTGATTTTCCACCGAAACAATTGTAAAATGTCTCTCCTGCTCAAATTAAACTGCGTTTGTGTGTAATTTGTTTT
>QLNU02015003.1:37196774-37219877 GCA_006491805.2 Dysdera silvatica | reverse complement strand
TGAATAAATGTACAACAGCACCACAGATAAACATTTTTAGAATTCAATCCTGAAGCTAGTCTATTATTTCTGTTAAACCAGGTTTTCCAAAAATTAATCTCTTCAGTATTTTTTATCCCATCTTCTTGTGCAAATATCACAACGTATCTAATAGTAGGTTTAGGAGGAAACACAAGGCAAGATTAACTTATAAAAATTCTAAATAAGGGAATTCCTATTATTCCTGATGTCATTGCAAGACATTCACACACTTTGGTCACTTTATGTTAGCTGCAGAAGTATTCAGAACATTCGCTGATTTTCTTATGCTTCGTTTATGCGCTTTGCTATTTTTTCCCCCTCCTACCCATATTTTTTTAATTATTTCGTTATTTTCTGCCCATTTTCTTTTTTTTTTTTGCTTTAATTTATATCTTCTTTCTAATTCTTCATCTCTAATTTATTCTCTAAAATTTCTGTCCAAGAAAAGCCAAGAAAGCATTACGAAAAAAAAAGAAAGCATTTTATTCTGGTAACTTCAAAAGAGAGGTTACGAATTATTTATAGATGCGAAAAAGGCATGCATTTAGACGCAATATCTTAAAAAAAAACTAAAATGAACTCTCTTTCCTTCAACTTTCCCTTACAATCAAGGTGGAAAGAAAAATGATTGGGGTTAAAACACAATGAAAGAAATGTTTCACATTTTTTTGCACTTTCGAAACGTCAGCTACAAAAAGAAGAAATAATTTTCCCTCGTTGTAAACCCTTAAAAAATTGGTAAGATTTTTGCTCCGATCTTTTTAATGGTGGCAATTTAAAAAGGCATTAAAATTGCCCAAAAAAAGCGAAGTCTTTAATGCACGGGGAAGAGGTCACCAGCAACGTTCTCATCGCCTAGAAACCTGAATTTCCACTATATTTACGAACGTGGGTGAATTGTAATATTTACTTCCTGCATTGATGTCGCCAATATTATTAACTGAAGTAAAACACAAAACAAATAGATAAAATCAATAGAGAAAAAATGCTAAGAATATTCGTTGAATGGGAAATTTATTTGTATGTTAACAGATTGCCGATATTTTAGGAATATATATTTTTTATGTACAGTTACAGCACTTTTCTTCCTTAATTTGATGTAATTTGATTATGAGCATAACAAAATATGATAGATCAAGGCTCTTCTGTCCATACAAAAGGTTCCCGGTTCGATTCCGTGTCACGGTGATTTCTCTTTTCTTTCTATACAAAAAACTTTAGTTTGAACCAAAATACGTGGGTGACAAAAATATTCCCCATCAATTTCTTACATAAAAAAATTACAAAAAAAACCCATGTCCGGTGGCTTCGTATATTGACCATTTAGTAATTGTGTTAACACAGAGAAGGTTAATAATATTTAAAAAAATCTTATATACGGAAAAAGGATCATCGTTCCTGGGTCTTGGTGGTCTAGAATGTTAAGACACTAAAGTTAATATGGAGAGCCCCAGGTTCGATGCACGGCCAGGGAGGTTTTCCTTTTTCTTCTATGCATAAAATGCTCTGGCTTGTGCCAAAAAAAAATTGGGTGGCAAAAGAAAATATCCAATTTTAATTTATTTACTTGATCTAATGCACATTTTGTTTATACATTTGTTTCATTTGCATTATGTTAAGAAGAACTGTAGTTGTGTATAGAGCAGAAATGTGGACATAGGATGTAATTGACAATGAATTGATGGGAGTATGGAAATGAAAGCTTTTCGAAAAGTATATATATTGGACTGTTATTGAAAATGGGAAACAAAAATCAGAAAAAAATGAAATATACAATTTCTATAAAACTCAAGAGCCGGCGGTATAAATAAAGAAAGAAAGACGAATTTTTTAGGGACCATAACGCAAGAACGAGAAGAGATAATGGTATTCTAATTGCAGTTTCATAAGTTCATATATCGTATAAGTTGGTTTTTCATCTTTTTCTTTCATATATTACTAACATATTACGTATATTAATTGTCTGTTATATATAGCAGACTTAAAATTAATAACCATTTAATAGTCTAATAATCAAAAATGGATCAACATAGAACTGGCACCAAATATACCAATACCAATTTTTAAGTGTCAAATTCATCCAAACGCTAGATATAATTTCTTGTCACAAGCTGTGAAATATTCTTTTATAATTATTTTAGTTTTATTATTATTATTATTTTAGAAGACAACTCTGTGTGTAGCAATGGTAAGTTAACGTATATATATATGCCGTTTTGTTATGAAGCAAAGTACTTCCAAAGTCCTTTGTGCAATTTATCACGTATAAATGCAACTGAGCTATTCTGTAATATGTAATATAACGTCCGACAGCAAAAGGTTTCTCTATGCAGAGATTTGTTGCAGATTGTAATCCGGAACCCTCCTTGGTTCTCATCACCGTAATTCACGTTTCCAAGTACCGTTTCAGCAACCGGTAAAACGAACACGGTCAAGTAGATAGCTGTATTTCGCTTCTTCCCTGTTCTCCTATAAAAAGAGGGAAACATCCCTGTTGAACGCCATTTCTTCTACTTTAACAAATGTACATTCGGAACACTTTCTTGTATATTTGGAACTGCGCCTTTTCTTTTCCACCTTTCCTTGATTTATGGAAAAATACAAACGTTTTGTCTGTTTGAAACATGAAAAAAGCGTTGCCGTCAGACGCCATTTCGGTGTATTTCAGTTCAAATGGGCTTTAATTTTAAAACCATAAATCTTGATACTTTTTCTAGTCAAAGCTGGCATTTTAAATGTAAAATTCTTTAAATGCTCGAAATAAAATCAATGAATGGTTATATACACTTTCATGTTAATAACCCAACGCCCTCGCATAAATTGTGTCTTCCATAATAAAATTCAATAAATTTTTGTTCATGTGAGTAGATTAAGAAATTCAAAGCTCAAATCTTTCAAAACGGTCTTGCTGGAATAAGAGTTCATACCACAAAGCACTTGATGGTTTGAAAAACTCAAATATAGATTTGATATTTTGACTGATACAGATCGCGTGAAAATTTTTAATTGAGTTCATCGAGAACTGATTGGGATATGATAGTATGTAACTGGAAAAAATATCCTATATATAAGGTCTCTGTTAGATAGTCAGTAACGAATTAAGGGCGGTGAAACCCTGCTAAAACAAGGTGGGGTGGTAAAATGGCTTGACGATTACGGAAGTGTAAAAATATTTTATAAAATTGATCTTCTTAAATTCTCAGTAAATTTTAATTAACTAAAGTGTTTTAAATCTTGTTTAAATTCTTAATAAATTCGCTATAGCCAATCCTTGTATAGACTATTATTTACTGCAATGCATTTAATTAATTTGTGGGTAAGAAAGTGAGACTGCCAGACACACTGTCAGACCACAGTTTCAGACTGCCAGAAAGCAATTAGGAAAGTAAAAATTACATCAAAATGGATGAACTTATTTGATTTTACAGAGAACATTCCAGATTATGTAAACTCATATAAGGTTTTAATTTTTATATTAAAACAATTTAATTTTTGTCTCTTCAGAAAAAGTACATGTGGTTTTGTTACATGTCATTTGTTGTAAGGGAATTTTAATTGTTTACGTGGCTTTCCACTTTTTAACATTTTTCAGAATTTTGTGTAATAAAATTGAGCATCCCATTAAAGAAATCCTTAGAAACAAATAAAAATGCACCACAAAAGTAATTATTTTGAAAATAATTAATGTTTAGCGCGGGTGGGCATCAAATTTTAGGATCTCATCTGCCGCCATATGATCTAAATCCGTCTTTGTGTATATTCAATATAAAAGATCCATATTGGATATTCAATACATAAGGTCTATATTGGATATTCAGTATACAATGTCCATATTAGATACTCAATATATAAAGTCTATATTAGAATATTCAATAATAATTTAGAACCTTTAACTGATAATAAAATCAGTATAAAAATGAGCACAAATGAAAATTTATTCTTCTACGTCATAGTATCGGCATCATTTTGGTCCCTTACTTGGTGTTTGAAATAAGACATCCAAATCATAATATATTTAGTCACAACAGAGATTATTGTTGTTTTCTGCAGGAGTTCATGGTTATGGTTGCAAAGCTTCTTGTACAAGTACTGTAGAAGAAAACTATGAAATGTACTTGAAGAAGAAAACTATGAAATGTACTTGAAGAAGAAAACTACGAAATGTACTTGAAGAAGAAAACTATGAAATGTACTTGAAGAAGAAAACTACGAAATGTACTTGAAGAAGAAAACTATGAAATGTACTTGAAGAAAGAAATGTACTTGTAGAAGGAAAGGGGAACACAGAACCTATTTTGCATCCAGAAGAATGATGAAATGTACAGAGTGTTTGTTTTGTCACACTAAATAGTTTACATTCAAGTCTGACATCGTCTTTCTTTAATTCCGTAGAAGTTTATGTTCTGTTTTCGCTGTCGCATATGCTTCGATACATTGCGTTTTATTCGAGCAAAAAAAAACCTGGATTCGAACCAGGGTCCCTCCCTACGGAGGGACCCTGGTTCGAATCCAGGATGGGGAAAGCGTCTCTTTTTCTCCAAAATTACATAAGCTCTAGTTTGAGCTGTAATTAATACGTGGGTGGCAAAAATTATAGTATAATAAATTCCCCCACGAAAACTCACAAAATTCTCGCCCCGGAGGCTTTCTTGTGTTGACCATATTTGGCAATTGTGTTATCCCTGCGGAGGGTAATAATACCTTAACACAGAATACCTTATTTTTCATGCGGATATATATACATTGTTAATGTATGCGATTGCACTAAATAAAATTGATCTCTAAATAATATATAGTGCCTTAATTTCTACTAATGATCACGTTTCTAAACTTAAGAAACTTTACATGAATTAAAATTATAACAAATTAATTTATTAAAATTATTAACAAATTAAAATTATCGCTTTCTATAGCTAAAATATATTGCAGTAATTTTTTTGAAGTTTCCTTTGTGGTTGTGTTTTAATTTCGACTACGTAAATTTATGCTATATAAATATGTGTGCGATTTATTTAAAGCCTAATGAGTTATAATGAATCTACATCAAAATAATGAATAATGATTTTATTTTGCCTCGAATCCGCAAATAATAAAATACTTCTTTGTTCATACTTTTAACAAAGCTCTGAAGATAATTTTTTCCCCCTGTATCCGAAAATAAAATCCCTTGAGGGAAATCTCTTCGTTAATACTTTTCTTTCAACGGAAAATTTATTTAATTTTTTTAGCAATAATTTCTTATCAAAGAATATTAGAGATAATAAATTCAAAAGTCTAATGAAAAAAATTTGAAACAAAATTTTACGTAAAATTAAAGATATGGAATTTCTTTTCCGGAAAAACTAGCAAACTGTGAACAATTAGTGCATGAATAAAATAGATAAAAGTTACATTTTTAAAATCAGAAATACGTTGCAAGGCCTACTCATCGTATTTCACATTGTTTTTAATTATATAATACACAGAGTTCAGTGTTTTATTTATTTTTCCCTTAGTCCATGGAATTCTATTATATTATGTATTTCAAGAGTAAATTTACTAATCATGTTTAGCTCTAGAAATTGAGTATACACTGTTTTATTTTCAAGCCAGGTAAAAATAGAGGTTTGAACTGACCCCCATCCATGGCTAAAGAGAAGAGGTAGAAAGTTGAATTAACTCCTACGATTCAAGAGGAGAGGAAAAGAGTCTTCAAAGCTTATATATGAAGCATTTAGATTGCAATCCGGAGGTTTCAGTTTTGACACCATACTGTAAACTCTTTCTAAACTACTATTCTTGTTCCTAAATAATATATTTAGAAATATATTCCTAAATTGAAGCTGAAATTTATACTTTGATTGTACGTATTTGGAAACAAATCAGATGTTTCTTTATATTTCATGATAGAAAAATACCTACCTATAAATTACATCATCGAAATGATGTTTTAATTACAGCATGCTCTTAAAGTTCCGAACATACTGCTAGATTTGTCACGTTATATAAAAAAGTATACCCCTCCACAAACAATATTCACAGAAACCGAAGTTAATTAAACGAATTTTATAAGAATTTAAACCAATTTAATAGGAATTTAAGCGAATTTCATAGGAATTCAAGCAAATGAAATACGAATTTAATACCAATTTAATAGGAATTTAAACGAATGTAATACGAGTTCAAACGAATTTAATACAAATTTAAACAATTTTAATAAGATTTTAGTACGAATTTAATCAATTAAAGAATTAATAACGGAAGGAGAAAAGTTAAATTATTTTAAAATACAAAAATCTCTATATATAGCATGCATGTGCTCTTCTTATGGAGGTATGAAAAGGTTCGTTCTTAAAAGAAAATAAATAGAATGATTCACGAAATTTCCGGACAATATTTCTGGAAAAATCTTCATCCTATTTTATTGTTTGCGTAACTAGTTTTATCAAAACAAAAATGTATTTTCTTATGTAAATGACTTTATAAGATTCTGTTTGGTAAAAGTGAAATGTCGCTGTTGGCAGGCTTTTATGTTACAAAATAAGATTACGCGTTATATTTTGTGCAATAATTTCTGAATCTTTTGTTGAATATTTAATAAGTCGTTTTAGTGTTTATTTTTAAGATTTTAGCCCGCATCGCTTGCTTTTCTTTCTACAGCGTTCGCGTAAAAATTTTAGTTATTTGTCATATTTGACTTAAAAATCATCTTTTAATAAAACAGGTTTCATTGTTCCAAAGCTAAACAAATATTTGAAAAATGGAAGAAAATACAGATATATACTTGTCAAACTTTCTACTCTTCTCTATTTTATCAATTTGAGATAAATAAAGAATGAATAATAAAGATCTTGTCACTAAGAAAGAGGATCATCTGTCTAGCATACTTAAAGATAGTTCATATCTTAGAACTTTAAATACAAAAAATTGAAAATAATCTTGGTGTATAGAAGTATAATTTTTTATCAAATAAACTATTAAAGTTCAAGGCCTCGTAATAAATTGTATGTCCAAATGTTGCATTCATATAGCAAAAATATGATGTAATTTCATGTTATGGTGTTTGCATATATGATTACATCATACAGTGCGTTTGGTATTTTAGTGGACACCTGATAACTTTGTTGGACGGTTTTTTTAATGGTGCCCTTTTGTGACCTTTTTTTGTATTATTTATTTATTTAATTAATAAATTAAGAATTGAATTTTTTTTATTTTTGAAAGGGCTGTTAGGTTCAAATAATTATTCTAATAATTATTGGTACTACTGGTGAAAGACCAGTTCTGCTTACCAATTTAAATATGTCTTGATTGACTGGAAATAGTACTGATTTATGAAATCACTAATTTTTGCTAGTATTTACTTACTTAGCTTTTAGTAAGTGTCCAAAACCTCTAAACAGACCGGATCGTATAGTAATTAGAAAAAACCCAACAAAAATTGCGTTGATTAAAGAAATATTAATAATTATAATAATAGCAATAACTATAATAGCAATAACCCACGGTTCATGAACAACGGGCAATGAGACAGGAAATTAATAATAAATCAACGTTTATTAAAAATTTATTTATGGAAAAAACATACTAAATAAAAATTACAATTAAAACATTACAATTTTGAGACTTAAAAATGCCAGGATCATATTTTTTTTTTGCTAGCTACACAAAATAACAAAAATAAGTTCATTTTTTTCACAACGTGAATTTACAATGTAATTTAGTTACAAGATTAAAAAATTTTATAATTTCTTTCCAAAAAAAACAAAAAAAAACAACATTTAAACATATTGCTGGAAGAATTTATCCAGTGCTCAATTCAGAATTTGGGTCAACTTTAAAGCGACCATGGCACTAAAATCATTAATTCGCTTAATAATATTACGTAATGCACCACAACAAAATGAAAAATTCTCCTGTTTTTTTTTTATTAGGAGAGTAACATTTATTAAACATCTTGCATTCCGTTTAGGAATTAATACTGTTTTAAACACAATGTTACTATAAATCTAGACATCCTTCTCACATTGTTACACCAAATATCTACCAATGGCCAATTTTCCAAATAATGCTAATTTTAAATAGCATAAAAGGAAGATTAATGAAATCTATAAAGATTAAATGAACGTTACTTAGACATTATTTAAGGGTCTGGAAGGGAAGTTAGGGGTGGAATAAGAAAAAAGGAAATATTTCTTTCTCACCACTTCAGCTACATCTTTCTGCTTCGAAACCCCAGCACAAACCGGCGGTTGATGGCTGGAAAACTTTTCTACTCTCTACAAGGGGTTGCCAAACTTGGCATCCTTAGTACTATTCCCATTGGGGGAGAGCTACCCGCTCCATCCGGGGTTGGTCATATTTGATTATATTCATCTTTTCGGTGTAAGTTGGCGAGCCAGATGGGCCCCCTTCTTTTCACCCACTTTTCGGAGAAAAATGAAGCAATAATTCTTCTTTTATGATAATATAAGTTTTGTGAAACTTACATTTGCATCTGTGTACGGTGGTTACGTACAACTGAAGTGGCAGAGATAACGAGGGTTTCCTCTGGTTTTTTGTCAACGGTCCTGGGAGAAGTGCAATTTTATGACTTGAGAGATCAAAGGTGAAGTAAGGTCCAGTGTTCCCACTGTACCCGTCTCATTACTGAGATGAAAATGGTGCAATCTTGGAGGGGCCTGTTAGCACAAATAAAGGGAATGCTTGACTTAACATTTTAATGGCTTTATAGCCCAGCTGCACCTCGGAAATAGTTGAAAAGGCGGTTAAACGAGGGTGATTCATACATGAAAGAAAGAACGTTACACTTTTTAGGCTTTAAGTCAATACATTGGGATTTTCAGAAATAATTGCATAACACAATACGTACATCAATACTTTTAATTAATATATTTTTAAATTAGGAATATTTCCGAAATTGAAATCAATGTATAAGTACAATATGATGTGGCAATGATTACAAAAATATATGACGAAATATAGTAATACGTAAGAAGACCGATTATGCTGAGAAGCACATGAACATTTTAAATATAGAATTAATTAATTTAATCAAATTCTAATTTTGCCCAAAACCAATACTGCGGCACATTGACAATTGTAGTAGACACTCCACGGCAGTCCACTGTCCTTTTGATGAAAGTTTTGTTGGTGCTTATAGTCCATGATAGAGTATACGGCAGGCCTCGAATGGCTGCAAAACTCAAAAATTGTCAGTAAGTAACAGTAAAATATTTCGTACCATATTTCTAAGTCTCTGGTTACAACATGCAAAAGAAAAAATGATTATAAATTGTTATAATTTAAAAACTTAAAACAAAAGTTGAAAAAAAATGATGATGAGTTTTCACTGGGGTTGCTGGAGCGTAATCACTTGTTAATTATTTTTATATGTATATTAATGAAAAATAATTTTTAGCAAGGATAATTGTTATGTTGGGATTTCAACCCAACAGTTTCACATAAATTCTAAACAAAAATACAAAAACTGCGAATAGGATTTTAAAGAATGCCGAGAAACAATAATGTCTGGTAGAAAAATATTTTTTATATATATATCATCATCATCATCATCATATTCAACCATTATCTATCCACTGCTGGATGAAGGTCTCTCCAAATGCTTTCCACACAAGTCTATCCTGGGCCATTCGTTTCCACGTCACCCCAACCTGTTTTCTTATTTCATCCACCCATCTAGTTTGAGGACGTTTTCTAGGTCTTCGGTGGTCTCTTGGAATCCAGTTCAGAATTTCTGTTGTCCATCGTTGATCAGTTCTTCTTGCAATATGCCCAGCCCATCGCCATTTCAGCCCTTTTACTTTAACAATGATGTCCTCTACTCTAGTTTGCTCTCTCACCCAAGTGTTTCTTTTTCGATCTCTCCTAGTTATTCCAAGCATGCACCTCTCCATGCTCCTTTGCGTTGTCTGTAACTTTCGTATTGCTCCAACTGTTAGACTCCATGTCTCTGATCCATAAGAGAGGACTGGCAATACACACTGGTTGAAGACCTTTCTTTTTAGACACAAAGGCAATTTCCCCTTCAGGATAAAACTGTTTCTTCCAAATGCACTCCAGCCAAGTTTAATACGTCTGTTGAGTTCTTTCATAATGTTGCCATCCATTGAAATCAGCTGGCCAAGGTAAATATATGAATCAGCAATTTCTAGCTCAATGTTGTCAACTTGTATTTTTGTTTCCTCTACGAAATTATTGAACATGATCTTAGTTTTTTGTAGGTTCATCTTGAGTCCAACTTCTTTACTTCTAGTTGAGAGCTCCTGTACCATGTCTTGGAGTTCTGATGGGTTCGTTGAAAAAATAACAATGTCATCAGCAAACCGCAAATGATTTAAATATTCACCATTTATTTTTATTCCCTTGTTATTCCAATTTATCTGCTGAAAAATCATCTGTAAAGCTGAAGTAAAAAGTTTTGGAGAAATGGTATCTCCCTGCCTCACCCCTTTGCCAAGTTTGATAGTTTTGGTATCTTTATGTAACCGAAATTTTGCACTTGCATTTTTATACACACGTTTCACCATGTCAATGTACACATCCTCAATGTCTGTTGATCTTAAAGAGTTGATGACTGCTGATGTTTTAATAGAGTCAAAGGCCTTCTCATAGTCAATAAATGCCACACACAATGGAAGTTCATATTCATGTGTTCTTTCAATTAATTCTCTTAATACTTGAATATGGTCCACTGTACTGAATCCACTTCGAAATCCAGCTTGTTCTCTTGGTTGAGCTGCATCTAATTTTTTCTGCAGGCGATGTGTTAGCACTTTTGTGAAGATTTTATAAATAGCAGGTAACAAGCTAATTGGTCGGTAATTTTTCAAATCCTCTTTATCACCTTTTTTATGCAAAAGAATTACTGTTGCAGAATCCCATTGGTTTGGTATGTTACCGCTGTTAAGACATTTGGTAAAGAATTTTGCAAGTATGTCTTCTATGTGTTCTCCAGCTTCTTTTAAGATATCTAATGTAATGCCATCATCACCAGGGGGTCTTCCTTTTTTCATGATCTTTTTGCAAATTCTACTTCCTCTTTTAAGATTTTAGGAGCTGTTCCTTTGACTATTTCAGTATGTTTAATCCACTGTTCCCTTCATATAATTTTCTGTAGAATTCTTCAACTCTTCTAAGTATTTCTTCCCTATTTCTTGTTACGGTGCCATCCTCTCCTTTTAATGCAATGATGTGTTTCTTCCCAACAGACAAACTTACTTTAACATCCCTAAGGCTCTTGTTATTTTCAATGGCTTTCCTTACTAGCTCACAGTTGAATTTTCGTATGTCTTCTTTCATGCTTTTGCGCAGAGTTTTACAAAGTTCTATGTACTCAATCCTGGAACTGGTATTTTGATTGTCCACCTTCATATCTCTTTGCCTTTTCATGAGCTGTTTCGTCTTCTCAGATAATTTGCTATTGTGCTTTTTACATGTTACACCACCAATTTCCCCAGCAGTTTCAATTATTGTCTTAACAATGTTTTCATTTGCTTCTGAGATGTCAACTTCTTCAATAAGTCCTTCCAGTGCAGAAAAGCGATTTTTTAATTCCAACTTGAATGCCTCGGTATTTTCTTTTAATTTCTTTAAATCCACCCTCTTACATACTTGTTTCCTAATGAGCTTCTGCCTTTCTAGTTTAGTATTTAAGTGCATTTTACATCTCACCATTCGATGATCACTTCCAGTATTAAATCTGTTCAGTATGCTGCAATCTTCAATAATTGATTTCTTGTTTGCCAGTATATAGTCAATTTCGCTGGTTCCTCCATTGGGGTGTTTCCATGTCCATTTTCTTTGCGGTTTCTTCTTAAAAAATGAATTCATGATGCTAAGATTTTCAGCTTCGGCAAATTCTATGAGTTGATCGCCACGTTCATTCCTTTCCCCGTATCCGTATTTACCAACCGATGTCTCTCCTTGTTCCTGTTGTCCAATTCTTGCATTAAAATCTCCCATGATGAGCTTGATGTGTTGTTTCCCCTTGGTATGTAGCTGTTTGATTTCTTCATAGAATTCCTCAACCTCCTCGTCGGTATGGCTTGATGTTGGTGCATATGCCTGTACTATCTGAAGTTGGTATCGCTGGGTTAGTTGAACAACGAGCCTCGCTGCTCGATCTGACGTGCTTTCGACTTCAAGAAGGTAGTCTTTAATTCTTTTGTTGATTAAGAAGCCAACACCACTTGTTCTTCCAGTTTCCGTTCCTCTATAATAAAACAAATGTCCACTTTTAAGTTCCACCAACTCTTCACCTTTTCTTCTAACTTCACTGAGTCCTACAATGTCCCATTTGATCTTGTCAAGTTCTTCTTCCAATTCCTGAAGTTTTGCTTCAGAAGCAAGGGATCGTCCATTATACGTTGCCAAGGTCAATAACAAACGGCAGCCTGGGCCATTCCAGTGATTCTTAGCACCCCCTGCTTTCATGCCACGCTGACCGCTGCCTTGATCAGGAGCACTCCAGCACCTGGAGACTAGGGGCCATGGTTTTTGGTGTATTAGCATATTGGAGGAATTAGCCATCATTTCACCACGCTGGCTAGACGGGTTGGTGAATTAGCCCTCCCCTTCCGCCTTTCTATCCGTGCAGCAAATATTAATTTGCCTCATAAATAGAAAGCCCAGCCTGCACCACTTGAAGGCGGGGTAGGACACTAGGTTACTGGCCTGGCCGGTTCCACACATCGTCACATACGTTCAGCGTGTGGGTCTCCTTCCAGTTAGATACCAGCAACCCTTTTGCAGGCCATATATATATATATCGTCACATAAATGGGGAAAATGCAAATTTATGTAACAAATGTTGTTTGTTAATTTAAGGGACACTATCATTCCTGACTAACAGATGGCAGTGCAGGCGCTAAAAAATTTGCATATTGTATTCTTTCGATGCGTAGGTTCGTATAAATACCCGTGTGAACAGGTTTGAGTCTGCGAAAGCAGCGTTTGTAGTCATGTCAGAAAGGAAAATACTTACGGATTTCGAGAAAGAGGAAATTGTGGCTTTTAAACGAAATGGAAAATCCATTTTCAAAATTTGTCAGCTTATTCAGCGTCCAAGGAGTGCTATAGGGGCCTTTTCAAAAAGAAACCCCAAAAGGATCCACTCGAAAAACGGGGAGCGAAGCTAAAACTGAGTAAAAGAGATAAGCGGAACATTATTAGAGAGGCCAGTAACACAAGAAAGTCTGCTGCAAAAGTCCGAAACGACCTTAGTTAGCTCCCAGTTAAATGTTGGACAGTATAGAATGTGCTCTCTAATTCCAAAAATTTATCTTTTCGAAAAAGAAAGGGTAAACCATCTCTCACCCAAGTTCACAAACAGGAACACTTAAACTAGGCTCGACGACTCATGAAGTGGAACGATAAATGGTTGCAGGTACTTTTCACGGACGAAAAGAAATTCAACTTAGATGGTCCGGATGCTTTTCAACATTATTGGCACGATTTGCGGAAAGCGCCGCAATACTTTTCTCGTAGAGTTCAAGGAGGAGGGTTGATGACCATTTGTAGTGTCTTTGGCTACAACGGTACTACGCCTGGAGCTTTCATCGGCAGTCGTATGAATTCCACCTGCTATCAAGAATTTTTAAAAGAATATGCCCTCCCATATGCCTCATAAATATGTGGGGAAAACTGGATTTTGCAACAGGGCAACGCACCGTGCCATGCATCTATCTCCACCAAAAGATGGATAAATTCAAAAAAGTTTAAAAGTATGATTTGGTCGACACGTAGTCCTGATTTAAATCCTATCGAAAACGTATGGGATTATATTGTTCGTCAAATATATGCAAATGGGAAGCAATTCACGTCGGTTAATGCCTTAAAGGACGCTATTGTGGAAACTTGGTATCAAATCGATCCTAAGTATTTACAAACATTGATAGAATCAATGGATTCACGTGTCTTTAAAGTTATACGCAAAAACGGAGGATCTATCATGTATTAATGTACATAAAACGCTCCAATTTCAGTAAGTGTCCATTAAATTTTCAAACAAGATTGAAAGCCTCATCTTGATTTTGTTACATTTATGAATGATTTAATAAAGATTATTAATCTTCCACTTTGCAGAATACTGTTTTATTGTAGTATCTTTATTTTCATTTTCAAATTTGGCATTATTTCTCACGATAGTGCACTGTTATCAAGTGTCCACTAAAATACCAAACACACTGTAGTGTATTACTTGCACATATATTACTAAATTGGCATGCATAAATTATATATATATATATATAAAACACATAAAATATCCAAAATATTTATTGGGTGCAACTTCTGCAAATAAACAACTGAAAAAAACAGAAGAAAAAAAACAGAAAACAACAAAAGATATAGCAAATCTACACATAAATAAACATTCAATATAAAAACAGTAATATAACATAAATATTTAAATACTAAAATTTGTATTTTAAAATAGCCATCAGCATTTTAATGTAAAAATTAATAAATTTAATAAAAATAGGTAATTTAATATAAAATATAAAAAACATAAAGACAATAATTTAATATAAAAAGAAAAATGTACGAGGGTGGTTCAAAAAGTTTTTAGATACAAAAAAGTTTATAAAGCTAGAAGTTTCAATCTTTCATAGGTTTTTTTTCAAAACAAACTCGCCCCCCAAATACTATAAGCTTTTGAATCCGCACAAACAAATTTCCAAATCTTCTGCACCACGCTTTTTTTCTAGGCTTTCACGTTGGTCCATGAAAGTCTGCACTAATTCCTTGGAACTTGAAAAACAAGTTCCACGCAATTTATCTTTTATTTTTTGAAAGAATAAAGAGTAAAAAGGAGCCAAATCAGGTGAATAGAGTGGGTGGAGTAAAAGTACAATATTTTCTTGTGCTAAAAAATCCTTTGTTCTCTCGGCGAAGTTCAATCATATATCGTCATGGTACATGATCAGCCCCTAGTTCCTCACTTTGGCTGCTTCTCACGCCATATCTAGACACTTGTCGAAGACACACAAAAACATACCAATCTACGGTGACCGCTTTTCTGTTTTCCAAGGTTACTGACGCAACATGTCCAGAGTAGGAGGAATACCTGTTCCACCATTTTCTTCCCAACATTTCTCACTCGTCGAACTTTTTTGAGTGAAGATTGACCTGGAGATCACAAAAAAAAAGGATTTCTATTTTTCTTAATTAATTTAACTTTTTGATATTTAAATATGTAATTTCTTAAACTCGAAGTAAAAGGTATATGAAAAATAGCGTTTAATATTGCTCCCGTTGTTACCATTCCGCGTAAGTTACCCATTAAATCTTAGCGCCAATCCAAATATCATCATCTGATTCGGATACAGAAACTTCCTCGGGTTTATTTATATTTAATCGCGCGGAGATAGCCAATACCATGCTCTTGAAAATCCCACAGTTTTAAATGGAATCCGAACTTCCGCTGCCCTGGGAATTAAACCCCGAGCTACGGATCAACAAGAAAAAAAAGTAGAAAGCGCAGGGATATCAGGAGTTAAACTAATTTTTTACATGATTGATAAGCGCATTGCTACTATGCTAACTTAAGGAGGTACCGCATTCTGATCTTGATTCATATTGGCATGAACAAATGAATTGCAGCAGAAAAATTAATTTTCTATCAAAGGGAGATTGAGGTGGGAGAAAAAGTTGAATTGCAATACCATTCACACAAGCGTGAGCACATGTCTAAAATGAATAGAAAGCAAATCTCGTTATCGTGAAACTTCGAAGCAAGACGACAATTTCAATGAAGGAAAAAACGCGAAACTTCGCAATTCCAAAACAATAATAAATCTCCTGTCGAAATAATCCTAAAACTTGTCAGTAACGCAGCGATTGATTGTGTTTCTTGGGGAATATCAGATATGCTTGTATGGATGACGTTAGTAGTTTTAGTTTATACGTAACAGCATGCCAGCTAGCAGGAAGTTTTCGAGGATCTGAATCGGGAAATTAAAATTGTTCTAAGAAGAAGTATGTTGAAATGTGTACTTCTTTATATTTAATGACTTTCCTGTCGTGATAGCATATTGTTTTCATGCTTGGGGAAACAAAAAAATATTTGAAGAAGGGAGGAAAACACTATTGTATACCTCATATTTACAAAGTAGGATCTAGCTAAAGCTACGTATACGCACACAGATATATGTATACATAAAGTAGAAAGGCTAAGAAACAGAGATGAGTAGAGTGCTATTTCCCACCCTTTACCACACTATCTATGCATTTATGTAAAATATGCAGAGCAAGGTTAAAAACATTTTTAAAATAATTCAGAATACGTATCAATGGATGAACGTTGAAATACACAAATATGGTCATCCATCACGCACGCACACAAACACACATACATGTATACATACATACATACATGTAGGCAGAGCATAATCCAGTGTGAAATATATAACATATAAAGTACAATGCTGCTTATTTTCCTTGTTTTTCCTATCACTAAAATTGGAGCTGAATTTTATTTAGGCGGAAAAGGATTTTCATTAATTTCACTAACATGGCTCCGAAGCGTTACATTAATAATCAAGTAATTGAAATAGTTGGACATTCGTTCATTTACAGTTTGTTTGAGTCTTTGGACGTTTCTTTTTTATAAAATTGTGAGGTAAAGCGAGATCCCGCTTGAGGTCAAAAACCAAGACCAGAAAGGGCATAGGGTTGGTGCTAATCCGGGTTCTCTCAGTATTTTCTTCAACTTGGCGCCCCTGTCTAGATATCAGCCTGGAGAAAAAATATGCATATTAACAAGGAGAGCGATGGTGCGATTACCTCATTCTTGAACCGTGATTATATCACCGAAAATGAAATGAAAAGTAGGGGAAACTTACCTGAAAATAGTAACCGGAAACAAATTGTCCCTCCCTCCACCACCATGAAGGATTTCTGGGTACATCTTTGTATATTACGATGCTACCGTTCTCTAATGAAAAAATAAATTATAATACGTTGACAGAAATTTAATATTTACCTAATATGCATGAGAATACATTCAATTTTTGGCTTCTAAAAAAATAGTGTGAACTGCGTTTACTTTAGATCTTTAATAATGCTTCAACTTTATTTCTGATATAATACGTTTTTAGATTATAAGTTGGAATGTTTTTTTGCCTAAGGGTCTAAAAGGAAAAGAAAAAAAGTTATCACGAACTTGGCAGGATTCGAATCATGGCTTCTCTTTTATAAAAATACAAAAAATTATTCAGGCTGAATCACATTACAGTTTGGTCTAAAAGACGCCCTGAAACACCATGCTATTCAATGATTTTCTTGGGCAGCAACGTGTAAAAATTGTGGGGTCTGACAAAACCCGTACTGCCTAAGGGAATAACGATGAGTTAATATTGGTGAAGAAAAAAATATGGACACGTAAAGTAAAATAAAGAAATAAAAAAGAGGGAGGTGCATAAAAGGATAAGGAAATTTTGTTTATTTGTAATCCAACAGATTTCTTCGGAGATGCTTTTTGTAAAAGAATAGAGGATTCAGAGATTGGAAATCTGGATGTAGGATACTCCATACACGACGAAAATTACAAACAATGCGCACCATAATCCGATTTGTTAGGCAGTAATCCTAACATGGGGCTTTTTAATTATAATATGATGAATATGGTTTGCAAATGTGGAGAGATATGGCGAGGGAATGTATTACCTCTTATAACTGTGAAACAAAATACAAAGTACCCCAGGGCGGAAATTGACATACAAATCGTTAAACATTGGTAAAATAGAAAAAAGCAATATAAAAGCTTTCAGACACGTCAGCTGCAATCCCTCGTCAGAAATAATGACTTCTGATGAAGAGCTATTGCTAACGCATCCGAAAACTTGGGAATTTCCTTTTGCTGCTATTTTACCAGTGTTCAATCTTTTCTGTGCAAATGCTTTATAACCAAGTACATGAAGTTAATTGAAAAGAAGAAATCGGTTTCTATTGTTACAGTCATTAGATTAGTAAGTTGAGAGGAAGTGAAAAAGTCGTTTTCGAAGCCTGGTGTTTCGGCTAAGATTTGCCTTTGTTGTTGAGCCCCAAATTAATCAAATTAATAAGCAATAGTACAGATTAGGAAAGACCAAGGAAGAGAATAAGGAACACCCAGCAGTCAAAACAGTAGAACAGAAACTGAAAAGTCGTTGGTTTGAATTCAGCTTAGGTGTATTATACATGGTCAACTAGTTAGTCTTTAGCATCTTACCAGCAAAAAATGAAGAGTTTTACCTTGAATTTGAAAATATGGAGTGTTAGAAATTAAAAAGTATGTAATTTATTCGTGTATCTTTTTCGGTCTTCTTTATGAGTTTGGAGTGTTCGCTTTCTTTTTGGTTTTACGGCTCAAAGACTACAGTGGTCATGCTGCGCCGGGACCTACTGTTTTCCGAGGAATCCGAACCTCTTAAGGCCTAGGGAACCAAACCCCGGACTACAGTGAGCAGTGCGATCTTTATGAGATCTCTGAGTAAGCGTTCTTTTTGCACTGCTGGGAGTCGAACCCGGATTAGCCGCGCAATAGGAGAACGCGTTACCACACTGCGCCACCGCAGGGCATTTGGAGTGTTCATTCTTGGACATTAGTCCTGCAGCAGCTCAATGGTAGTGCATATCCTCTAGCTACTCATAGCATGCCGCTACTTCGGGTTTGACTCCCGAATGTAAGGAAAAGAACACTTATTCCAGTAGAAGCTCTTTAATCCGGCATCGATCGAGCTGCTCGCGTTCGGTTTTTCCGGTGGATTGGGGCGTTTTCTTGACCTTGACCGCCAGACATGGCAGATGAAACTAAAGTCTCGAGGAAACAGGCTTCTGATACATTAGATACATTTATAAAATTTGCCGAATCCAATAAAAGCTATAACTCCGTGGAAATCATAAATTTGTGTACAATCTGCAATGATTTTTTGAAAAAAAGATCCGAATTACGGAGACAACGTGATATCACAGACTTTTTAAACAGTAACGCTGATGTGTATTTTTCTTGCCAGAGAGCAGCTTACTACAACTTGTTTTAAATATCATTTTACTGTATTAATTTTTCTTTGGTATTCCCGTTAAAACCATATTAACGTTCGATAATCCGGCAAGGCCGTGGTTCCGAACGGTCAGAATTGAAGAACTCCTACTGTAACTAACTGCACACTGTAATCTGTGAGTAGGTTTCCTAGGCATTATGAGTTTTCGGGTTCCTAGGAAATTGTAGGTTCACGTGGCGCCTAGGTAACGCGTTCGTCTATCGTCGTATTAACCCGCGTTCGACATGAAACGCTGCTGTAGGACTCATTCCGGTTTCCTGACCACCGAAGTCCAGGTATTGCTTCCTTTTCGCAGCAGAGCTTCGAATTCCCGGAAAATTGTAGGCCGCGGCGCAAAGGGGCCTTCGCCTTCCTCTGCCTGTAAAAATATAAAGAAACAAACTCTTGGACATAGATTATGTGTCGCCGATAAATTAACTCCGCAGAAGTCAAACTACATGGCGTTATATAAAAGACCATGCTCTGAAATAAATAAACTATGTAAAGTAACGGTGATAAATTAGTTGAAACGAAAATACCTTGGCACGAAAATGAATGAACATAAAACTGATGGTAAGGGAGTAAGTTTTAAACAAGGTGCTTATTTAAATATTTGAATTATATATCACAAGGCTCTGCAATGGATCAGTCGAAATGAAATTGATCACTGAATGTGAACATCCGAGAAAAAGTGTGCTGATATAAAAGCTGGCCCTCTCAGGCTTTAGTATACAGCCTTGATCAAAAGTATTAGGCACCCCACTGAAATCCCTTTATTTTAAATTACTAATGTAACTAAATGTTTGTAATGCAACTAAATGTATGTAATGTAATTTCAAATTCTACTACGTATGCAACACAGGCGTAGGCAGAAAGTTCATAAGGGGGTTATAGGCTCAATGGGGGAGGGGGGGGGATTGCAGAGCTACAACTCACATATTCCTATGTTAAATATACAAAATTTCGTACAATGTTGGGGGTTACAACCCCATCAGCACCCCTGCCTATATCGGTGGTATAGAGTTACAAGTAATTTCAACTTTTTACTAAGTATACATTATAAAACAAATGAGGCCAATTTCATGGAACACACGTCATCCAACAGTTCAAATTAAGAAAAATTAGAGTGCTCAATACTTTTGATCAAGACTGTATATACAATTGTGATCGTCATCATTTTATTCAACTAAGAATCTATGGAAGTAACTGTAATAATAACGGTCAGTGTGTGCAAAATACTTTCTAACTCTACATTATTATTTCTTATTAAATTGGAAAATAATACTTAGATTATGTAGTTTTTTCATAAATCACAAATTAGCTAATAATTTAATTTATTTAATTAAATTTTGCTTCGCATGGTAAAGTAAAGTTGAAATTTGCTATTATTTCTGAAAGTTATTATTATATTCATGCTGTTCGAAAAAAATATCTTTGGTGCTGACTCTATTCCCCTCCAGTTATGTTCAAGAAATTATGTTACATGTTTTGAAATTAAATTTGCATTATAAATGTTATTTTGTCTTTGTCCTTCACGAGTTTCGAACTCGAGCTGCTGAATTATTCTGCTACTCATCTGTCAGTCGGAAGAAAACAGAAACTATACTTTTTTGCAAAATTTCCTATTTCGTATTTTGAAGTTAATATATTTATAAAAGGATTTTAAAATTCAATTATGGACTCTAGGGACAGCGAGTTACGTAGATATGATTTTCTAAAATAATATTGCGAGTGTGTGTTATCAAAAATTATATGTAATTATTTTAGATCATATGTTGTTTACGTGTTATTGGAAACTTCGAAAAAATTACACATATAACATGTTTTATACGCATAATTATATATAATTTGGAGGGAAGTTTATTGGAAATTATTAGTATTTATTCATCGTTAAATTTACATACAACAAATTGACGAAATATAATTTTAGTGGCTTGATCAGCAGTCGGGGAAAAAAACGAACAACCAGCTTGATTACTCCCCACCCCCACACCCCAACTACCCAAATCATATAAAGGCACGCCTCAGCCTATGTCGATGAAGTGAAAATACTTACCAGATTACTGTTAAGAAGCAACTGATAATTAGTAATACATAGAATTATAAAATATAGTGCAAGATTCCAAATAAAAGCAGAGTATCCACGTATACTAAAATATTCAAAAAGATACAAAAAATACTCTAGAATACATGATCATTAAAATGCAGAATATTGGGTAAAAATACAATGTAAAAAATCACTAAATGTACGAATTAGGCTACGGTTCTAAGAACACATACGCATGGTTATAAGCAAGTAGAAGATGCAACATAATTCAAGAGTGTTTCCAATTAATATTTCTGGTTCCGACACACACACACACACACTCTATTAGATGACTTACTAATAATATATGATGAAGTTCTTGTAACTGCAATTAAAAAACCGTCAAAGATTCAAATTTTACAAAATAGGAAGACCTAGGACTCCTAGAAAAGAGAGCTGGCGCATATCCGCCATATTTTTGCCATCGTATCACGTGATCCCATTCACTACTGTGTTAACATTGAGTGATTTACAAACGTGTTATTTTTAATGAAATACGGTGAAATGTGTGGGTGTTCCGCTGAGAATTGTTCTAATCATTCGAGGAATAAATATAGAATGTGTTGATTCGCAACAGATCCTGTAAGAAGAAAATGGATTATTAATTTTCCAATGGTAAACGTTGTTATGAAACCGGAAGTGTACAAAAGAATGGCGGCTGAGGCGTTGGCCTAGACTTCTAGGGGCTCTAGGAGGACATATGGAAGCAAACAAAGAACGTCATCATGAAAATTGTTTTCCCAAATTCCAAAGACAGGATGAATGCCAACTGTTTAGAATACGCTTACAAGTTAATCCAGTTGCTAACTGGTCATGGACGGCTTGGCCAGTATTTCCAAAGATTCCGTCTGCGTGAATCTTCTTTTTCCTGCTTCTGTGGCGAAACTGTCCAGCAGACTGTGGAGCATGTTATTCTGCACTGTCCAACCCTGGAACTTGTTAGAATCGACATGATTAGAAAAGCGGCAATCTATGGTAAACGATGACCACTGGAACTTAAAGAAATGATTTCTAAACGATTTTCGGCTGCTTTGTTTCTTTAGGGTTTTTCAATTCAGCTGAACTTCTTGGAAATCTCCCAACTGTTGTGCGTTTATCGAATTCCACTAATCAGCTGGACTTTTGTAAAACATTTCACTGAGTGTTACAAGCTCTTTACATTAACTCAATTGCTTCTTTTGTATATACTTATATATATGCACCCCACACGCACGCAACCCCCACACACAGCTATATATATATCATCATCATCATCATATTCAACCATTATCTATCCACTGCTGGATGAAGGTCTCTCCAAATGCTTTCCACACAAGTCTATCCTGAGCAATTCGCTTCCACGTCACCCCAACCTGTTTTCTTATTTCATCCACCCATCTAGTTTGAGGACGTTTTCTAGGTCTTCGGTGGTCTCTTGGAATCCAGTTCAGAATTTCTGTTGTCCATCGTTGATCAGTTCTTCTTGCAATATGCCCAGCCCATCGCCATTTCAGCCCTTTTACTTTAACAATGATGTCCTCTACTCTAGTTTGCTCTCTCACCCAAGTGTTTCTTTTTCGATCTCTCCTAGTTATTCCAAGCATGCACCTCTCCATGCTCCTTTGTGTTGTCTGTAACTTCAGTATTGCTCGAAATGTTAGACTCCATGTCTCTGATCCAGCGGCGGCTCGTAGTTAGAAAAATAGGGGAAGAGCCTTACAGAATCAGCCCCTCCTCCCCGAAATTAAACCCTGGCTCTGTCAGTGATATGAGGAGATAGCAGTTTCGAAATCTATTTAGTAATGATTTAGCTATTTTCTGTAAATTAAATTAATTCTTCTGTCCTTTAACGCTGCAAATTTGTCTGATAAGTCATAATAAAAGGGTTTTTTCTCCATAAGCGTCACTAATACATCTTTTTTGAATAGAAATATTCATTAAAGAATAAAGTCTCTCTTGCGAAATAGTATTTCTTGAGTAAGTTTTTATTCTTTT
>QLNU02015003.1:37160876-37179135 GCA_006491805.2 Dysdera silvatica | reverse complement strand
AAATAACGTAGATTACGAGCCGAAACTTAACTGATTACGGTTTTAAAACACGAATACACTAATAAATTCAATTGTAAGATGCTAATTCCTAACGCATCTTCCTCCTTATAGCTCATTTACTTAATACATATTATCTTTCGTGCTCGTAAAAATCGAGAAAGATTACTGTTTTGTTTGTTTGTTTTGTTTGTTTTGCTTTTTTGGTTGACATTTCACAAGTTGAAAATGATATATTTTTCTGCAGAGATTTGTGAAGTACCCTTTGTTCCCTAACACAAGTATAATCCGCAAATGTGCACTTGCAAAAATATCCGTAAGAGTACTGGTGCAAGTATTTTTAAGAGTACTTGTACAAGTATCCATCAGTGTCCAAAAGTGTCCGTAAAAGTACTTGTACAAGTACCCGTAAGAGTGCTTGTAAAAGTATCCGTAAGAATACGTGTACAAGTATGCGTAAGAGTACTTGTACAAGCACCTGCAAGAGCGCTTGTAGAAACATCCTTGAGAGTACTTGTACAAGTATCCGTAAGAGTACATGCACAAGTATGCGTAAGAGTACTTGTAAAAATATCCATAAAAGTGCACTTGTACAAGTATCCGTTGGTGTGTACTTGTAGCATAAGACGCACGCACTAGAATCCTTCCTCTTCTGGATAATAACAATTATTCTTCCTCTAAATAAATCTTTCACAAACATGCGATTTCTCTTTATAATATTTAATCGTGGTAATTCTATATTGCTTTGCAGTTTCCATACGTCGTCTAGTATTCATTTGATTCTAAGATATCAGTTCTTAATCAAGCTTTTCTAGCTGTAGATTCCATAGTTCTTTCTTCTTTCCTTACGGAAACACAAATAACTAATTTTGAAAATTTTGGATCTAAATGTTTTTACTTCTGTTAACTTCAGCTTTTTTGCATGGGGGTTGGTTAAATAATTTCTGTCGTACCAATACAATATTGATACTAGCTTCGTATTTCTTTTATCCGTAAGTCTTTTTCTGTATTGAGTATTGCTTTCACTACAGTCTTCATTGATATATATTCTATTAATTATACATAATTAACTGCAATGGTTTTGTTCCTTATGGATTCCTACGTCCATTCATTTTGTGGTTGTTCTTTGAAAAAGAAGTTTACCACTCTAAAATTGTCGGCTTCTAAGCATTCGATTAGCTGATCATCTCGTTTATCTTTCTAACTAGATCTATGGGTAAAGCCATGGTATTTTGGGTCGTGATTGTCAAATTTTAAAATTTAAATACACTATGATGTTTTGGATATCATATTAAAGTTAATAAACTATATCATTATAATCTTACATGTTTATGCAAAATAATGTGTATATTATTTAATTAACAACACCGAATTTGAAAAAACATTGGAAACCCAGTTGCGGAAGAATATTACTTCGTGTCTTTTCATGTCCTTCCTTAACGACACACATTTTTCAATGTATATTTTTTTTATACTGCAGGAAAATGTTGATAACATCTTAATTAAAAGTAGTATTAGGCCCTTTTCTTAAAATGACTTACGAAAAACATTGCAGTTTAATATTTTGATAGTGTAGAAAACATTAACCATGATGTCGTTCTTCCGTAACATTTTGAATACCATGGCTTTACCCCTAGCTTTTCCGTTGTTTTATGTTTCACCAATCGCAGAATTCTTGCATTTAAAGTATTCTGAAATTATCTGCATACCGATAATGTAACGCACTACTAATGCTATAAGTAACCAAAAATTGAACTTCCGAGAATTTTCCGTTTGAAAGCCTGTGCCTTTAAGTCAGATCAACAAATTTTGTAGTATTTTTTTAAATATGGTTGATATTTATCACATTTAAAAACTTATTACAAAACTATATTATTTCATCTGAAGGTATAAACTTTTAAACTTTTTTCTTTTCTTTTCTTTTTTTAAGTTCAATTATTACACTTAAGAAATTGAAACCTACACCATCGATAAGATATATAGATTCTCTTAACAAACGTAAATCTTTTATTTCTCGAATATAAAATAATATAACATTGTAAGTAATATTTTTCCTAATTCCATCTTATAGGTAGACGTTATTTTTCCTATTTAGTTTTCTTCATTTCCTGACGTAAAGTTATTTTCTTCTTTTGAGTGTCAACATTTTTATATAAACTGATTTGTGTTTAGCAACTTTTAAATAATTGGCTACCATTCTAAACTCCTTTCTCCCAGTATCTGCAGCGTATGGAATAGGTGAAAATTTTATAAATAAATCAATAATTTTATTTTTCAACTTCAAAATATGAAAGCTTCTTGTTAAACAGACTGTTAAAAATGTTTTTAAGTTTTGATGAAGAATAAAATGTTCACTTAGAAAAAAAGCGTGAGAAGATTTTAAAAAATTCTATGGAAATTCAACGCTTTAACCAGTTGTTAGTTTCAATAAAAAAATAAAGAATAACGTTTAGAATCTTTACATAAATGAATTTTGAGTTAAAAAATCTCGTAATCATAACGTTTCAGGAATTTTCAGCGTTTTTTAACGAACTAATTAATTTTGGTGTTAAAATAATTAATTTGCAACCTGTACAAATAATTATCTGAGGTCAAGAATGCGAATTTGAGAAAAATTGTTTCATTTCGAGTTTTATTTCTTATATGCAAAGTGTCCCTTTTCAGACACGTTCTTATGAAATTTTAATTAATTTTTTCTAAATTTTACAACATTGTACATATAAAATTAAGTAAAAAGAAACAAATTTTGACTAAATAAAGAATATGTAAAATGATAAAAAATATATGAAATATAAAAACCCTCCGAAAAATTAAATATTAGAAAAGTAATTATTTCATTATTTGTTATCACATTGCGCGACGAGCATCAAAATAGAATTATAGCCATTTTTTTGGACAACAAAATAGTTCATAGTTTTACAGGCACGTAAATTTATGTTCTTGAACCAAAGCTTAGTATTTTCTTCTTATTCGCAATCCTTGAATTGCAAATTATGTATTTGGACGTTTTCGCAAGGGCGGTTTTTTTTGGACGTTTCCAAAAATAAACAAAATCAAAACGGAATATACGGAATGCACGTCACAGGAATCAGAGACAATAGATGTATAGGATATGGAGCTCAATGAAGTACAAACTTTCGGATACGTGGAATCAGCATTGAAAGAAAAAGTGAAAGAGGCATCAGAAGCAGGATTCATGCTGGATGGCTAAAATGACGTGACATGTCTAAAATCCTAGTAAGCAAGAAAAGGTCCAAAAATCTGAAAGGCAAAATAAAGAAGAGGGGGAGTCAAAGTCTTCAGATCTTGCATGATGTATGCATCTGAGGGTTGAGTTTTAAAAGTAGAGGAGGAGAAAATGCTCCATATGGACAGAGAGGCGCATGCTGGGAGCATCCATGAAGAGTTAACTCTAAAAAGTAGGAATCGCATCACTGACATACGAAAGGAAATGAAAATACTAAGTACGATAGAGAACATCAGAGAAAAAAACCGCTAGGATGGAATGGAGATCTCCTGAGCGGGGGAAAAGCACAAACTTACACTTACTTTTACATAGATTGATTAAAAGCGGATGATTATGTTGGTGGGGTGTTTGTGAAAGTTTTATACAGAATCAACAACTGCCAAAATTACGCTCAATTTTAACTCCAACTGTCATCTGTATTGATTCACTAAACTTGACGCAGAGCGTGGCTTTATTCAAAACCTTACATCGCTCTGGAATCTGCAGAGTTTACAAACAACTCGGGGATATATGGAATGTATAGTATATTGTGGAATCCTGTTGGATTGTTGGTCATATTGGTATTTTTAATGATGGGTAGGGTGATATTGCTGTAAACACAGCAACTGCAGAACCTGATATTATGACCAATCCGTTCCAGGATTTTAAAGCTCATATCTTATCTCTACAAAGAAGTCAGTTGGAGTGTAACCAGAAAACTTTTAATAAAAAAATTGCTCGTCCTTATCAAACCACGAATTAAAATGTAACAGTTTAGTTACAAGAACTACCATCATAAAGAGCTCACTTTCGTAAGATTCGCATCATTCACAACCACTTCTCCTATCAACGTCTGTTCAAAAGAGAAGTCGCCCCGATGTGTGCTACTTATGACGAACCATCAAATGTTTGGCATGTTTTATTCATTTACACAAATTTTAACCACAGAAGTCAGTAGCTTTTAACCGAAATGATTTTAACCTTCGTGATATTTTATGCAATTCTTTCAATCACGAAATTATTTTTTATTTTGTATCAATATTGGTTTTTTCAAATCTCATCTAATTTTATTACATCGTTTCATTTCAATGTTCTTTTTACACATTTTTACCATTATAGTTTTACATTGTTTTCATTTTAAAACCGCATAAATGTTCTTATCTTGTTTGACTCAGAATGACACTCGTTATCCTTGCGCCATAAAAACGTAACCAAACAACCACCTCCCTACTAAAAAGAGTGGGGAAAATAGAGCAAACTAACGGAAGATGTTGTGAAGACCAAAGTCAAGGAAAGGGCCTTTGGTATGTGGCTGGCCTTGGTTTAAGAGCCAGCGATAAGCAAACGTGGAAATTTCGCTGTCCTGTCGCTAACTCCAATAGAGAAATAGCGAAAAGGAGAAGGAAGGAGAAAAAGAAGAACATATTTAAATGTATTCTGCATGTTGTAATATAATAAATTAAAATATATGTAGCATTATAATTGTATTATATTAAAATATAATGCCGTTATAATATAGGAGGCAGCTTTTCGACAACTGGGTCTTAACAATACAGTAAACTCTAGTTTATGCACAGTAATAGGAGGCGCCACTATAACAGATAGTCAGAGGCGCCGAGAGCTAAGGCGAGGTCCCCAGGCTCACTTTGACAAGCCCCCATATCCCCTTCCCTGGGCCGGGCCCCCATGCCCCCCACCTTGGGGCGGACCCCCAAAGCATAGGTCCTTGCCAACGCTGGCCCATAGTCTTCATCCGGGACCCAGGATGCAGCCCCTGCTGCCTCCCCTCTATTCGGCTCTGCAGATAGCCGAATTATCGGATAATCCGAAAATCGACAAATAATAGTAGAATTATTGAGTAAATATTAAAATTTAAAACTACGCATTATTAACGCAGATAATCACAGATTATGACATAGTATATGTAGTAAAATCTGAAGTTATTGAACCCCAAAAAAAAAAATATTTTATTTTGGAGAATAGCCTTTATTAAGATGTCACGGGAACGACCACACAGCGATGGTAAGAAATTTCCCATAGTGATTTCTAATGTTAAGTGCCCTGCAGAATATTATACATGTATTATATGTGGAAAAGCAACTAATGCTTAGCCACTATTTTTAATACGATTCGCCACACTTTCCAGCTTCACAAGTCTTTTCAAATTATATCAATGAGTTTTGGTTTGAAATGACGTCAGGAATTCAAAGAGGATTGCAATTTTATATGTATATAAAAATGCAACAAGATTATCGATTTATCATGGCGCTGAAACTTATGTAAGAAATACTGTATACACTATTTCTTACTTAAGTTTCAGCGCCATGATTAATCGATAATCTTTCGTGGTGCAGAACAATGCACCACGAATATTTTTTTGATTATTTAAAGATTACCGATTACTTAAAGATTATAGACTACTTGAATATTATAGACTACTTACAGATTATAGACTATTTGCAGATTATCGATTACTTAAAGATTATAAACTACTTAAAGATTATAGACTACTTAAAGAGTATCCATTACTTAAAGATTATCTATTACTGCGGACAACCTACAACACAGATAAGGGGAAGTTAACTGAAATGAAATGAAATGCCTATATAACATTATTCTTGCTAACATTTTTGGTTGGCTGTCTTCTGATGTTAAAAATACTATTCGAAACAGGATTTTAATTTCATTAATTGTTGAAATGAGAGTTCGCCTGAGAGCAACTGATTAAAAATGGTGGATAGAAATCAAATCCGTAAAATAGGTGGTCATTTTATATATAATATTATAAAATAAAATGTGTCATTGAAAAAAAGTTTTGCAAGAAGATAAGACTTTATACTCTCCGCCAGTTCCAAGCTACCCGTTATAAGCAATTTATTTTTACGTTCGTTCTAAGAATTCCGTTTTATGAAAATTATTAATTATACGTCGCTTAGTTCTGTCCCATAATGTTTCTAATAAACATTAATATTGTATTTTAAATATAAACTATGGACCATAACTCCAATTGCTTCTCAAATGTTTCTGTTTCAGTACTCTTTCCTTAACGTTGGAAATTGCTCTTTCCATCAATTACTCATTAGGGTAGATAAATCTCAAGTTTCTTTCAAGGAGGAAGAATATCGCATTACGGATTGTTTAAAAGCGACAATCATCAATTACAACTATAAATTGACATGCTAACGTCCTTAATACGTTCTCACCCATACTGAAATTGAAGAGCTGGCTTATCAATCTTGAACAAGAATTTCTGTGTTATATGGTCCCCATTTCCCTTCGAATGCATAATTCAACGAGCCACGTTCTCAAATAAACATTTTATCTCCGAGAATTCTGAAATTAATTTTATTTGGGCGAGCTACTAATCCTCTTTCGAAGCTGGCTGAATAAACATCTCAAGTCCTCCTCGTATTCTCCCTCGGTTCGGGACAATGGGAATGCTCTTTGGAGAGTCTATTTTCTACTCCAGCAAGGGAAATCTCTCACGTATGTGTAAATAAATTTATAATAAATTTCTTTTTGCTTCAAAGCCAAGTTCTTCAGCAAGTTAGAATACAAATAATCAAACATTGATAGTTCAACAACTTGCAGAGAAACAGGACTTTCTGAAACCTGGTAGGGTGCGATTTCACGTCTCTTCTTCTCCGGAGAAATGTCCTAACCACCAACCTTCAGGTGACCTGATACTCCTTTTCCTGCAAGCGTTTATAAAGCTTGTTCATTAAGAACTGATTATTCTCGGAAAGTATGCACTACATTGACTGAGATTTAAACATCAGCCGACACCAGATTTTTTAATAAGCGACAGCCAAATAGCATGCCGCAATTGGGTAATATAAACGGCTTTTTATTTTCATCCGAGTATTTTTCCAAGAATAATTAATTCATATTGAATGCGCTTTATAAACTTTCGCAAAGAGAGGAACGTAAGATCACATGTAGTTTAGTAGTTAGATCAATTCTCCGGCAAAGCGGAGACGTGAGGTAATGCCCACAAGGTTCCTAAATTTCTCTTTTCCTGCAAATTGTGTTATAATAATTTCCATAATCCATGGTTAAGAATGAAACAAAAAATCATTTCTGTAAACATTTATAGATCCACAAGGTTCATTCCTTTTTCCTTTCATAGTTTTACTATTCATGAATTCTTAGCCACCTGCTATAATACTCATTACGCACCTCGCTCAGGCATAAACTCTGCTTTACATATTTATATGCATGCATTTACAGATTTTAATTTAAACTTCATTTTTGAATTTTTACTGAATAATTTTTGGTGCAACTCGCAGGCCTAGAGTTTTCAAAATTATTGGGGGCCCAAGCACATAATATAGATGATTCTACATTAAAATATATGTAAAATTGAAACTTATTGGGTGGCCTGGGCTCCGCATATACATATAACTCTACAACATGGTGCAAATAAAACACAGAATATCTCTGATCCACATTTACCCAACTACAGTTCATACGGTTACATACAGTTCATATCCTGTACATACAGTTCATATCTTGTACATACAGTTACATACAGTTCATATCCTGTACATACAGTTCATTTACCAGTATAATACTCTATACATCAATTGCAATATTACTGATAGCCATAGATTCGCACGTAGATTTATATGGGTCCGTAAGCAGCCCCTCCCCTAAACATTTAGAATAAATTGCAATTTAAATATGTTGTAATATATAATATATGTAATACTATAATATGTGCTTACACACCACCGAAATAATTTTGAAACATTCACGTTGCTATTTCTTGTAGTCGTTTATTTTAATCGAAAGTATCAAGATGTATATGAGTGAAGAAAACTGCCCTACACGAGTTTTTAAATGATCATATAGTAATATATATAGTATATAATAGTAATATCTATAGTATATAATAGTAATATCTATAGTATATAATAGTAATATGTATATAGTATATATATAATAATATCTATAGTATATAATAGTAATATATATAGTATATAATAGTAATGTATATAGTATATAATATTATATGATTATTGGTGCATAGTACATAGCGATTGTTATATAATTCCATACATTTGTAACCTTCATATTTTACTAGAATGAGCTCAATTTTTTAGGGGGAGGGGTGGACAGGTCACCTCAGTTATAATACACGAGAAATAATAGGTTTTCAATATCATCCATACAAAAATATACAGACAATGTCTTTTTTTAGTTAGATTTCACAAGGAATCACTCACTATCTTTATTATTCTAATGATTTAGACTCAAATGAGCATTGTAATATGTTTCATTGTGAGATTTACGTAGCAAGGACATCAAGGGTATTATTATGCCTCTACCGTGTTTTTTCAGAACCCTAGGAACCCGCGAGACATCACTAAGGGTTCCGTGGAGAAGAATAATGAATAGTCGAGTTTGTTTTTTGTGTCGTCAATAAACTTCTTATATAATACTCTTAATAATACAGAGGCGGAGGTTTGTTTTTTAATTAGCTATCAAGAAAAGTATTTTATTTTCCCTTTGAGTTTATAGATGACAAAAGGGTGTATTAATTAATAACGATGCATATAATAGTTTCTAAGTAAATGTTCTTCGAACACGAGTATTATTATGAAGGTTCTGTAGGGACAAAAAGGTGGTTAACAAATGCTGACTTTTAGCTTAGAAATCCCACTCCCTGACTACAGTGAGTAGTCAGTTGGTAAACGTCCTTTTTTTGCCGCCGTTATGAGTCGAACCCATGATAACAGCAAGCTGGATGAGTGCGTAACCACTGCACCACCGCAAAGCCTGTTATGGTCCGTATTTGAGGGAATGATGGGCTGATACACAAGAAAATATTTTTCTGGTAAGATTAAATTTTATAACGATGTGATAATGGTTTGGTTCAAGGCATTTCCTTCGTTAGGCCATATTTCAATAAACTGAAAAACTCCATCGTAATTTGTTTTTTATATTTCAGAGTTGATGACTGCTGATGTTTTAATAGAGTCAAAGGCCTTCTCATAGTCAATAAATGCCACACACAATGGAAGTTCATATTCATGTGTTCTTTCAATTAATTCTCTTAATACTTGAATATGGTCCACTGTACTGAATCCACTTCGAAATCCAGCTTGTTCTCTTGGTTGAGCTGCATCTAATTTTTTCTGCAGGCGATGTGTTAGCACTTTTGTGAAGATTTTATAAATAGCAGGTAACAAGCTAATTGGTCGGTAATTTTTTAAATCCTCTTTATCACCTTTTTTATGCAAAAGAATTACTGTTGCAGAATCCCATTGGTTTGGTATGTTACCACTGTTGAGGCATTTGGTAAAGAATTTTGCGAGTATGTCTTCTACATGTTCTCCAGCTTCTTTTAAGATATCTAATGTAATGCCATCATCGCCAGGGGATCTTCCTTTCTTCATACTTTTTATTGCAAATGCTACTTCTTCTTTTAAGATTTTAGGAGCTGTTCCTTCGACTATCTCAGAGTCTTCGTTTAATCCACTGTTTCCCTCATACAGCTTTCTGTAGAATTCTTCAACTCTTCTAAGTATTTCTTCCCTATTTCTTGTTACAGTGCCATCCTCTCCTTTTAATGCAATGATGTGTTTCTTCCCAATAGACAAACTCCCTTTAACAACCCTAAGGCTCTTGTTGCTTTCAATGGCCTTCCTTACTAACTCACAATTGAATTTTCTTATATCTCTTGGATAGAAAGCCCAGCCTGCACCACTTGAAGGCGGGGTAGGACACTAGGTTACTGGCCCGGCCGGTTCCACACATCGTCACATACGTTCAGCGTGTGGGTCTCCTTCCAGTTAGATACCAGCAACCCTTTTGCAGGCCATATATATATATATATATAATTATACATTAAAAATGATGAAATGACGTTAAAACCGTATCTACAATGATTTGTTAACAAAAATCAACACGTTTTAAGCAAACAAATCGGTTGCCCTTCTTCTGGAATACACGATACTAAAATGTCAACAATCAAGAGTGGTGTTTCCATTCACATAGTTGCAGAATTGCCATTGCGATGGTTTATTGCAAAAAAATCGATTATTTTTGGGATATCGTGTTCGTCGATATACGGCCAAATTTTCAAAAAAACTAAAGCTGTGAGAAAATGTTGGAAACCGAAGAAAAAAGTTTATGGTAAAGTGGGAAGCGCCGGGAAAGTGGACCAATTTGTGAGGTGGATTTGAGAAGGTTTTTCCAGACAGAGTTTACAGAGTGTGACAATCTATGAGTGTTCACTTTGGTGTCTTGAAATTCGTTGATAAAAATGGCTTCAACACAGTCAAGTTCTATAGGAGATCTTGGTTGGTGAATTATACGTGCATCGCAGAAGTGTAATTTATGGTCGTGTTGAAGGCAGTGGACCGCTATCGACGATTTATGGACCTCGGCCTTAGTGATATAGCGTTGGTGTTGTTTTAGTTTATAGGCCAATGTATGCTTTGTTTGGTCAATGTATGAGAGTTCACACTGACAAAAAACCTGGTAGACCCCCTAACGCTGAAAAATACTGATGTTGTCATTAAGTGAAGAACGGATTTTGTTTACAGGCGAAAACACACTTCGAATTTTGCGTATCGGAGAATTCATTATGCACATTTCGCTTAATTTTATCCATTTTTCTATCACGTTCTACTTATCCACTTAATATCTCCCACACATATATTTGCTCATCTTTTATGAATTTACGAATTTCTATGCACCTTGTTTTATGATCTGTGTATTTTGTCCAGACTTTAATGCATCTTTAACACACTTGAAATATCTAACGTGCATTACATTCTTCAATCTTTTAAGCTTTACCTTCTTACGGCTTTGAATTAACATTTGCGTCGTGTCAAAGAATATAGCTGAATAGTATAAAATACTGACTATTAAAAGCAAGCTAAATTAAATCTAGGCATTGGAAATGCAGTTGAATATTGTAGATAATATTTTATAAGCCGTTTGTGGCACCAATTTTTCTGGTGGAAAGAAAATATCTATAAGAGAGCTTGGTACGTCTGAAACTTTTCTTACAGGGAGAGGATTATGTTCCCAAAGAGATTTAAATTTATTTTCCTTTTCTGCCTATTTCACATAAATGTAAAAAAAGTTAAACCTTAGATTTGTGAAACAACCACAATGGAAGGGAATTTCCCCTCTTAAATTTCAAATCATCTTACAAGTACCTAATTCTACGTTCCATTAAAGGAAAATGAATTTTGGAATTTAAAAAGAAATATCCGACATTTGAACGTATTTCTGTGGTTTGCATATTTTTAATGCAACGTTATTAGTCCCCGAAACAAAGATGTGCGATATATTCTATGTGCATCTAAAGAAAACGCAGGGAAAGAAACACTCTTTAATGACAAAATTTAAATGTTTTCTCAACTTATTTACTGCTTTTAATTTATTTCGAAACTTGAAATTATTTATCAAAGCTTTCCTTAACGGATCATCTCATATAATTTAACTAAAGCTCTTGATCAAAATCATCAGTGCAAGGCTAGGGGTAATGTAGCGTAAGTTTCACCAGGCTAGAAACCTTAATCGAATTAAATATATCGAATTACAGGGGCTAAATATATAAGTTTATCTAACTCTAAGCAGACGACACGAAAATGGGAAACCGCGGCTGCTAATCCAATTGAACCAGTCAGATTAAAGAAAAAATTAGGCCAGCTTATTTGGCAACCGAAACAACAAATTTATTTGAATTTCTTGTGTATCAACTGTTATTATTCAGAAGGCATTTTCTGATCTGCGAGTTTTACCTGCTGGCCAACTAAACGAAACTAAGAATGTTTACCCATCAAAACGAACGAAAATAGTGGAATTTGCCCACTAGAATTACGATAGAGGAATACGATTTTGACCATTGAAAGGATAGTGAAATAAAATCTGGCTCCAATCATTAAGTTGGTGATCAAGACCACAGGCTTGTCGAGAAATTTCTGTACCTGAAGTAAAAATGTAAAATGGTACCCTCCGCCATAAAAATATTAATTTTTAGCACTCGCTATTTTAAATTGTTAACTATATGTTCCCTTTCAATTCTATCATATGAACATCTGTCTAGAAGCATAATGCACTCTCACTCTCCTACCTGATTTAGTATCCCCGCCCGTTCAGTTTTAACCCGAGACAACGCTCCAGCTTTCTCAAATAGAAGATAGTGATAGATAGAGATAGTGATAGATGGAGATAGTGATAGATGGAGATAGTGATAGATGGAGATAGTGATAGATGGAGAGAGAGAGTGATAGATAGAGATAGTGATAGATAGTGGTAGATAGTGATTACATAGTGGTGAATGAGAGATAGATAGTGGTAGATAGAAATAGTGATAGATAGAGATAGAGATAGTGATAGATGGAGATAGTGATAGATGGAGATAGTGATAGATGGAGATAGTGATAGATAGAGATAATTAGAGATAGTGATAGAGCTAGTGATAGATAGAGATAATTAGAGATAGTGATAGAGATAGTGATAGATAGAGATAATTAGAGATAGTGATAGAGATAGTGGTAGATAGAGATAGTGATAGAGCTAGAGATAATGATAGATAGATAGATAGATAGGTAGGTAGGTAGGTAGGTAGGTAGGTAGGTAGGTAGGTAGGTAGGTAGGTAGGTAGGTAGGTAGGTAGGTAGGTAGGTAGGTGGGTAGGTAGGTAGGTAGGTAGGTAGGTAGGTAGGTAGGTAGGTAGGTAGGTAGGTAGGTAGGTAGGTAGGTAGGATGGATGGATGGGATGGGATGGATGGACGGCCGGACGGACGGACAGACAGACAGACAGACTATACAAGTTATGTTCATATATAAATTAAAAACATGTTTTAACGAGAAAAATATGATAACTATATCTTGAATAACACAGCGCCGGATTTCAGAGATAGTATTTAGGGAGGTGAGGATGTAAAATATTGTACGATCTACATATGCCAAGCCACATTTAGTGAGTTTCCAAATATAGCTAGGAAAATATGATTTTTTTTTTTTTTTTGGATAATGGTTAAGCGTAATACAGTTCAACTGCTTCTAGGGAATAAATCTCTTTTGTACCTCGGATTTAGCGAGAAATTAAAAAAAATGTTAAATCAAACTTTTTATAAAAATTCCGTCGTTATATGCGGTTGACCGTTGTGATCGGTGACAGTTATGACCGATTTTCTCAGCATTTTTATGGATTTTGGACGGCAAATTTCCTTAATGCTCCTCTCCCGTGGGTTCGCCACTGGAAGTACGAGTGCATCACATTCACCTAACGTTCATCTGCATTTACATATGTGTCGCAAACTTTTCAATGTGTTGCTGTACAACAAATTTCAGTGATAATTTATCATAAAAAAGCTCACATACATTGAATTCGTGAAACACATTGTCAGGAATATTTTTAGCGAATTGAAAACTGTGGCTTTTTAGAACATTTAACGAGCAAAAAAATCCCTATTTGTCTTAAAATATTCGACATACGGAAACAGAAACAGATTTGCTATGTAATAAGCACAGGGATTCATAAGTACCTTGATATATGGAGCTTTTCGATATGCGGAAGTTCTACATACAGAAGCTTTAATATAATCTTTTATATTGCTTATTTCCTGAGGAAATACCGTAAAAAGATTATTTTTAGTTAAAGAACTTTCAGAAACAAAGCAATTGTTCATAAATTGGAGGAAAGTGAAAACGCGAGTCCGCCGTAGTTGTTTACCGACAGAGTATACTTAAGAATTACAATGCAAGTTATGAAGAATACATAACGAAAACTTCGAGGGTATTCTACTTATAATTTATAAATATATAGAAATCTAAACACACGAAGAAACTGTAACATGAATTAGAAAATATAAATTAAGATTTCAAATATTGGAAATATAAAACTTAATAAAGGCAGAATATACAAATTCTTCGTGTCTCCCAGAATGCCGGGATAGTTCAAATGCCTTAATAATGGCCAATCCATTCCATTCCATGAATTTGGGAATACAAAACTTTAATGGCCATATCCATGAACTATGAACAAAAGCGCGCAATTTATATATTTGGTTTATTTCTTTAAATTAGCTTCTTTATAAGCTTGTGAAAATTTAACTTTGCGATGAATAATTAATTTTTTCGATCCTAAAGAACATTTTTAAAAGCAAACGGTACGCATCATCTAGGGTATGTTGAAAGCCTAATTTTAATTTAGATAATTACTTCACTACTTAACGTCTTTCCCACGTTAATTTAAACGCCGCTTCAATTATACCTTTGAAGCTTTTTTGTACGTCATTTTTAAGGCCTTGAAAATTAGGCATTCCTTCTATGTTTAACATTAGATTACAAAGTATGTACTAGTGAAACCGAAACAAATTATCTTTGAAAGTTAATGCTACCTATTTTACAGAAAAGTGCCTGTTTCATTTTAGGGAATCTATTTCACTTAAAAATTTGTCAAATTAATTTTCTGTTTGCGGTTTTCAATCAAGAGTGGAATGTAAATTAAGACGCAGCTAAAAAATTTAAATGTCATGGAACTACTTGTGGCTTGTATATGCCATTCAGGACATATGTTTATACTAACTAATAAATTTTATAGCTTCGAATATTATTAGGAATTTTTTCAAATAATATACTTTTATAAAAATCTCCCCTCTGTGTTTTTTTCATATATTCCTGCACCAGTTTTTTATTCATTGACTACTACTTTCCTAAAAGTGTTAAGTAGGTTTTCAGAAAACATAGTTTCTTTTCGACAACTGAATGGAATGTAGGAATATAATTTTTTGATTAAACAATTTATAATTATGACTTTTCAAATTTTTTGAAAGTTTGATAACGCTTCCGTAAATTGTATTTCTAGGGAAATAAGGTTCTTCTTAAGAGGTATGTTCTGTAAACACGCTTCATTACACTTACATACGTGCATGTTGCTTAAATTAAGCATTAGATGTCATCAATACCTCTAGGTAAAACTAAAAAACCAGCGACGTCTTTAAAAATCTTAACTTCTTTAGATTATTCTCATACTTCAGATGTATGTAAAATTTCATTAGCTGCACATGAGAATGCAGATTATGATAAAAAAGCAAATAAAATGAATAACATCAATGTAGGTTTCTCTTTTGGAGATTGAAACAGCAATCCTGAATGCACTTTTAGATGTAGGACGAAACCATTAACCCATTGCTGAGCCAGCAGATCAATTTAGTATGTTAAAATATAATGATGTGTACTTTTTATTTGTAGTTTGTAATTGATTCATCTGAATAAACTTTGCATTATATATAAAACTTTGCTATAAGATCGAAATAATTAACATGAGCAAGGTCTCGAAAAAAAATGGAATTATAGTTTGGAATAAACGAAAATTTTATGCTGATTCAAGGAGCACAAATTCACATAGCCACTGGTGATAAATTATTATGGTTTATACGTATTATCTCAGAATATACAATTTTGTGGCAGGCAAGAGAACTTAAGTTTGCTAATTGCGACTATTAAGTTATTTATTTTATATAAATCGAACACTACGCAGATTAAATCAAACAACAATGTCAATCAATCAACGTTTATTGGCGTAGTGATACCAACGCCGATGGTATGGCGTGATTAGATGGTGAAACGTTCGAAAGAAAATAAATATTTCTGCCTTCGGTGGGACCTGAACCCACGACCTTCCACTTGCCGGGCGGAGGCTCTACCCACTGAGCTACGAAGGACAATATATAATCTCTTTACGAACGTATATATATTGTTGCCAGTTATTTCGCAGAATGGTGTAGTACATAGACTACTATTTAAACCAAATTGCAAAGAGACTGGTATTAAATTGATCGAAATGCCCGTTGCAGCATATGTATTTATTTTATATAAATCGAACACTACGCAGATTAAATCAAACAACAATGTCAATCAATCAACGTTTATTGGCGTAGTGATACCAACGCCGATATCTTTTCCGGATAAGACGAATTACTGTTAATACGAACAGATTTTCTGTTCCCCTTGGTGTTCGTCTTAACGAGGTTCGACTGTATACAGTATATTATACATTTATAAGGAAAAATTACAAAGTAAATTAAAGAATCGTGTTAAAATTATCGAAAGGAACATAGAATATGTCAGAATTTAAGCAAAAGTTTTTATCAATGACCTTAGGCACAGTAATATCAACGCCGATGTTATGATATGGTTAGATGGAGAAACGTTCGCAAAGAAAAGAAACTTTTTTGCGTTCAGAGGTGCACGAACCCACGACCTTCCACGTGCTGGGCGGATGCTCTACCAACTGAGCTACGAAAGGCAACATTAAATCCTTTACGAACGTATTTACAGACAATTTTCTGAAGCCGGTTATTTCGCAGAATGAGGCAGCACACGGCCTGCTTTTTAAACCGAATTGCGAAGAGACCGGTATTAAATTGATCGAAAAGCCCGTTACAGCAGATATATTCATACGAGTTGAACACTACGCAGATTAAATAAAGCAACAATTTTTATCAACAACTTTGGGGGCAGTAATACCAACACCGATGTTATGGCGTGGTTAGATGGTGAAACGTTCGTAAAGAAAAGAAATGTTTTTTGCGTTTGGTGGGTCAGGAACCCACGACCTTCCATTTGCCAGCGGAGGGCCATTGATGAAAATTGTTTCTTAATTTAATCTGCTTAGTGTTCGATTTGTATAAATATATCTGCTGCAACGAGCTTTTCGATGAATTTAATACCGATCTCTTCGTAAGTGGGTTTAAATTTAAAAAGCAGCCCGTGTACTGCCCCATTCTGCAAAAAAAAGCAGCTTCAGAAAATAGTCTTTAAATACGTTCGTAAATAATTGAATGCTGTCGTTCTTAGCTCAGTGGGTAGAGTCTCCGCCCGGCAAGTGGAAGGTCGTGGGATCGTGCCCCACCGAACACAAAAAACATTCCTTTTCTTTGCGAACGTTTCACCATCTAACCATGCCATAACATCTATGTTGGTATTACTACGCCTAAAGAACGTTGATAAAAATTGTTTCTTAATTTAATCTGCGTAGTGTTCGACTCATATAAATGTCAAAGCTTACTGTAAATTATACGCCACAATAAGCTAAAAGTTAGGAATGAGTTTCCGTATTTTTTAAAATTTTAACGTTTCAAAAATAACAAAAGCCATTCTGAATCATAATTATATTATGTTGGACGCATTTCACTAAGTAAAACAGGCGCTAAATCGCCAAACTCTGATTCTCTTGAAACAGATTTACTTCATCCCCTCTGGACTTTCCTTTCCCCCTCCCTCGTACGCAAGTGGGACAGTTTTTGACTTGTACGCATCTGGGATGTACGCAAATGGACTATAAACAAATCTGCTACTAATAATAGTACTTACCACATGATATCATATTCCCAAAATAAGAGAAAAACAAAGGTAGAGAAAGATTTTACTTATTTACTCTGCATGGTATAAAATATTTATCGTAATTTTTTTTTATGTAAATGCTTCAAAAAATCCTACTTTGCGAAAGGCTCATGGCGTTTCTGCTGGGAGAGCGATTTTTTGCAAGCAAGGTCGTTCGGGGTTCTAATCTTCGGACGGTGAAGAAACTTGCTTGACAAAAATTGGGAAGACTTGGATAGAAAAGAGCCTATGTACAAGTGACCTTATTCCAGGGAGCATTCGTTAAGGGCAATTGTACTGATTTCCCTGAGTGAGTATATTGACAGAGAAAGAAAAATCCTTGTTTTAAGTGCTGAGAAAACGTTGTGGTCCAATTAACTAGTTTGGTTAGCGTGTAGTGAATGATGGTTTCTGAATAGAGATTAGTTAATTAGTTTTTTTCTTCATGTTTGAGCAATTATTTCAAAAACATCAGAATTTTTAGCTCCTATAAAAGTAATTTTGGGAGAGTATGCTTGGAAACGATGTATGTGTCTGTGTATTGTGTGTGTTTGAAAAATAAACAACACATAATCCTCAATAACACCTTTCTTTCCGCTGTTGCAAGGAAATATTACTTTTAAAATATTGAATTAACATACAATATCACGGAGAACATTGTCACCAAATAATTATAAAATA
>QLNU02015003.1:37138192-37153852 GCA_006491805.2 Dysdera silvatica | reverse complement strand
TCATAGTAATAAACTATAAGAGCACTTTTTGTTTTAATTTTTGATGGTTTTAATAACATTATTATGTTAAATAATTAACAATTTTAATTTATAATACATTTCTTCTTATTTAACTAGCTTAATGAAGCCATAATTCTTATATATATATGGAGTTAGGTTGCTATATTTCCTAATCAAAAAGTTCATAATAATTACGTTTTTTAATAATAAAAATTTTGTAATAATCCTTACACAGGAAGTTTGTTTATTATAATTCATTACGTTGTACAGTAGACTCACATTATAATGAACCAAATATACGGGGCCGCTTAAATATTTTTTTGTAAAGAGATTTTCAGTATAACAGAATTATTATTTATTTCTTAATGTTGCATAAAATTTCCAAGTAAATGTAACGTGTAAAACCTTTCTTATCATCATAGCACTTTGCAATCAAAGATTGATATGGTAAATTTAGAAAAACAAAATTGAAAATTAAAGATAAACATAAAGTCACCAAAAGCGGTCAATCTGTTTTTAAGGTTAGATAAAGAATTCTCGGCAAGGAACTTCCGCCATAATAATACCCTTTTACGGTTATTCCTCCTTCAAGGACAAAATTTTCTATCCAGTGACCAGAGTTAACGCTGGCTCAAAATATGCGTTCGCAAAAATACTAAAATTGGGAAAAAAGTTGTGTCAAAACGCTAAAAAATGTTAGTTGCTTTCGTTGCCCGAAATATCGTAGCAATAATATTATTTACATCAACGATGCTTAACAGGTGCTGTTAAGAATTTTGAAGAGGAAACAAAAAGGAAAAAGAAAAGATCGCTGAAGTGCAAAACGGATATTCTGGAATCGAGGAATCCTGTTTTCAGAGAATAAACTGTGGTTAAAAATGCCTGTCGCATTTTCGCGATGGGCAATAATTTTTTCGTCGCATTTTCGAGCAACTCGTCGCATTTTGCGAAAAATGCGACTGCAGCTTAAACTCTGCCAGTGACTTGGCGATAATTATGGGTTTTAATGTGTGTATACATTATTTTATTACTTGCGCCCGGATTTCTATGCACTTGAATGTTTTTGCATATTTTTGTATATTTCGTCTTTGTGCACATATTTTTTATATTTTGAATGTTTCTGCATATTTTGGCATATTTCTTTAAAAATTTTCAAAAGTGTGTATTTCTTTAATCCGCTTGTAATTCAATCAATTGGATTAAGTCGACGTTTCTTTTCTTTTAAAGGACTTTCTTAAAAAATGAATGCCACCGAATATGTTTCTGTTTTAAATAATATGAGCAGATAGTAATAATAAAGTTAGAAATAAATTATTTTAAGCGTTTTTACGTTTTTGTGGGGTTATTTCTCAATATGTGTATTACTTTCTAAATCAAGATCAAGTGCAATATTTTCCAATGAAAGCCATGGGCGCCGTCAGGTATAAGAAAGTGAGGGCCATTGCCCCCCCTCCATATTTCGATTTTCTTTGAAAACAAAAAGCAAAATTAAAAAGGTGAGGTAGAAATTTCCACTTTTTAAGACCTTTGTTTCCCCACCCTAAATTTCACCCTGCTGGAATCCTTGGGCCCAAGACAATGCCTATTATTCCATATTTTCAAACGTATCTCCGTACGTATTTCATACATTTTGGTGTGTATTTTGTGTTAATTTTGTGCATACTCATATTCGAGGACGTAACAAAGTGATATTTTTTATGCATTTCAGTACATAGGGGCGGCTCGAGGTTAATTTTGAATCCGGGCGGCCTGACACAGATTGCTTTTTGGCGCCCCCTCCAGAGAAATCAGAAGATTTTCACAGAATCACAGTGAGCCATATACCCTATAAAAGTGGCCAAAAGTCTCTGAAAGGATTTCTCTAAACTTCTCTTTTTAGAGAGATTTTCTACTGTTGGGTCAATTAAAAAAAATTTGAACTTGACTTCAGTTTGACGCCCTCATCCAAACGCGGCTTAGATTGGTCAGCCAGATAATAGCTCTTAAGCCGCACTTGTCGAGTAAATGTGTATTAATTTCATAAACATCTGCACTGTTTCAATAAATTGTCATTTTATACATTTCGAAACATCTTTTATGGTAGGGTCCAGATTTCTATGCACTTGCATATTTTTGCACATCTTGTAATAATTTGGAGAATATTTGCGTATTATTTGGGCTAAATTTTAGGCATGAAAATCCGGGCCTTAATTATTACCATTCAGTTTACGTTACACATAAAATGTTAAGTTTTATTTGGGCGTATTGGTGACTGTTATTTCTGTTTAAATTTGTATTTTATGTTTTTTTGATCGTTATATTTAAATATTTTACATAAATTACTATTTATGCTGTTATGCTGTCCATTCTGTATATTTAGCGCAAAGTTAAACAATAGCTATTATTTATTTATTTTATTTTTAGCTTTTGCAACATTTAAATTCTAATTATTTTAATTAATCAATTAAAGAAACAGAAATATATATATATATATCACATAACCAGCTTTGTTTTAATTGTAATTAAACAGATAAAAAATAATATGAATTATAGAGGAACGACATATTGTTTTTAATTTTCTTTGATATAATTTATTGAGTTCTGATGTTGCTCCTTCAAATGCGGTTAAAAAGCTACATAAAAGAGAATTCAATAAGCGCTTGAACATATTAAAACACCCTTTTTCCCCATCTAGACAGGTTTTATAAGGTAGAATTTATACAGAGCTTTTTAGAGAAAGAAAGATTTTATTTTATATATATATATATATCATCATCATCATCATATTCAACCATTATCTATCCACTGCTGGATGAAGGTCTCTCCAAATGCTTTCCACACAAGTCTATCCTGGGCCATTCGTTTCCACGTCACCCCAACCTCTTTTCTTATTTCATCCACCCATCTAGTTTGAGGACGTTTTCTAGGTCTTCGGTGGTCTCTTGGAATCCAGTTCAGAATTTCTGTTGTCCATCGTTGATCAGTTCTTCTTGCAATATGCCCAGCCCATCGCCATTTCAGCCCTTTTACTTTAACAATGATGTCCTCTACTCTAGTTTGCTCTCTCACCCAAGTGTTCCTTTTTCGATCTCTCCTAGTTATTCCAAGCATGCACCTCTCCATGCTCCTTTGCGTTGTCTGTAACTTTCGTATTGCTCCAACTGTTAGACTCCATGTCTCTGATCCATAAGAGAGGACTGGCAATACACACTGGTTGAAGACCTTTCTTTTTAGACACAAAGGCAATTTCCCCTTCAGGATAAAACTGTTTCTTCCAAATGCACTCCAGCCAAGTTTAATACGTCTGTTGAGTTCTTTCATAATGTTGCCATCCATTGAAATCAGCTGGCCAAGGTAAATATATGAATCAGCAATTTCTAGCTCAATGTTGTCAACTTGTATTTTTGTTTCCTCTACGAAATTATTGAACATGATTCATAGTCAATAAATGCCACACACAATGGAAGTTCATATTCATGTGTTCTTTCAATTAATTCTCTTAATACTTGAATATGGTCCACTGTACTGAATCCACTTCGAAATCCAGCTTGTTCTCTTGGTTGAGCTGCATCTAATTTTTTCTGCAGGCGATGTGTTAGCACTTTTGTGAAGATTTTATAAATAGCAGGTAACAAGCTAATTGGTCGGTAATTTTTCAAATCCTCTTTATCACCTTTTTTATGCAAAAGAATTACTGTTGCAGAATCCCATTGGTTTGGTATGTTACCGCTGTTAAGACATTTGGTAAAGAATTTTGCAAGTATGTCTTCTACATATTCTCCAGCTTCTTTTAGGATATCTAATGTAATACCATCATCACCAGGGGCTCTTCCTTTCTTCATATTTTTTATTGCAAATGAAACTTCTTCTTTTAAGATTTTAGGAGCTGTTCCTTCGACTATTTCAATGTCTTCGTTTAATTCACTGTTACTTTCATATAGTTTTTTGTAGAATTCTTCAACTCTTCTAAGTATTTCTTCCCTATTTCTTGTTACGGTGCCATCCTCTCCTTTTAATGCAATGATGTGTTTCTTCCCAACAGATAAACTTCCTTTAACAACCCTAAGGCTCTTGTTATTTTCAATGGCTTTCCTTACTAGCTCACAGTTGAATTTTCTTATGTCTTCTTTCATGCTTTTGCGCAGAGTTTTACAAAGTTCTATGTACTCAATCCTGGAACTGGTATTTCGATTGTCCACCTTCATATCTCTTCGCCTTTTCATGAGCTGTTTCGTCTTCTCAGATAATTTGCTATTGTGCTTTCTACAGGTTACACTGTTTCCCTTTGGTGTGTAACTCTTTGGTTTCTTCATAAAATTCTTCAACCTCTTCGTCGGCATGGCTTGATGCTGGTACATATACCTGTACTATTTGTTGGTATCGCTGGATTAGTTGAACAACAAGCCTCGCTGCTCGATCTGATGTGCTTTCAACTTCCAGAAGACAGTCTTTAATTCTTTTGTTGATTAAGAAGCCAACACCACTTGTTCTTCCAGTTTCCTTTCCTGTATTGTAAAACAAATGTCCACTTTTAAGTTCCACCAACTCTTCACCTTTTTTTCTAACTTCACTGAGTCCTAAAATGTCCCATTTGATCTTGTCTAGTTCCTCTTTACCAATTCAGGTTTTGCTTCAGGAAGCAAAGGATCGTCCGATGCAGCCAGAGGTCCAGCAAACGGCAGCCTGGGCGTTGCACGGCGATCTGCTTGGCGTTAAACCCCTTGTCAAGGATGCTGAACACAAGTAAATACGGACACATGCTGAAGAAAGACAAGAGAAACCTACATAAAGTCTCCCACCTCATGTACGTAGATGACATCAAGCTATACGCGCCAACAATCACCCAACTCCGACAACTCATCAGTATAACAGAGACATTCTCCAAGGACATAGGAATGGAATTCGGCCTCGATAAGTGCAAAATACAGAAGAATAGCAAAGAAGATTTACCAGGCATCGAACTCGAAGACGGGAGACTACTGAAGACCTTGGACGAGGGCGAAACCTACAAATACCTAGGGATAATGCAAAAACGGCAGCAGGAGCACAAGAAAGTCAAGGTCCAGCTCACGCAAGCATTCCAAGAAAGACTTAGAAGCATTGTGAAGACGAAACTGAGCGGGAAGAACACCACGCAAGCAATTAACGCATATGCGGTACCAGTGCTCACCTACTCCTTCGGGATCATCAAATGGTCCAACACTGAACTAGAACAACTCCAGCGGAAAATGAGAACCATCCAGAGAAGAGCCGGACAACTACACCCTGCAACGGCAATTGAACGGCAAACACTACCCCGGGAAGAAGGAGGACGCGGACAAGCGGACCTCAAAGACTTACATGACAAGCAGATCCAGAGCATGAGGCAATACTTCCAGTTGAAGAGTCCCCGATCGCCAAGCTATAGATAAGCAACTGATACCAAACCAAATTAAACACCGCCAATTACCTCCTTTCAAGCTAAATCATCGAACGCGAGATGAGCCTATTTTTATAAATTACCGTGCTACATAATTTCACAATATAACACGGTGGGGGGCAGACGATCTTCTTCACTACCCCCAAATAACGTTCAACGACCATCATCCTACTGTCTACCATCGCAAAGCTCAAGACCAAATTTATGCATTTTGTGCTGAACAACGCGGCACCAAATGGCCATAAGGTTAAGAACAGGAGTTGGGTAAAAAAAGTTATGATATTAGATCACTTATATAATAAATGCAGTTTGGATGATTTTACATTAAACATATTTGTAAAATAATTAACAGTATTATATGTTTAGGATTGAAAAATTTTTTAGAGCAATGCATTTTAAATCTGTTGACATGTTGTGTCAACACTCCTGCCGTCTGACAAGTGTAGATATTATTCGGTGCTATGTAATATTAATAGTGGAGGGGTCAGGTTTTTACAATATTTCTGATAACAATATTAATCTCTTATTTATTTCTATGCTGCAGATCGATGAGAAAATTCGGCCATTATGCCAGCCGGTTGTCAATATTTTCGCAGTTTAGAGAACTGGTTGCTGAAATCTCAAAATCTTGCCTCTGTTGGCATGCGATTGTTTGCTTTTCTTTAAAATGTAACACAAGCAACTAGTCAATAGTTGAAGAGCTGCAAATGCCCAAGTACTGACATTTTTAGCAGCATGATGTTAGAAGGCTCAAAATGCTTTACTGACACAAGGAAGAAATGGATTTTAATAATGTGTTTCATATTCAAATGAAAATTTTAAGAACAAAACTACGCGGGAAAGATTTTCTTAAATTAAACAGAAACGTTGGAAAGTACGTAAGCTATCTAACGTAATTTCCAGTTAGGTTTTCATCAAATATTTACATATTCTGTTTAATAATATTTCCAATTACTCACTTTGCTCACGTCACGCATGAAAATGAATAATTACTTGCATGTACCGTAACATGTTCTTAATTTATATATTAGTTTTCACTGTATGAGATAAAGAGTTTAATTCCGTATTCCAACCACGATGTAATATAAGCTATTTCGTATTACTGAAAATTTAATCTAACATAATAAGAGTTAATGCTTATGTTTAAAAACTGAATATCAGGAATATTTCTTCAGAATTAGATCCCCAAAATATCTTCATTATGATCTGCAAAATCCGTTGCTTAGTCTTAACATGTATATGAATTCACATAATCAGCGTCCGATATTTTTAGTGTACATTTTTTAAGTACATCACAACATATATTAAACAAGAACACAACACGTTAAATTAATATATATTTCATAAATTATGCGTAAAATATTTAGAAATATTAAAGTAAAACATATTCGACTATATGACAAGCACCAATATTAATTTAATCTTAAAATGAAAATATATTAGATTAATTCAGAATGCTTTTTTTATTAATAAAATTAATCACTGATATGTAGAGACTAATTAAATAATAATAATTACGGGATAACGACTTTCCTGTCCGGAAAAACGACTTTCCTTTGAAAGTCGTTTTTCTTTTTAATATTATCTTCTTCAACACAGGAATTATCTCTTTAGAACGCCAATGTGTAATTAAAAAATTAATTAAGTCAGCCTTAAAAAATTCTTATCTTCGTCTGAATAATTATATTATCAGTTTTCTTATTTGGTGTTTTTATAAACCTTAATTGAGTACAACAATTACACGAGTGCGCATCAACCTCTTGTAATGCTTTTCTTGTAATCGGTAATCAAGCTGTCGTTCTATGTTATTGTACGATAACAGCAACATAGAGAGAGAGAGAGAGAGTTCTCCATATTTTACTTTCCTATTTGCTAAAAATGATTGAACATAATTGATGATGACAGATGTATTACTTCAGATATTTTTCGAAATAACTAAAAAAAAGGAAAATATGCATTTGTGTCGCTTCCTTGATCATATTTCTACTAAGCTTTTCAAAATGATGTATGTGTTACAGAATATCATAAAACCACTAATCTAATAAATACATAACTACTGCATTAAACAAAAACTTTATATTAATGTGTCTTGATCAGACTTGGGAACGATTACGATCGGTTTATATGATAACTACTATGATTCCCATAGTGGAATTATGGTTACGATTAAAAGTTAAAGTTCACAGAATAGTTACTTCATCCTATACGTCATATTTTTGTATAAACAATTGTTGAATATGACTGTAAACTTGGTTTCTGCTGATACTTTAAGAACTGGGAAAAGAAATCGTTATAGACAATGCATGGTTTTGGACAAAGCTGAACCATATACGCTTGATACCTCTCTGGACCGGGGGAAATATGGCTATACAGGCTATATATGGCTATCAGTTATATGGCTCGTAGACAGGTTTCATTTTAGATATCATTTAAGAGGGGGGGGGGGAAATATAATGCCATTTTAGATAAAGTATTCTTTTACACATTGTTCGCCAATGAAATTTTCGTGCCAAGTAAAGATGAGCATATTCTGGCGCTAATTAATTTAGACGCTGGAATATAGATGGATATAAATTTTCAGTTTGGCGCCATAGATTATTCGATTTAGTAAGTGGTTATGTGAGTGGAGGAATCTCTTCTCCATTGTGGAACATATAGATCACATCATACAACTTAAAATAATCACTAAATATACTTCATTCGGAAAAATGATAATCAATAGTAATAGTAATATAATAACAATGATAATCAATGATAGTACTATAGTAATATGTAATGATAATCAATAGTAATAGTACTATAATAAATGATAATCAATAGTAATAATTACTATAATATGTGATAATCAATAGTAATAGTAATATATTTTGTTTATTTCGGACCACGATTTGTGCATAATAACCAAAACAATACATCTCACAAAATTCTTTAACAAAATGCACACGCAGAATGCCTCATTTAAAATATGTGTCGAATAATGCTTTTAAGTGCTTTGATGGACACATTGCCATAGCATTGGTCAAGGATTGTGACAGGACGCATGTCTTCGCGTCATTATGTCCTTTCCAATTTACACCCCGTTGTCCAAGGAGGACTTGAAGGAGGAAAATGAAAGAATGGAGGCTTTTCTGCCTCGTGAGAAATGGCCTCACGTCGCCACATTTTCTATGCTCGTGCTAATGTTTGCTACAGCTTAGTGTCAAGCACGCACTATCTTAACGCACGATAGAACTTTGCACGAAATGGCGCTGCAACCGTTTTGTAAAGATGGAAAGAGAGGTGGTACGACATTACCATATTAATGACACACCACACACATAGGAGTTTTTAATGCAGAGTTTGCATACAATATGAGGCCTAAATATTTTATTCAGTTCGAGTATAGACTTGGAAGTTAAGAATATCATTTCTTTTCAATGTATAAGTTTATATCAAAAACAACATTTCTTGAGATATTTGGAAGCTTCGTTTAGTTAAAGCTCCCCAAGTTAAACTTGATTTATTATTTCTTCTACTTTTCGTCATCTATTGATACAGAACCTATACCGGGTGGCCATAATAACGGGAGGTGTTCAAAGCCTGATGGCGAGAAATCTATTAGGCCAAATTGAACCAAATTTGTGCACATACCACTGGGAGCATGGGATTTTGATTAAAAAACTTCAGAAACTTCCGACGTGTGGAATTAGTATTACCACTATTTTGATAACAGGGTTTTTCCAATAAAGCGAGATCACTTTGAGTTAGCACAGTCCATCAGTTTTATCACACAAAAATTTTCAACCTTTCTTATATTCACCAATTAATTTCGACACGCTAAAATTTGCATAATCTAGCTGTTTTTGGGTGAAAATATGTAGAGTTGCGCTACTTCAGCGCCGAATTCCCGTGTGGTGTCAAAATTTTGAATTATTTCGACACCACACGTTTGGCCGAATAGATTTTTTAAAATCGGGTACTAAACACCCATATTAAATTACAGCCACCCTATATATCCCTAATTTATATCAAGTATCATGGAATTATTTATTATAATTTATGTAATGCAGTTATAAGTGATGCTTTAAGCCAGTGTTTGTTTTACTTAAAAATATATACACATTCTATTTCATAAGGTTACGACCTTAGCTTCTCTACATTTTTTATTGGATAAAGCGTAATCTATTCTCATTTATCAAATGAAATTTGCGTAATAATTTAATTGTATTAAACAAAATGGCTGCCTATGAAATAATTATGGTATAATAATTATTGTAAATCGACATGAGTGCATACCAGCTATGACATGTAATGTTTAAGGTATGGTAATTATTAGGTATATGAGAATTACGAGGGCGAATCAGAAAGTCTTTGCCCCTATTTTTTATTAACCAAAATAAGGTACATACAGGTAATTACAAATATAAGTACTATTCTACGTATCTTACACTATTTTTCCACATAGTCCCCACACCGATTCAAACATTTGTCCCATTGCAGCACTAAATTTGAGTTGCTGTCTTGGGTCTTGGCTTCATCGTTGCACGTGAATCGCTGTCCTGCCAGGAACTTCTTCAGCGGACCGAAAACGTGGAAATCACTAGGGGCGAGGTCCGGACTGTATGGTGGGTGGTCCAGACTCTCCCAGTGAAATGACCGGAGCTTGTCGGCGGTTCTGATTGCATACAGTCCGGACCTCGCCCCTAGTGATTTCCACGTTTTCGGTCCGCTGAAGAAGTTCCTGGCAGGACAGCGATTCACGTGCAACGATGAAGCCAAGACAGCAGTCCGACGGTGGTTCCACAGTCAGCCGGACGAATTCTACCACAGGGGCATCTCAAATTTAGTGCTGCGATGGGACAAATGTCTGAACCGGTGTGGGGACTATGTGGAAAAATAGTGTAAGGTACGTAGAATAGTACGTATATTTGTAATTACCTGTATGTACCTTATTTTGGCTAATAAAAAATAGGAGCAAAGACTTTCTGATTCGCCCTCGTATAATGTAATTATTATGGTGATGTTAGTTTCATTGCTTAGTTCTATGATAACAACCTAAGAATCAAAGCATAGTAATCGCTATATATGGGAGTAATTGCACAGTAATTGCGATATATAAAATGACTGTGCGAATATAGAATTAGGATAGTTACGACAATTGCATTACGATAATTATGATACTTTGACAATCGTGATATACTGATTAGGGTATATGTAACAATTCTGGTATGAAATTTATAGTAAACGGCGTCATAATTGTCGCATGGTAATCATCTTTTTTTGAGGTGGAAAAGTACAGGATATATGTTTCTTTGGATATACTGAAATAAGGTATACAGTTAACCTTAAAGTGATTTTCTTTCAAACAAAGATATTTCGTCGATAATTCCCGAAAGTTTTTTAACTCTCCTTTCTACAAAGCAATTGTACCGATCATGGAGCCATTTGGTTAATTTCATTACAAACAAATAAAAAGCATCGAGACAAAAAATTTGAGCGAAGAAAAATGGTGACGTTGGCTCAAAAAATTTGATTACCTTCTGCGTCATCCATTTTATCGACATATCGAAAGACATGATACTATGCCAACCAGGGGCATTACTTTGAAGAAACTATTGGGGAGAAGGAGTCCAGGAATAGAGGAAACCATATGTGCATTCAAGTAGGTCAACCAAAGACAGAAAAAAATCTACACAACAAGAATTAATACGTTCTATATGCTATATATTTCACTCCCAGGTACATGTTACGCTCTTTTGTTCATTATTCATCAATTTTGCATTGGACTGACTTCCCTAGCAACATTTTTGAGAGCCTGGCACCCCTTAGAAATGGCGCCCTGTTTCCGACAAATAAAAACGTTTCTAAAGATGATAAATTAGCTAACGAAGAAAATAATGATTTCTCGGTGTGTGGTAGGGGTCGAGCCCACGATTTCAATGGAAAGGAGCACTTCACTGGTTACCAAAGGAATGTGGGTTAGGTTCCCACCAAGAGACGAGAAATCGCTCTTTTATTTGCTAGTAAGTTATCATCTAATATTATAATATTATCGACTATGATGAGGAATATTTGACTTTAATAAAAATGATAAAGATGATTGCATTCTCTCGATGAAACGAATATGACTAATTTAAACCCATTCCAATCAGTATGAGCTAATTTGCAACAAATATATATAATTCCAGTAGAAATTTACGTCGAATTTAACCGACATTACAACTAATTGATAAATCGTTTACACCGTAATTCCTCTTCTGTGTAGTTTTCTAAATGTCTATCACAGGGGTCGGCAAACTTTTAGAGGTGTCGTGTCGAAGCAGAACTCTACTAAAATTCCGTGTGTCCATCAATACACGCTGTTGTATATATAGTGTTGCTTCCTGTAAGGGACACCTATTTAAAGCACGATTCAATGTCAACACATGTACCTATAAAGAAGAGACACCTCTATTTAAGGGTCAAAATGTCCTGTCCAGCTTGCGTCCCTTATTGAGACGTAGGTAACACTGTATTTGTTTTACTAGTCAACTGTTAATATAAAGTGAGCAAGTGTTTGTTACGTTTTTAATATGTTAAAAGACTTCCCTTTTAGAACATGCCTTTGTCCACTTGGATTTCGATCTATAACAACTTAGTACTAAAATGTTCGAGCAGCGCTACCTTTTAACTATATCCATCTATTTTCGCTATTCCAATAATTTTTAAAAGAATTAAGACTATTTTTATTTATTTTTTTTTACAGCGGACATTTTCTCAGAACTCACAATAATGAACTGTGGAATCACTGCTATTCTGTCTTTTCATGTGGTCTTATGGCAAGCAGACGTAAGGGTTAATAAAGAGGTTTATGCAAGGGAAAATACATCATTTATGGTCATTCAAGAGGTCTGTCAGTTCGGCGGCAGGTTTCTGTTCTATAGGCTTTTCTAACCCATGTCTAATAACGTTACGAGTTTAGAGATGTGAAAGCAAGATCTATTTTTTCGAAAACAGGATTTTTCTTTGAATTTTAGCAACCAAACTTGGGATTCCATTCATGTTTTAAAACATTTTGCTTGCCATTATAGAATTGTTTACATTCAATGTGTGGCAAGCCTGCTGCAAGTCAATGATCTCTGATCTGCTATATATGATTAAATGCAAAACATGTAAAAGCAGCGCAGTTAATTTTTTTGGAAGCATGTTGATTATTGGCTTGGGCTTTTAAAAAATAACACGCGCTTTTATTATTACAACACCTGCGTTCATATTTTTAACATGCACATAAATACGTTTCACAAATTCAGGATTGTAGAAGGTGCAGGTTTCCTAATTATTACTTCTAGTTTTAGAATCATTATGTTTATTTTCACAAAAAATAGATTTTATATTGAGAATTGTACACGCCATTTGACGGGTGGAGAGCAATTTTTAAAATGTGCTTAATTTTTTTTTGAATGGAGCAGATGACTGGAGACAATTTATGTTACCGATGGACGGTAGCCATTACATGCATGTGTTATGGTGACGCATCACATCTACTGCATTTTTTTTAATAACAGGGTTGTTATGCATTTATTGAATTAGTTTTTATTATATTTATAGCACATAAATCATTTTGAAGAGCTTAGTGAAAACATAGTCAAGGAAACGCTATTAATGAGTCTTCTTTCGGATATTTAGAAAAGTTGTTGAAATATCACTTGTGTCATCCTCAATCATGCTCAATCACTTTCAACAAATGGGCATGCAAAAAGCATACAACCATCTCTTGAAGCTGTTGTTATTGTTCATAAAATGAAGGCTGGATTACTGATCAAAGGGAGGTTATTGTAGAAGATGGATGCGCATTTGCAAAGTGTTGCACTTCATTAAGGCCCAAGACACACACCGAATAAGAAATCTAATGATATTACTATTCAGAAAAAAAGTGGTGAATTTTTATGACGCTGTTAAGCATTTCTTAAGTACGAGTTATGCTGATATTTTGAAAATATACAGTAGAAATCGTTTATAATAAAATTCAAGGTATCACGCAAATTCACTCCCTATTGCCAATAGTTGTCACAAATAATATATTCTTTAAACCATAGCATGGTAATTCATTATGATGCTCATCTAGTTGAAGCTTATATCTAAACATACTTTTACGTTTTTTATTATATATTTACGTGCTGATATGATCAATCAATCAATCAATCTTTTATTTCCATGCCACATATAGTACGGGGTAAGTAGAGTAAAATCAGAAGATTAAATGTCCTCATTCCCCAATTCCAGTTCTGTCAGTTGCCTATTTATTAGCAGTGCTTAAAGTTATTTTTTTTAAATTCTCCTTTGTTTTTTATGTTCTTTATATCAGTAGGTAGTTCATTCCCCATTTTGATGTCATAATAATTTAAATTTTTAGCTCCCTCCTTTCAATTCTGATATTCGTTAATTTATATAAATCACCCGATCTTGTATTTTTGTAATTGGGTCTTACCGTGATATTAATGACATCATCATATTTCCCTTCAGTTATGATGATGTCATCGATGCTTTCGTGAATGCCAGTAAATCCAGTTTAAGAGCTTTCCCGGTAGTACAAATGCAACATAGTCACATGATGGTTTAACGACGAAAGAGAGCAACTTTACATTTCACAGTTTGTAATTTTTTTGCTTTAGAACAAGTAAACCATGTTCGAATCTCCTCTGATCGTGCCCGAAATAATATTTTTATTTTCAGGAACACTTTTCCCGCCAATCCACCAGCGTACTTAGAAAGTTTGTGAGAAAGTTACAAGCTTGTATGGGGAGAGGTTACAGAGATACAACTCAATATATTCATATGTATATATGCGAAATTGTATCGCTATGGGAGTTACGGCTACTATCAACATCATCTGCGTACACCAGTGCTGCCAAACCACGAATATTCTATGAGATTTAAGGAAAGCACTTACTAGAGCTCTTATTAAATTACGTGAAATTTAAAATTGTGTAGAATGCCTTTTTGTAGAACCAAAAGATATGAAATGCAATGCGTCTAGATTACTATAAGAATCACTCTAGTAAATTTCAAAACTGACCCAATCACCGATTTGGATCAGTGGATCAGTAATTTTATTAACTGTGGTAAACCTTAAACAATTGTTGCATTCTATTGTTGTAGGAATCACTACTGAAATCATTAGAAGAAGTTCAGTTTTCTCTATTCCTTTATAAGTTGAATATATTGCTTATAGGAATTTCGTGTACGATTTTACTTTTATGACTTCTTTTTTTTCTATAAAGAGGATTCAATAATTATTTACAGCGATTAATAATTATTAATTATTAACGATAATAGCCACCGGAATTAAGTGGATACCCGTCGTCAGGACCATACTTTAAGAACCATATTTTTACGGTTCAAAAGGTTCTTCTTTTGCATGTAATAAGATACAAAATTGTTTATAAATCATTCAGTTGAAAATTTTCCATAAATTAGAGTTTTATAAATTGTATGATATGGATTTTTATTTCCAAATGTTCCTGTTTATCAGAGGAGATCAAATGATATACGTATGGCGACAGCTTCGCCATGTTAATTTCGACAGAGTTTCCTTTTGTCAATTAAACATTTGGGAAATAAAAGCATATTGCTCGAATTGTCTGCATTGAAAAAAGTTTAATTAATGAATTATATTTAGGGAAGAGATGTGTTGCTTTTGAAAGCGAAACTCGTTTCGCACAATTTATTAAAAGGAATTTAAACCACACAGACGGGGCTTCAGTCTTATTTTTAAAAAGAGATAATTACTTCGTAATTGGAGACCAGTTTTTGAAAGCAACATTTTGGTTACCAACTAATTGCAAGAGAGCGAAAGAGGAAGATGGGGAGAGGGAGAGAGGTCTAACCATTGGCACTTTTAAACGTTTAAAATTATGTAAGCATCCACGCATTTTAACGCTTGCAAATTACAATTTAGCTCTGAATTAGTTGTGGTTTTACTAGTTTATAAAAACAACTTTCATTAACCTGTTAACCGGGGAATAAAATTTTGTGAAACTCGTTTCATACTGTGGACTTTTTCTTTTTTCTAAAGATATTTAATTAATTTAAGTGATATTAACTATATTCATTATATTTAATGTATTAATTTATAATTTACCGAGACCACTGAAATAGTATTTATAATTAACATAATTTATATTTAAATAACTTATATTTATTTATATTTATTTATTATATTTAATTAATTTCAGTGATATTAAATATATTTAATTTCAATGACGAAAAATGTCGTCATTCGCATTTTGGTAGTCTTCCGGACA
>QLNU02015003.1:37092210-37138092 GCA_006491805.2 Dysdera silvatica | reverse complement strand
AATAGTACATCTTTAAACAATACATCTCACACCCGCATATCTATTCCATATATTCACGGCATTTCCGAAACAATCTCTCGCATCCTTAAAGAGGCAAATATCCAAACATTCTATTCCCCTGTCACAACACTTCGCAAACAACTTACAAAAGTTAAAGACCCAGTTCCACCAGAAGATCTCACAGGCGCCATATACCAAATACCATGCAAAGACTGCAACAAACATTACATAGGACAAACAAAAAGAATGATCAAAACAAGAAAAAAAGAACACAAACAAGCACTCGCGAAAGGAGACATAGCCTCACGTCTGGCAGAACACGCTTTACAACACGGACACGAACCCGACTGGGACTCAACAAAAATACTACACCGTCACATCACAAACAAGAATAGTAGACTCTTCTTAGAATCTTGGGAAACTTACAAACTACACGGGAAAGCCATTAATACATCACAACCACTTCCAGAAACTTATAAACAACTCTTACTCTGAAATGTATGAGACATCCCCAAATTAGGTAACCCGCAGTGTGGGTTTCTCATTGGTCCCTATTGGGGTTCTTCCATGATTCTATTGGAGGCCTCCCATTGGTTCTCATTGGGTTTTCCCATTCTGCGGGACTACTCTGATGAAGGGTTTTCCAGAAATTTCAAGTATAAAAAAGAGACAGAAACATAACATCGTCATTACTCCTGATGAAGGACTGCTGCTGATGCGTCCGAAAGCTTGAGTGATCTTTTTCATTGCTATTTTACCAGTGTTTAACTCATGTAATTTAATTAAGTTAATGAGCTTGATTTCATGTAGGTTGTATCTCCCTTTTCGACAAATTGCACGTATGGCAAAACAAAAAACTACTTGTATATTATATTGTTTTCATTTTTGCCTTTCTTTGGTAAACAACTTATTGTCACTTTGAGATTTGAGATTCTCACAAAAAAATAATTTCAAAAGAATTTGAAGGGAAAAGTTGTTGTTCTACATGTAAACAAATTTGTTGTGCATCTAAATTAGCCATTTTGTTATATTTCTCTCCCAAAGTAATATTAAATTTGGCTTGAAATATAAAGTGCCATTAGTTTATGTGTGTATTTATATTTGGCTATGAGGTTTTTAACTCTTCCTATAAATTATAAATTAAACACTTCTCGATGGATATTTTCGTTAAATCTTTTACAGCAATTTGCTAATTTTCTTACTCTTGTTTATATTAATTTTACTTTTATATCTGCTAACCATATGTTTTGATTTATATTAAATTACCAAACTAATTTTTGATGGTTGAATTTGAATACTTCGAAAAATTAAATTGTTTTAAACATGGAAAATAAACACGAGTAGTTTTGAAATTTATTTGAACATGGTGCATTTTCCTTAAATTAAAAGTAACCTGACTTTTTATTAACAAATAAAGCAAGATGTATGCGCAAAATACAAACAGTATGTCAGTAGTTAATTTATTTTAATTTTTGAAATGATTTTGACGTTTTGAGAGTCAGGATTGATAAATGGTTTTTATTTCACTAGCAAAATATAGGATTATGATATTAGGTTTTATAGGAACACATGAACTTTTGTGTGTGTATTATATGTTTTGTGCACTTTCTTCTGACATTGCAGCTTTCATTTTGATAAGGATGTGAATCTTTCAAAACAGCTAAATGCAGGAAAAGTATATTCTAATTTGATTTTCTAAATTGCCAGGTAGTTTTATTAATATCCAGCCAGAATTGGACATTAAGCATCAAAGTGTAGAAATTTACTATGTGCTGCAATTTTAATGTGTTTTTGTAAGATGTGTAGCCGAAATGCTGACTGGCCCTCCATATGAGATTAAAATGTATTAATAAATTTCATAATTAGCGCACTACTTCAATCACAACAACAATTTATATGCCATATCAATATACATTAAGATTAATGGGGTTCCATAGTTTTACAAAAGGAACAATCATTATTTTAATATAAATGTTGTTTGTAGTGCAGTTTCTCCAAAATTTTCTGGATTAAAATGAACTTCTGCAGTAAACATTATTCTCCAAAAGAAATTTTGTCATTATTTTTATAAAAACTTTAAGTTACTTATGATTTATTTAGGATTATTTACCTAAACAATACTTAACTGTTTTGGGTTAAGTTTGAAAATTTTATATGAATTGATTGGATTTGCAAATTAATTTTAAGCCTAATTTTGGAACTCGTGAAATTGTGAAGAATTATATAAAACTGTAATAAGGACAAGTTTAAAACTTTATTACCTTTAACCACATCTGCTTATACGACCTCTCTAGTTTTTCATTTGTTTCCAATCAGTTAATATTTTAGTGGGCAGAATATATATTTTCAATTATAAATGCAAAGTTTAAGTTAGGTTACGGGCTAAAATTTTTTTTCAAAATTTCTTATTTACTGTAGTCTTCCATATTTTGTTTGTTTCATTTACTTACGCCACTTTCTCATAAGCGCTTTACTCAAATTGGCTCAATTTAAAATTTGGAGCATTATTTCTACCAAAGCATACCAACTGGCCAGTTGATATAACTAAATTTCTTACTTCATATAGTGTCTGAAAGGAAAATTTATATCTCTCGCCAAAAATACCTTTCTCATTTTTTTTATATTTCACCAATTTGAAACAAATTTTCATTGTACTACACATTTGGGAGACTAATACCCTTCTCGAAGATATTCTCGAAACATTTTCACACGTATAAACAACTCTGGAATATTAATTGAAAACTTTTTTGCACCTATTTACATACATAAGCTGGTTTTAATTTGCAAAATAAATGAGATAATCTGTCTTTTACAGATTTTATTCATAACACCAACTCAGGAGTGAGATTTTTACATGCGCTTTCATTTGTAATATCTAACAAACACCCATTGTTTACCATTTTGCATAACGTCTTAAATTATAAAAGTTGTGGGGTTTTTAAAAACAAAATTATATTAAATAATGTAATGTTTAAACACTTTTCAAATAAATTCTTTAATTTTTTCAAGTAAAGTTTAAAATTCGCATTTTCTATGAACATATAATTACAATTTAATTATGTCACCAATTAATATAATTTTTATATATTTTATTTTGAATAATTGGCAATTATTTTTGAGTCCACAATTTGTCATCTAAAACTAATTATTCCAGTAATTTCAGTCATCAATTAATTCAAAGTAAGAAACAAAAATGCAATGCCATATGGTTTTGATTGGCTCCTCTTCACAGCATTTGGCCGTTGGGTCATAGCGTCATCGTTAAGAAGATTATATAAATATAATTTTTAATTTTTAATATTAATATAATTTTGAGTATGAATATTTTAATGACATATCTTTATTGACATTTTTTGATTGAAATAGGGCCAAAATCGAACTAGCAGAGAAGGGCATCGCATTGTCTACGTATTAAGTAAGTGTTCTATTATATTAACTTCGTTAATAGGAAAATTACAGGTAAAACGCTAAAGGTCAGGAAAAAAAGCCAGTCAGATGAGTACCTCCCCTATTAAATAGTAACTATTATATTAATTCTGTAATTAGCATGCACTTAACAATTACGCCTACTTTCAGCATACAAAAATCAAAATAATGGAGAAGACACTTTGATAACATTTTAATGAGATTATTTAATGCAAACATACTAAAAAATATTATCTACAATTTAACAGGAGGTTTATGACTTAATTCATATTGAATACATTTTGTCCTGCTTTACTTCAAAAACAATTTTTATTCAAGAATTAAATTTATGAATAACTCAAAATTTAAATTATTTTCTTATACAGTCTAGTCTCATTTACTTGCGGGACATATTTCTAGAATATAAGAGAGAGACCGAGGATATAAGGGAGAATATAGGGGAGACCGAGATTAGTTGATACGGGAGTAATATTTTCATAATGTGCAGGAGCAAAGAAGCGGGATGAAGGAGGAAGAAACGAGGGCTAACCTCTAAGTTAGCACCCTTGTGCGGGAGAAAGTGACTGATTGTTTTTGTTTTGTGAGTAAAAACTAATTTTAAACCATCGAAAGTAAATTTTTAGGTTCTTGTTTGAGTGTCACAGAGGAATTCACAGCTGCACTGTTTTTCAAATAAAGTTATCATGGTGTTACTTAGTTAACAGGTAAGAACTTTTGTTGAAAGAAATAGTTGTAACTGTAACCAGTTAATGAGATAGTTTTACCCTTTACAGGGATAACACAATTGCCAAATAATGGTCAACATGCAAAGCCTCCGGGGCGAGTTTTTGTGAGTTTTCTTGGGGGAATTTATTTTTACTTAATATTTCTTTTTTTTTTGTGTGCGTATTAAATAGTAGAACTAGAAAATTTAATCCATTTAAAAAAATATATCCAATTTGTTATAGTTGTGAGGTTAGTGAAAAAGCATCGTTTGCGTCAAGTTGATAGAGTTCACTTGGGTCAGGTTGATATGGTATATCAACTTAACCCACAAGAGTTGTAATACGTATTTCGTTTTTTTTCCAGAAATACAGAGGACCTACAAGAACACACTTAAAAGGGGGAGAAATACCCAAACAACAATATAAATAAATAAATTAAATAAATTAATTAAATTAAACCCATTGAAATGTTTGAGAGAGCGTAAATTGAAAACGGCAGAATGTTTCGTAGGGAAGCTGCAACAACACGTTCTCTATAGATAAAATGACTTTTCTAAGGTATATAAAAATAAAAAAGAAAAAAAAGTCAACAAAACACAGATACAAATGTAGCGGTTAAAATGGTGTATTCAAAACATGGCAGATTTTAACTGATGGTCTAGAAAAAGAACTCAACAAATACATTGTATGCTCAAAGATTTATTGCAAATTGACGCGCAAGGATATCATAGAAATTTCTCCTGAGTTGCCACTAGCAAATCATATCAACGCTCCTGGTACTTAGTATAATTCAAAAGTGACTTCTTCAGAATGGTTTTATAAAATTTAAAAAAAAAACAACAAAAAAATCCCAATCTTTCTTTGCGAGGGCCAGAAGCGATAAATCGGGGACTTGCAACCAGTTTAAAAGGCAAAACAGGTTTCATACTATTTTTTAAAGAGCAAAATTAAGGACTTTTTAAGGACCTAAAACAAAAAAATTAAGGACTCACAGAACATCAGATTTAGGTGCTTTGTGAGTCCTTATTATCATCACCATTTTGGCAACTTTCAACAAGCTTTTAGCCCTGCGGTGGCGCAGTATGGTAACGCGTTCGCCTAGTGCGCCGTTAATCCAGGTTCGACTCCCAACAGTGCAGAACGCTTGCTCAGAAATCCTATAAATATCGCACTATTCTCCGGAGTTTGGTTCTCTAGTCCTTAAGAGGTTCAGACTCCTCGGAAAACTGTAGGTCCCGGCGCAGCATGACCATTGTAGTCTTTGAGCCGTAAAACCACAAACAAACACCGATTTTTCAAATTGAGGTTCTTGAAAATACGGCACTAAAAATTTAACTTCTCTGCCGTCCACGATTGTCCTATTTTGGATATTGTGATTAGACGAATTTATTACATCCTTTCCAGCTGGTCCATTAACTTGAGAGGGGAGAATTGAAATGAAGTTAGGAGTGAAAGGGACTTTTGTCTTGTCCATTGATATTTCCCCAATTTTTTTTTTCCCAATCATGTTTGGTGAGGAAATATTGGTGAGATGAAAACTATGGAGTTTTCAAGAACCTGGGCGTAAAATTACGGAGTTTTAAAGTCCCTACATTTTTATTTTTAAAATTAAAGAGTTCTTAAGGACCATTTTCTATCTATTAAGAAATCTATTAAAAAGAAAAAGAACAAATGAAATTATTTAATTCACTCGAAATTTGATTTTTTTCGTTGTTCAGTTCACTTTCAAAGTCTGAGTTCGCTTCGAAAAACTTACTCTACATCCAAACCGGGACAAGGCTGGATTCAATGCATTTTCTGTAAAATGTGGGCACACATAGATTGCGGAGAAGACAGCCCTCCTTACACGTGTATAAATTGCCAATCATCTTCATGTTTGTCTTCAGAGTCCTACTGATTAGTCTGACCCAAAATATGTTTGGTTGATGATGTATAATTGATTGATTGTTTGGCTTTTTTATGGCGCAAGAGCATCTGGGCTATACTGCGCCACGATGTATAAAAATGAACATTATCATATCTCTTGCGTATCAACTTGACTCAAGCTGGGTTAAGTTGATACGCTTTGAATTTTTTTCTAAAACTTTTTTTTTGTCTCATAGTATTACTTCAATAGTTAAAATAAAGCCATTAATTTATAAAGGAATAGTCATAGTACAGTAAGAAATTTTACTTGAGCCCATGATTTTAAAAACAAAAAATTGAAAAATTAAAATCGAAAAATCAAAATGAGAAAAGTGTATCAATTAGACCCAGTCTCCCGTACAATCAATTTAGATTAAGTTGGGAAAACAATTTCCCTGCCTTACAATTTTGTTAAAACATAATACTAATCCTATACTTAGATGGGAAACTATTTCCGTTTTATAACTTAATTACTTTAACTAATTTACCACTATTAAACGCAGATTAATTTATATTAATGATTAGAAGTTAGGGAGGGAAGATAATAATAATAAAAACGTAACTTAAAATACGAGAAAGAAAGAAAATCTAAATACAGAACGCACATTAAATTGAAGACTGCAAAACTGGCCATGTGCCGTGGAGGCATGAAGGCAAAAGCCTTCACAGACTGTGTCACGATTGTATTATCTTCGTATCTTGACCCTTGAAGTAACCGGACAGCAGTGAGTGAAAATGCGATTTTGCCTGGGCGAAGTACTTTTGTACAGGGTTAACACATTAGTACAGATGATGCCAATTAGTGCAGAGGTTCCCTTAGGCTAGCAACAGCTTGTAGACCTCGTGGAAATGCTGCCTTTGTTGGATATGCATCTTTTTCTACAGACCAATTGGCTTCAGCCAAGTCAGGAATTTTTTAGTTTCGAAACGTAAGTATTTATGAGACAGTTGCTGAAGTATAGACTACAGACCCTTACAACAGCCACGCCATTTTGAGGCTTTTATTATTTGCACATAATGGGAGCACCTGGGGGGAGGTGTTCTTGGTCTTATTTTCCTATGTTAGCCAATGTTAATTTTTGCTTTCTGAGGTGGGGTTGAAATGGCCAAAATATTGCTTACGTAATACTTGAATTCTCTCTAAGATTTCCATAACTTTAAATGGTCGGGAGGGAAGGCACTTTTGGTTTGGAGTTCAAGGGTTACGTTGAAGTAGGGTTTCCAAATTTCCCTTGAGATTAGAAGAGAGGAGGGAAAATTTCCCTAACAGTTATATATATAATTTTTACTTAATAATTTTCGAAACCTACTTAGAAATAAGCTCAAACTAAAGTTGTTTTTGTTCAGGAAAAAAATAGACGCCGTCCTCACCCTGAATTCCCCTTGGAACCACAAGAGCTCCCCCCGTTTATCCCAGAGTGTCTTGACCTACTAGACAAACTAGGGCAAGAACAAACGCATTTTTCTCCGGATATGAGGATGTAAGATATTATTACCCTTCACAGGGATAACACAATTGCTAAATATTGGTCAACACACAAAGCCACCGGGGCGAGATTTTTGTGAGTTTTTCGTCAGGGAATTTGTATTACAAATAAATTTGACACCCACGTATTAGTAGCTCAAACTAGAGCTATTTTTGTTTAGGAGAAAAACAGACGCCATCCTCATGCAAGATTCGAACCAGGGTCCACATGTTGAGCCCGCGATGTTCGAACAAACGCTTTTTTCTCCGTATATTAAGTTGTAAGATATTATTACCCTTCTCAGGGATAACACAATTGCCAAATAATGGTCAACACACAAAGCCACCGGGGCGAGTTTTTTGTGAGTTTTCGTGGGGGAATTTTTTTTATTCAATAACTTTCGACACCTACATAGAAACAAGCTCAAACTAGATCTGTTTTTGTTTAGGAGAAAAAGAGGAGCCGTCCTCATCTTGGATTCGAACCAGGGTCCCTCCGTTTAGCCCGGAGTGTCTTGGACCGCTAGACGAACGAGGACAAGTGGGATAGCAGAGTATTAACGAATTATTAACATATAAAATGGCTACAAAGCGAATGTAGTTGCTTTGACCCATGACGAGCTTTTTCTTTCAGTTGAAGAAATAAATTATTATTTTCTATTTTCTTTAATTAATATGAATAAATTAAACAAAAATCAATAATTAAACATGATAAACTCAAGAAATAATAATCATATTAAGGAAGTCAATGATAACAACAATGTGAATATTTTATCATGTACATAACAAACTAATTTTTAATTTCTTTAGTTTTGATAAAAATAAAGTTAAAATGTTCGTGAAAGAATATAAGTTCATCGTGTGACGGGATTGGCATTTTCCTCTGGGAAGGAATAGGTCCATCTGGATACGTCCGCACAACTAAGTTGATTGACCCATCCAAAATTAGATTGGCAATACTTTTCATATCAATATAATTAAAAGGAAACCTCCTGTAAAAGAAACAAGACGGCGGAAAACTGAGTATATAAAGCGCAATAATTTGTCTCGCAATTAAGGTGTTTTTTATTATTTATAATTTATGTAAAGGAAGTATACATGGCCAGCGCATATGGGGTTTATTATTAATTTTATTTTTGCGGGTTCTATTGTTTTTAATTTAATTTAAAAAGATAAATTTGGACTAATTTTCTCTACTCAACACTTGCAAATATGATTAGTCCATACTACTTCCATGATGAAAGAAGAGCGAAATCTTCCATCGTTTCTAATCAATCCATCTTCCACATCTGAACTCCCGAAGTAGCAACGTATGCGCCCTTGCATGCGATTTCCAAATCTTCAGACGCAGGTGGTTGTCCGAATACATTTGATAAATCAGTGCACCGATTATTGGAACGAGATATCGATTGCATTCATCAAATAACATAATTGAATGAAGTTCCCAAATATTCCTGGATGGAATAGCAACTGTATCAATATTTGCATTTCTTATCTTTATAAATTTGCTTTCAATGTTATAGAGAAGAGCAAGACTTATTTTTAGAAGAAGAATAAGAATAAGAATAAGACTTATTTTAGTATATTTTATGTGAGAAGTTTTTTTCTGAATCATCAATATTTCGCTACGAGTAGAAGTTTCACCGTATCGTACGGTAGGTAAGCACTTGAATATGGACATCGATTTATTTTGTTGAAGCAGAATTGATTGGGGAAGAAGACTTTTATTTTCGTTTTCTTTCATGTACTTCGTTAAAATGCCCCTGGAGCATAATTAGTCAGAGTTGAGATGTGCAGCGTATCATGTAATTTACCTTTACTTGAAAAATTACCTAATTTTTCTTAAACTAACTCTTTGGAGACATACAACCGACGGATAAAATCCAAAAATTCGGATACCATCCAGCGCACCGACATACCTTAAGTAAGACTGCTTGCACAAAAAAATATTTTTTAAATGTACATCTTGAAAACAAATATATAAATAGACAATTGTTGCGTAGTCGCCATTTCACGTAAATGGATTTCATAAGCATTGATAAATGTTTGCTAAATTAGGAAATATTTGTATTGGTGTACGAAATATAAATATCTATGAAAATGATCAACTTTTTTCATGATTTACACTAAATGACTTCTGTCACAATGATAATTAATAAATAAATGTGAATTAAACATATGTTGTATAGTTTATTTTTAATTACATTTCATGTGCCGATTTTGAATTTTGCTATAAAGGACGTGCTTTTGAAAAACGTATCTCCCTTTACATGCAAAATTAAATGAAGCGCATATGGAATTTCGTGGTGAATGCTCTTCTAATATGTGGCGTTAATTGTTGATTACATTCTATTACAGCCAGGGGCGGACTGGGTCTTCTCAAAGGGCGCATACCATGGATCATCGGAAAGTGCAAGTCCTATCGCCCACGAGGGCGCACCGGCTCGCGGGTCGGCGGCGTAGTTCGCCCCTGATTATAGCGGAAGAGAAACAAAAAAAAATAGGAGTCTATTCACTGTAATTAAGCGTGAGAGGGATATGCAGTGAATTTTTGATACGAAAGCGCAAATTCTATGAATTGTCGTAAGCAATTCATAGAATTTGTGAATTGGCATGGCATCTACTTTGCAATTGAGACCAGGAGTAGAGCAAATGATTTATATTTTCTGAAGAAGTTAATATCAGTTCACAGCAGCAAAATGGCTCAGAGGTGGAAAACACAGTTTCAATTCCTCTCGTACCAAGCGCTTGCAAATTTTTTTTTATCCGTTCATCCATCGTCCGGAGTTTCAATTGCCGGATAAAGGAGGTTTAAACCCTTTAAAAATTGGGTTCCTGACTTGGCATGACTTTCGATGTCTCCACGCAATATAATATGAACAAAAATAAACAATATCTATATAATTATAATTCATATGGTGCTTCTATGAACCGGACCCCGAAATATGTGCCTCATTCTGTTTTATTCCATATTATTCTGGTTACGTAGCTGGTTTACGTTTCCTCCTTAAGATGTATGGTAACAGTATGCAGGATGTGTAATATTGTATTGTGTATATCTCAATCTTTTGTGAGAATCAGGGATCTAGTGACCACTGATATGTCTTTTGTAAGTACTGTAGTACATATGATTTTCAGAAAAATATTTCCGTTCCTGTGCAAATAACAGCGGTTAGTTCAGGGATTACGCAAAGCGTTACGATGCATCCCGGACAATATATCGGTTTTAGCATATAAAAATATAAATAGATTGAAAAGCTGTCTTCTATGGCGATTTGAAGAAAAGTTGGTGTAATTGTATGTAGAGTCCTTTTGGATTGAGATGACTAAATAACCACTCCACGCGGCACATTGCATCTGTCGATGTTAAATGTATGTAAAATCATGCATGGATCGAATTTTCGAGCTAATTTATACCCACCTGAATTGATGAACCGGGGTCAGTCATGTCACAAATATCCAGGTTGGTAATTTGGTTGATTAACTACCAGTTGATAAGAAGGCATTCGCGCCGGATCATCAATTTCTTCATTATTAAAGGAAATGAAGAGGCCTATGATATAGTAATCTTTCTCATTAATGACTTTCAAAGGGTGGATAAGAAAGTCTTTAAACAGAAAAACATGTTGATCAGAATATGTGAGATTACATAAAGAATTTGCTAGGACTTCAAATTACATTTCACAAAGCCTGAAATAGTCACTACTTAGAAAGACTTTATTAAGAGAGAGATTCATGGGTGTAAAATATTTGATTCGTTTAAAAAAAATAGAAAGAAAGTTAAACTGATATCATCAGCAATTTATTCTTCCATTTTTGTTCAAATGAAATATTTCCTCACTTAAAATTTGGGAGTTTAAGACTCGTTAAAAAACTTTGAGAGTTCAAGGCTCGTTGAAACAACTCGAGAGTTTAAGAGAGTTTTATTCGATTTAAGAGAGAAATCAATACGAAGTATAGATATCGCATATATAGATATCAGACTATTTCCATTTGATAGATGGAATATGTACATATAGTTAAGGATGATTGTTTACTATAAGCATAATACTTTAGTTATAGGTAATTAAGCTTATTTTGGGATAAGTGTTCTAGTTTCTTTGTACTTTTAGACTGAAAATAGAATTTCGGAATTATCAGAAATTTCCTTATTTGAACTCGGATCCCCCTTTAATTCGAATATTTATTATTTATTATTAAATTACTTTGAGATTGTAATGTAACAGCAAATTGAATATATATTTGTGCAACGTCACAAAACTCACGAATAGAGCCTATATTTGTTAAACACGCTTGTAAATAGAACTGTTCCCAAAGGATATGCGCTATGTGCGCCGCGTACCCCAAGAAAATTTTGAAAAATATTTACTATTCGCCGCTTACTCTCAATGTCTTGAGGTTTTTGCATTTGCTGATTTTACGGCAACTTTCAACAAAGTTCAGCCTTTTTTTTTTCTAGTCATTTACAAACTTGAATGGAAACAAATGAGGAAAAAGTCAACCCCCCCCCCAAACCTCAAAATATTTTCCTGCGTACGACCAGAATGTACTAAACTTTCTATCTAAAGCTTAGCATTCGATTAAGCTAGAAGTCATCACATAAAAATTATCAAGTACAATCAAACACAAAAAGACAATCAAATAAATTGGCAAATCAAAAACCTATTTATTTTAGATATATTCTATTACTATAATGTTAACGTTGTACATTCAAAAGTAATATATATCTCTATGCAGAATCTGTAGTAGACGATTTCAAGTAATAAATGGAGCACTTTCACACAGTCGATCAGTGCCGTCGCTGAAAGAATTGTACAACACTTTTTAGTTCTAACAGGTAGTGATAATAACTGAACATATAACAACATTAAAGTCTAAAGTTAATCAAAACTCCTAACCTAGGGTTTTTGACCCAAGTTAGGAGTTTTGATTACTATGACCTAATGCCACTGAAATGATTACTATTACCTAATCCAGGAATTACTATGAGGTCACTTCCTGTGAATGGTCCCCCATTCTAGCCATCTGCTATTCCCAGCTATCTGCAATTACACTTTAAATTCCCTAAAGAAAAGAAGGATTACAAAACTTTTATTTACTAATTACAATATGACCTCAATACTATTACTATTTTAGTTAGTACAACAAAGCAAAACTCCTGCTTCAATTATATAATGGAGTTAGTACAAAAAATACTATTTCAATTATTTTTGTGCTATGTATCAAGTCACAACCTCAAGACTACTACAATGGTTTTCACTAAACGATATTTAAACCTCCAACATTTAGTTTTAAATAAGAATAACTTACCGTTTCAAGAGTCATGGCTTTCTTCTCTACAGGTAACGTTCCAAAGCAAAGTCAGTCCACCTTGAGTCGCCCAACAAGCCAACACAGACAGCCTGGTCTCAAAGAAACTTTAGTGGATTTCATCACAACTCGGAAAAGGTTTCTTTCAACCGGATTTCTTAATTTCTAAGCAAAGGCTTTCCCTTTTACAGCCTCTTCTCTAATAGTTCAACGAGTTAGAACAGACTATCTCCTGACATTTCCCGTACATCGAAGGGACAAGAAGCTTTAGCATAACAGACATAACTTATTAACAAAAACTTTCATGAGGATTAGCAGTTTAGTACTTCTTTGGCAGTGCTGGGTTTTTACAAAACCCTTGATACATGTCGGCAAGCTGGCGTGCTTTCCCACTCCAGCTCGAATCTATTACATGCCTTATCGTGAGAAGTCCATGAGCCTATTGTCAATAAGTGCCTATATAACTACAAAACAGCAACTTTATACTGTCTCGTGACGTCACATTCACCGCGAAATTAAGCAATTATATTTACATTGTCGATGGCTGTGCCTCGGAATGGCCAGTTGGTTTCTTATTTTACAGTAATGGAAAATTACCATTACAAGAAGAGGAATGAAAAACTGATGAGTGGCAGCTGAAACCTTGGGCTTAGATGGACGATATTAGATGATCAGTCAAACACCAGTCAGTGCGGTGCGGTGACGGTCAAGTTCAGTAAACCTCAATTAAAATACTCTTCAATTAAGACAGCACCGCATACTCTCAATAATTTTCTTCAGGACAGCCCTGCTTTTAAAAGTAAATGAATGCATATTTAATGCAGAGAGACACAAAAATTAAGTGCAATGAGAAACAAATATATTCCAAACTTTCAGTGCGCCTGCTGTATTTAAGTATTCAGCTATCTTTTCTCTATTTTTCAATGCTTTTAAGTGTTTGCATTTTTAAGGTATCTTGTGCTTTAATTTATATCTTCGTCTTTTCTGCCTTGTAATTTTTATAAATATTTGGTCATTCTTTATATTTTTGATACTTACGTGTTATCCCTCTTTCATTTTGGTTGACATCACATATTTATATGTTTTATTCATATTTCTATTTGGACAGACGATGGATATTGCTCGCATGTTTTATACATCCTGTTGAATATCATGTAGTTTTAATCGTATGCATGCTTCATGCGTTATAATAAATTTTATATTCAAATTTTTTTTAACGTTCAAAGTAACTTTTCACAATATTTTTTTGCATCTTTACAAGATTTATTTATTATATTAATTCATCTTCTTTATAATACTTGTTTTTCTATCCTTAAGGCATTTCAATTCCTGTTTAATTTGTGTATCTTGAAGAACATTATTTTTTAATATTTCATATATTTTTACTTTCCTGTGTTGAAATTGTATTTAGAGTATTTTGTACATGTTTCAGTTGACCTGTACATAATAAACTTACCTATTGATCACGGAGAAAAGTGTAAAAGATTTTTAAAGCAATAAAGTAATTGAACGTAATACCAGCTATTTATAACATACATTAAGGAATAATTTTTATCAACCTTTTTAGTATATAACGTAATAACCGTACTTAATAAACATAATGTATAATACGCTTTAAACATGCTCTTAAGGGAAATGATGTTCGTCGTCCGTAGCTTAGTTGATAGAGCACCTTCCCGGATTGTAGAAGATCCTGGGATCGTGCCCCACCAGACGCAAAAAACATTCCTTTCTTTACGAACGTTTCACCATCTAACTGTGACATAACATCGGCGTTCATATTACTACGCCTAAAGAATGTTAATATAAATTGTTTCTTAATTTAATCTGCGTAGTGTTCGATTTGTATAAATATAACATACATTTCAAGATAAAAAACGATTTTCCCCAGAAATTCCTTTAGAAATACATTATTCTCTTGCTACTAAAAATCGTTTGAAATAAATTTATATTTCTATAAAATCTTTTGTTTGAAGGAAAGGGATTACAGCACAAAAAGATTTTAAAGTTTTTCTTTTTATTTGTTCTAGTTTTCTATAGCATGGAAAACTAAGTTAAAAGGCTTAGGTTATTTGTGAAGTAACTGCAATACAATAACGACCTCAAAACAAGTTAAGCCTAAGTTTTCCATTGGGCATAACACTGTACTTTAATAGATATAGTTCAATTCGTAAATTTCAAGGAACATTTCAGTTTAGTACATGTATTTCTGCATACGATATTTTGAATGTAATCCTATTACGACCAAGGAGAAATTTAAAATATTTTAATGTTTTTTTTCGGAGAAACTAATAGAAAAAGTATTTCTTGTTAATGAGACTTTTAAGAGTTGGTTTTATTCTCCTGTGATCTTAGTTCATTTGAAGCTCGCAATTTAATACTTTTTAAACATGCAATTTAACGTAAATTCTTAAGAAAATCAACAGGGTCTAGAAAAACATAGATCCATTTTCCCTCCGGACCAAACCGCCTAATTGAATTTAATATACGAATTACACAGACTAAATTCAGAACCTTAGCGAGATTTGGACAGCCAACACGAAAACAAGAAACTGCTGACACAAACCCGATTGAGCCTGTTAAATTTAAGAATTCTGGTCAACATCTTTGGCAGCAGAAAAGTTGTCTGTTCGAATCTTACGGCTGTAGAATCCCGCTTAACCGAACTTCGTTTAACGGAAATTCGGATTAGCGGAAATGGGCACTTTTTTTTATTATTTTTTAAAGTAGTTACTTGCTCAATATTTTTGGCCAACATGCCATAGTTGTTTTCTAGCGTCTCTGTGCGCTTAAGAAAGGAATTGCCCTGAGGTGGCGCAGTGTGGTAACGCGTTCGCCTAGTGCGCCGTTAACCCGGGTTCGACTCCCAATGGTGCAAAGAACGGTTACTCAGAGATCTCATAAATATCGCACTGCTCAATATAGTTTGTGGTTTGGTTCCATAGGCCTTAAGGAGTTCGAATTCCTCGGAAAACAGTAGGTCCCGGCGCGGCATGACCACTGTAGTCTTTGAGCCGTAAAACCACAAAGGAAAAGAAAGAAATCAACACAAATATCATCAAGAATATAATAATAAATCAAAATCCACAAGAGAAACTTCGGGTTGTGTTAATCTGTTTTTTTTTTTAACCGCTATGCTGGCTACCATCACACGTAACCTCGTGGTCTAAAAGTGGAAATTTCGGCATCAGAGAGGCTTAATAACGTATTTTGGCAGACTCATCACATCTCCACGGTTCCAGCAAGGTTACTTTGTTTACTGACTAGTACGTCGTTTCGTTACGTTTTTTTTTTCGATATTTACTTTTGGTTTGGGTTTGCAATGAACCTAAAGTGAGAGAAAATGTCAACGTTAAACATTTATTTTATTTTATTTAAACCAAAGAGATCGTATAGGGTGGATTTCAGTTATTAATTTTTGCAAAAATTACGCGTTGTGTTAAATAACCGTTCTGGTAAGCAAAGGGAACCAGGGTGAAAACCCCCAATTAATAAATTAAGAATTTAGATCCTAAATTGAGACCGAAGCTAATTTATTCTATTTACCTAACTAAACATGGTTATGAAAAGACTGCAGAATTATATAACTAGGAAACACAAACTATACAATAGAAATTTAGTAGCGAAATATAAACTTTATTTCTGGTGCACAATATTAATTTACTTTACAATGGTAGATCATACCATTTTGCAATAATTGATTTCAGTACTAGGAATAACTTAAAACCAAACTTTTGTTTTATAAAACGTTTGACCAAACAAATTAATTATCAACCTATTAAAGTAGAACCCCCATTTAAATTCTTGACTGACGTTACGAACATTATTAGATCATTAGTTAAATTAAACTAGTAGTTATATTAAATAAATAAAATTAAAGTTAAGTATGGCACCAAAAATTAGTAATTAAATAAGGAAAAACTGAAAAGGGATGCTTCATTGTTAGGTTAATCCATCATCAGGGGATCCTACGGACGTGAGGGGGAAATACCCAAATATAAAACAAACTCAAGGGGGCAGCTTGGTGTTGTAACAGTTTAGCTAAAAACTGAGTAACTTTGTTGGTGACCAGCTTTGGAGACAGAACTACTGAGATCGCCAAAAATGGTGCCAGCCAATATTGGCATCACCAAGTAGAACGAGTTGCTCTATCGTGAAACCCAGGACGAGTCAAGTGAGTGGCGCAATTATGTGATGTCCCGCCAACGCCAAGGTTCACCAAAATTGCTGGTCAGTTCTCAGAATTTGGGTGAAAATTTACAACTTGCCTTCAGGTATCACTTTCACGTTTCTGTTGTCGGCAAAGTTGTACTGGACAAAGGTATGTTTCCTCGAGTGTACGATTTGATGACGCCAGAGGTGACCTATTTGACCTCTGTTGCAAAGTGGTTACGTCGCTGCAGGAACTGACCAGGCTTTCGGTTCATAAGTGCCCAGTAACATCTATTTCTTGCCTTCCTTACTTGTTTGCAAATCTAATTGCGAGGGGTGAGAAACGTAGACTGGCTGATGCTGTAATGATGATGATGCCTTGGCCACCAAAGAAAGGAAGTAAAAGGATAAAGGAATTTTCTAATCTCGAACCATAGACGAAAGAATAGATAAATAAAAAATAGAATAATTGATTGGATTAAAAAAAATAAAATGAAGACTATTAGATGAATAAAAATAAAGAATTTAATTAAGGTAAATAGTAGTGGACATTAGTCATGCAAAAAATAATGAACGTAATTAAATTGTGTTGCCCAGTAGTGTGAATAGTAAAAACCAAATACTTTTCACTGAATATTAAATTACCCTATTTTGCATAAGTGCATGAACAAGTTAATGCACTGAAAGGAAATTCCGATATCATGAATTATTACACATAAATAAAATGAACTGAACATTTTTATCAAAACAAGAATTTCACAAATTAATAGCTATGTCCACCGTCATGCTTGTTGTCTCTGAAAAAAGGAGAATTAGTTCGATGAATATTTTATTAAGAAAACTAAGTTCTTGTTTGAAGATGTCCACCGGATCGAAAAAACTTGATATATTGAGTTTATAAAATGAAGTCTCTACTGTTCATACAAGGAGTCCAGTCACTTCTTTAACGGTGAATAGTCAATATGCATGAGGCCATTTCTTCTGGGTGTTTCGATTAACATTAATGGCCATAGGTATCAAGGTCCTATTCTATGTGGAGCTGTAGTCGGCTGTCCAAGTTTTAATTCGTGCCATTTTTGTATTAAATAGTTCCACGGGTACTCTTTCCTGGTTTGGTTTCTTTCCCTTAAACAATGAAAGACGAAGGCAGAATCTGACCACAGTTTACATTTTTACGATTTGTTGTGTCTCACGGTTTAGTATATGTGAAAAACGTCTTAAATGAAAAGATGTAATGATGTAGATGGAAAAAAACATTATTTAAAATATGAAAGGTATATTTTTTTTATAATTTTTGCGACACAACAGTTTGTCACATCAGACACCTAAATTTGCAGCCTTAAGTGTCTTTTTTTGTAAATTTCTCTCTGCAAAGTGGAATGCATCCTCAATGCGTAGGTATTAGAAGATTTGAAACTGCTATTGAGATAGTTAAACACAGGATGTCGTGTTCCCTTGGGGGCAAATGGTGATTACATCATCCAACAACAACAGCAAAAAACTTGACGTCACAATTGCAGTGTGTTTTCGGATAAACACTGCTCCTTTGCATCTTTACGCTAGAAATTGAATCCCCTGATTACCCGAAATTTCGCTTATCCGAAATAGGTTCCGCTTCCTTTACTTCGGTTAATCGAAGATCTACTGTATGTCAATTGCTCATAGTTGGAATAATTGTCTGATCGTTAAAATGCACTTCCTGCCCAGCTGGCAGTGAGGTAGCTTGTCAATTACAAAGAGCTTAAGAATTTGTATATTATAATTACAACTAAGTAGCGCCGTTTAGACCATTAAAATGATGATTAAATAAATAAAACAAGATGCTATGATTAAAACGACAATTAAGAAAGCTTAAATTTCATTGCTACTAATGCTATAATATACTAAACCTTAAGCAAAGGTAACTCCTGGCTCTTGGAAAAACAATCGAAGAATTGACGTTGTAATTTATAATGTGTACAGAATAAAACAGTTAATTTAAATCTTGGTTTTGATACGTGAAAGAATTTAAACCATATTCTTAATAGATTACATGTAGTCATTATACGTGATTACATGTAGTCATTATAGGCATTAGAGTGGCGCAGTATAGCCCAGATGCTCTTGCGCCATAAAAATACAAATATGCAAAAAAACAGGCATTAGAAGAGAATTCTGGCTCATTTTTCGAGGCCTGATCAAGCCCAAACCTGGAACTTCAAATGTAACTTTAACTTATTGACGTATGATTTAAATTCAAAAATATTTGCTAAACTGTCCTACTTAATTTCCTTTGAATTTTTATATACACGTATTTTTACATACCTAAAAACCTTGAAAACGAATCACATAACTGCATTCCTTTGAGAATTTAGATGTCGAAAAGTCAGTTTCCAGCTTCATTGGCATTCATCAGATGAGCCCGGGGCCGCTCGAGCCACAAAACGATATGAAATAAAGAGCCCGTACCCGTCTCATCTCTAATAAACATAACTAAATCCCTACCAATGTTCTCTCTCTCTTATTAAAAGTGGTAACTTTTATTCAGGTGGTCAGTTTTCCAAGGTGGTCACTTTACCAGGTTCCACTGTATATGCCTTTCCAAAATAAGGAAATAAATAATCACTGCAAGAGCATGAATTTAAATATTCAGTGGAACCTGATAAATTGACCACCTTAGTAAATTGACCACCTGAATAAAGTGACCACTTTTTATAAGAGATAACTAATATGAGCGTAGTCTAGTCCATACCAAAGTCTGTCGCAGGGTTTAGGCTACGGTAGCTTTTTTTAAGCAAAATGCGATGAATTAATCTAAAATGCGAGAAAGAAAATTGTGTCCATCACAAAATAGCAACAGTTGTTTAATATCCTGTCAACAAACTTCACCTTTTTTTAATAACTTTGATTTATAGTATTAAATTATCATTTTTTAAACCCTCTTACAATAATTCAAAGCATTGTTAATATCAATAATTTTATTGATACGATTTTTCGAGCAACGAAAGCAACTAATATTTTAGCATTTTGCTACAACTTTTTTTCCCATTTTAGCATTTTTGCGACAGCACTTTTTGAGCCAGCTTAAACCCTGCTCTATTGCATATAGTGAGCATTTCTCTGTGATGACCATTGTAGTCCAGTCCCAAAGGTAGGTTCTCTTGCATATAATTGTGTTCTCTAACTCTATTGATAATTTTACTTACTTACTTGCTTACTTGCTTGCTTAACTTACTTACTTGTTTATTTATTTTTTTTATTCATTTATTTATTTATTTATTTATTTATGTTTTTGCAGAGTAAGGATACCAGAGTTCAAAGTGTGCCTGTACTTACAGTTTTACGAAGAATCTGAAACTCTGCTAATGACGACAAAAAAAACAAAAAACAGGACTGCTGTAAGCAGGAAAACGTTACGGGTTTAACTAAAAATATTAAAAACTAAAATAAATATTAAAAAAAATTAACAGGCCCATATAATTACAAAATTTCTATCTCCCAAAATTAATTTAAGAAAATATACTTTAAATACGCAATCCGTCCGACGGAATAGTTTATATATTTTTAAAATCAATTGGAGATAGTCTGCTTATTTGTGTGTATTTTGGTTATTTTATTGCTGTTATTTGAAACGAGTGGAAACAGACGAATTCAGAACGCCTGTAAAACGTATCAGTAGCTAAAATAAAAAAAAATATTCGGGGGAAAAGAGACGAGACAGAAGAGAAAAATAAAATCGAATCTCATCCATCAACTTTGCCATCGGAATTTCGAGATCGCACCGGTTGTAACACAAAGAATTTCTAACGGCGGATAAGAAATCGCTTTGCAATAGTACATGCAATTTAATTTCTGTTAGAATGTTAAATTACAAATAAATATATATTTAAAACTTTAAGTTTAAAATATATTATATTTTATATTTATTTTTATCGTATATATTAGTACCCTATACCTCTGAAATAATTAAAGCTGGAAAACTGTATGGAATGTCGATTTATTTGTACCATGAATTATATCGTAAACTTAAATTGTAATAGCTTTGAGACTTAGTCGATTAATGAAGAACATGGAATATTATATAATTTTTTTACAATATACATCTTTATTTTCTCTTTTGTACAATGTATATAAAATTTCCAACAATAAAATAAAACCAATTTTTCTCTAAATTTCTTGAAAAAGTAAAATGTTAAATATTTTTAAAAAATGTACAAAAGTGTGGGATTAAAAAACACAAACGTTAAAAGACCCGAATCCAAGTAATAGTATTAAAAAGAAATATCAGATAAAAGAAGATTTCAACGTGAATTTTCACAATTTCATCGAATTTTCTGTCAACCTTTTTGATGTTTAATAATCTTTTGAATTCTTTTTGAATCGTGAATAACTATTCATTTGTTTTAAACAATTCAGTGGTTTTTCCCATAATTTTATTCCAAAATAATTTATATTTTCTTTGCCTCTGTTTGTGTTTGGTTTCGGTGTTATATAATTTCGCCTATATCTAGTTTTTTCCTAACGTGTTTTCATTTATTTTTATGGAGTCTTCATTTTCATTATTTTTAATTCTGTTATATATTACAAGTTTAGTATTATATAACATATTTGCTATAATGTTTAATAATTTATATCGTTTTATTATTTCAATTTTTGTTAATTCCTCTTTATATTTCAGTATATCTATGAATTTATTTTGAATCGTCTGAATTTTCAATATATTGGCTTTTCCTGTATTACCCCATGATGTCATTCCATAATTTAGTTTTGATAGTATTAGAGAGTGATATAACTATACTAATATTTTTGATGGTAGAGTGTCTTTATTTAGTGCTATGTATTTCTTCTAAGGTTTATAATTAATTGACTGATATGTTCATTCCATGATACTTTTTCATCTACATGTATTCCTAAAACTTTTATTTTTTTTTACTTGTTCAATGTATATATTGTTTATTTTTATAAAATTTTTATCATCATATTCTATTTCTTTATTTTTATTATCATTACTTTCGTTGTTTTCTGTATTTATTATTAATCCATTTGCCTCTGTCCATTTCTGTAATTTTTGTAATCTTTTATTTAATTCATCCTTTATTAGCGCACTGTCCGTTACAGCTATTGCAATACCAAAATCATCTGCAAATAATGTAAGTAGTTCATCCAATTTTTCTTCTCTAGTTAAATTCTCCAATTCTTCCACCTCCATTACGCTCTCTACATTGTTTATATATGCAATGAAAGCAAGTGGTCCTATATTAGAACCTTGTGGTACCTCTTGTTCAGTGTTTATCATTTTTGATTTCTTTCCTTCAATCTCTATGTTTTGCTTTCTATTTGTAAAATAACTTTTTATTATGTTCAATAATTTATATCTTATGCCATAGTGTTCAAATTTGTTTATTAAAATTTTTCTATTTATTAGATCAAATGCTATTATGATTATTTTTCTATTATTTAATTTATCCTTTAAAAATTTTGTAAATCTTAATAATGGATCTTCAGTCATATCCAGGTCCTGAGTAACGCATGGGCCTTCGGGACCGCGGCCCTGGACACCATATTGTGTTCGAACTGATTAGAAAGTTTAAAGTGTCAGTTTGAAACATAGGTTTTTAATTATAACTTAATAGTTTATTAATATTATATGTTTCTTAATTGTAATTTAGGCGTCATTGAAAATGTCGTTAAACTATCGATTATGCAGATAATATATTTTATTTACTTATTTATTTATTTTATTTTTTCCAGGCCATCAGGGAATATATATCTTCTACAAAAAAAGCAAAATAGCAATATATATCAAGAACAATGAATTACAAAAGTGGCCCAGTGGCCCTTTGGAAAAAGATGGTATGAGAATCACATGAAAAGCCCAAAGAGCCCTGTGTTTTATTATGACATTAATAAGCGTATGTTATTAACAATAGGATATCACTCTGAAAAAAGAATTAAAGACAATGTGAAAGCCCATATAAATAATCAAATTTTAACATAAAGTCAAGAACCTTTAGTCCAACATTATTATCCAGTCTTGAATTCCGTCAACATACCAGTGCCAATCACAATTCTTATCAAAAATGGATTAAGTCGGTATGAAAGACAACACATTTTAAAGAATCAAAATGATGGGCCTAAATAACACAAAGACAATAACAAAGATAAATCACTACAAAAAAAACAGTGAAATATAAAAAACTGTTAAATATCAAGCGTTTGAATTTGTTACTTACTTATTGAATACTTTTGTTGAGAGTGCATGGGAAGGGGATCTGCATGAAGGGGAGAGTGCATTTGATCGGGTCCCGACAATATCACAATTTATATATAACAAATATATTATTTGTTATGATTTTGCAACGCAAGTACAGCAAAGGTCATCCTGCGCCAGCGCCAACAGTTTTCTTAGGCCTAAGAGCTTCTTCTGCCAAAAGCTAGACTGAGGTGGCAAGAAATATGGTGGGCTTTCTTGAATACCATTGGGAGTCGAATCCGGATTAATGGCATGACGGAAGAATGCTTCACCATTACACCGTTGTAGCAATATTTTTCCAGCAGTCCGAATCTCTAAGACCTAGGGCAGGGGTTTACCCAGGAGTCATTAACTGGGGGGGTGTTCAAGACTTTTAGGGGGTGTGGACTAGATTTCGTTAAGTAATTTTCATTAAGCACATTGTGTGTTCAAGATTTTTAGGGGGTGTAAAAAAAAATCTGGAGGAGTGTTAGGGATGTGAATAAATCCCTGAGTCCTAGGGAATCAACCTCCGGACTACAATCAGCAATTAGGTAGTAAGCACTTTGTTTGTTTTGGAATCATTGGGATTTGAATATGGATAATTGCATGCTGGGCGAACGCGTTAATACTGCGCTACAGTAGAGCCATCAGCTTATAAATACAGTAGAACCTATCTGAAGTGACCACCTTTCAGAGTGGGTTGTAATGGTCTCCATAGACAGGTAGTCACTATACACGACAGACTTTAGTATAGGCATGACTAAGTTCTTACCAGGTATCACTTATAAAAAGTGGTCACTTCATTTAGATGGTCAATTTACCAAGGTGGTCACTTTACAAGGTTTTACTGTGTAGAAGGATCTGACTACAAGGAGCCACCTTTGGGTTGGAACTGCAATGGTCACCATAGACAGGTGGTCACTATACACGACAAATTTTGGTATAAGCATGACTAAGTCCTTACTAGTTCTCATAAAAAGTGGTCACTTTATTCAGGTGGTCACTTTACTCAGGTGGTCACTTTACAAGGTAGAACCGAACTGAAGTGACCACCTTTGGGAGTGGATCGTAATGGTCACCATGGACAAGTAGTCACTATATACGATAGATTTTTGTATTGTCATGACTAAGTCTTTATTAGTTCTCTCATATAAAAAGTGATCACATTATTCAGGTGGTCATTTTACCAAGGTGGTCACTTCACAACGTCCTACTGTGCAGCAGAATCTGACTAAAATGACCACCTTGGGGACTGGACCGTAATTGTCACTATAGACAGGTGGTCACTATACACGGCAGACTTTCGTATAGGCATGACTGTCCTTATAAATTCTCTCTTATAAAAAGTGGTCACTTTATTCAGGTGGTCACGTTACAAAGGTGGTCACTTTATCAGGTCCTACTGTGCAGTAAAACCTGCCTAAAGTGACCACCTTTGGGACTGGACAGTAATTGTCACCATAGACAGGTGGTCACTAAACATAGCAGACTTTGGTATACGTATGACTGTCCTTACAAATTCTCTCTTATAGAAAGTGGCCACTTTATTTAAGTGGTCAATTTATAAAGGTGATCACTTTACCAGGTTCCACTGTACAAATGAAATTAATAATTTGCATCATTCTTTGATCCTTTTGTTTCTAGAAAAGGAACAAGCATGCATTTTATCCAAATTAATTACAGTTTTGTGGTGATGCATTCTGCCATGTGATATTTTTGATAGTACATTGATATTCTTGACTTTGAGGTTAAAGGTGACGACTGGTGATTAGGTTTGAAACCTAATCACCAGTCACCACCTTTAACCTCAAAGGTGGTGACTGGTGGCGACTGGTGATTAGGTTTGAAACGGAGAAGAGGTGCAAGATACAGCTTGGTATTTAGCTCTCCTCTAGATGGATAACGTATTACCTAAATTGTTTTTCATAGTCTTGTGTATTTGATATTTCTGCTGCAGATTTATAAACTTAATAATCAAGAGCGCTTTAAGTTTATGTAAGCTCATAGCCTCATTTCAGAAAACTGTGATAATGGGTAGGGTGAAGCCCGAGTTCAAAAACGATTTAGAAACTTATTTGTAAAAACTAAAATGTTTTATAGTTTTCTACAAAGCTAAAACCTTCTTCGCATCCAGATAACGTTTGGTTGGTCGTTTTATATGGCGCAAGGACAACAATAGTTATTCTGCGCCAATCAAGGATCTAGATAATATTTGTCTTTTCTGTAATTAAAATAGGGATTTTCAAGCTAGGCGTCGCGACCTTATTTTTATTACAGCTTGTTATGTAAGAATATTTATGACATGATTGATACATTTATGTATATTTGGGAGCCCCCGTCAACACTTTATGAGGAGCGAAGGGTTTCGTGAGTCAACAAAATTTCAAAACCTCCAGAGTATAGCCAGAAATGCATAGTTTTGTATTTTATATTGTCTATTAGTAGGTATATTAAAATAAGTCTGTGAGGTCAATTCTATAAATGTGTAAAATTATATGCGAAAAATAAATATAAGCATTTTAAATATAATTTAAATTAACCATATTTTTAGTTCCAAATTTGTCAAATCTCAACTGACCACGTAAGAAGGAAAATGAGGCACATTTTTTATAAAACTTTTTTTTTAAATTTTACCTTCAATGGCAAAGGAAATTCCGTTATTTTAATTTTAAAAAAATCTTACTTTCTACAATAGAAATATATGATATGTTTAAATTTTTTTTGTATTAATGTGAACTTTTTCAAATCACTAATAATACTTTCCATTAATATATTATTAGTGCTGAAAATGACTACTAGCGAAAATAACCTGAAGGACTAGAAAAGAACTTCTAATTGTATACTATATATATAGTATACTATATTATAGGTATACTATATTATATAGGTATTATATGATTATAATAGCTATTGGGAAATACATTAAAGCACAGGTGCATCCTTTTCATTGTGCGTTCACCCACGTGGAGACTGTTTTGCGAAGTGAATTACCGCGATTTTGGTTACAACGAATTTCTTAGTTTTCTATTCATTGAAGAACTAAGAACAACAAACGTTTCAGCTGGAGGGATTTCAAGCATCAAAGTTGTTATCAATTTTGTCAGCGAAAACCAACGTTTAGAGTAAATTGAAGAAGCGCAGATTTCCGACATTTCCACAATATGAATTGAACTATAAATTCTCTCCATCGACGATTCTAAATTCTCAAATATAGTACTAACTTTATTTCAAATTGGTGTTGCATATCAATCTTTGCTCCAATGCTATAAGTGCGGTTTCTTTCGGTGTCCCACAAAAAATATTTCAGATCAGTTTCAAGATGGAGTGTTTGGCTAAGCAGCGAACCTTTTTCACAGATGAACGAAAAGGCTTTTTTGTCATTCTAAGTTCCTTTCAATATAAAATAAGCTATTGTCGACACGATCCCTTTAGATCCTTTCCTCAAAGTCAACTGTATGCCTGAATGAAAATATTTAAGCTCCTATTCAAATACGACCATTATACTATCTAGATACATTGCGCGTAAAATCAAGAGCTTGAGCGAACCTTTTATGTTTAGAAAGTTTCACCTCATCGTAATATTGACACTTAAAATGTAAAACTGTATTTGTTAAGGATAGCCTCCTTCATTAAAATGGGTGTTTTTAGAGGGATTAAAGGTATAGATGCATTTAGCCATGTCTATGCTTAAATACAAACACTTAGCATGTTTATCTTGTTTCCTTAGAGTTAGGGGCAAAAGAACCTTATTTCAATCCGGGCTGAATATAGGCCTAGGTTATACTGTAAGGTATTATTACCCTTCACAGGGATAACACAATTGCCAAATATGGTCAACACAAGAAAGCCTCCGGGGCGAGATTTTTGTGAGTTTTCGTGGGGGAATTTATTATACAATAATTTTTGCCACCCACGTTTTAATTACAGCTCAAACTAGAGCTTGTGTAATTTTGGAGAAAAAGAGACGCTTTCCCCATCCTGGATTCGAACCAGGGTCCCTCCGTTTAGCCCGGAGTGTCTTGGACCGCTAGACGAATGAGGACAGGAAACAACGCTCTCTTTCTCCGTATGTAAAGGTGTTAAGGTATTATTACCCTCCGCAGGGATAACACAATTGCCAAATATGGTCAACACAAGAAAGCCTCCGGGGCGAGATTTTTGTGAGTTTTCGTGGGGGAATTTATTATACTAGGTTATACCCACCAAAAGCCCTGATCACAGGTTAAACGAAGCTAGCCATGTATGAACTTATTCTTATCCTACATTTTTCTACAGTACGACCATGATTTATTATCCGTACGCCGTAAATGACCAATCAAATAATCAAGCAATCAGTCAGTCAGTTACATTTGTATAGGTGAAGATAGGTCATACTAAATCGTAAAATTGTGGGACATTTGAATATATCGGTTTATTGTGGTGTATCTGCAAATTTTGTTCTAGCTGAAGTTGCATTTCCAAATATATGGGTCAGGAAGGAAGCAGAAAAGGATTATACCTCATACAATGGAAGTTCTATAACAGAAATTGAACATGCCACATAACATAAAGACTTCATGTCAGAAAAGTAACTAGACCTCATATTAGAAAATGAGCATATCTCGAATAAGGGCGTTAAAAACTATTTCAAGAATGCATTAAGACGTTAAAATTATTTCAAAACTTCCCCATCTTACGAAACGTGTTACTTTAAAGTCACAACAATTGACAGAAAATGCAAGGTGGAAATAAATTTTTACCTTTTATACATCTGATTTTATAAACACCATTTTTTACAAAAATATTATTCTAACTGCTCAAATATCCATCAAGATTCATAGAGGTTATCAATTCCGAGTTTATAAATCCAACATTTATAAGTTTCAAAAAGTTTCAGAAAATTGAATATGTTTTTTCAATTCAATATGTTTTTTAAAACAATTCACTAAAATGCAGGGAGTTTCAAATGTTAAAAAATCTCAGAAAATTTGTTAAAAGTTTTAAAACTAATAGGATTTAATGAAAGATCTCGAATTTTAAGTACATGAAATTTCAGAAAGTCACAAGTTTTAGGAGATGCTTCAAAATATATCACACATTAAGTTTCAAATATGCAAATTTTGGTCTTAAAAACACTTTACTCCTAATTGTCGCTTGAATAACTTTTTGACAATTTCAATAAATGACTTAAACTATTATGTCAATTTTAATTTCAGATTTTCTTCTCGCAATTTTTCATTTTAAGAAATGTGTAATTTAAAAAAAATTTAAAACATATTCCAACGTTTTCTGGAAACAGGATTTTTCATTCACATTCTGCGCTTTTTCAAAATAAATCGCGAATAGATATTTTCCGACTTCAATTTTTCCAATTTTGAGGTTAAAATTTTTCATAAAATAAAATATTTTAAATCATCTTATTTCGGGGCTCTTCGATATTACTTGATTGATTTTAAATTTTGCAAGGGAATTGAATCCTCTCTTTCTATATAATTCTCCAGGTTCTCCCCGCTGATGCAATTTAAAGCATGTTTTATATTTATTTGTTCACATTCAAATAAAATTTTCAAGAAAATTATAATTTTTAATGGACACATGTTCAGATATTTTTTTCTTAAAACTAAGTATTGTCTCCGAATGTTCTCATGCGTAATCAACATCATAAGTAGCGCAGGAAAGGGGATAAAATAAACATAAACTTTTCCATAAAAATTAATTTTCAAAATTGTATTTTCATTCGTCAGTAGCTTTCCTATCAAATTATTTATTAATGTTTTAAGCACAGATAACTGCTTTGCCCCGAAAGTCATTGAAAATCAAAGGGTTATAAAAATAAATGGAGAAAATGCTTTTATACCACGGCTTTTTTATTTAAAATCTGAGTTAAACTATGGCACACAAGCTTCTTATTAAGTCTACGATAAATTTTATACGCAAGTTTTAAATTTTCATTTCTCTTCTTAAACATTTTCAATTATTTCCTTAAGAAAGCATTCACGGTGTTTCTAATTAAATAAAAACAAAAACAAGAACGTTAAAAGTCTTAAAGTTTCATTTTGCTCCGTAACAAACACCAGTAGAAGACAGAGAACAACAAACGTCTAAAAAACAAATGGTCGGCTTAGAAGACATTTTATATTTTGAACGATAACATATAAACTAAAAACAATACAAATTTATTTACTCGTTTAATTCTGATTGTGATATTTTGTGCTTTCATCGATATCGATAAGTTTAATGAAACATTATTCAATATTCTCTTCTTTCCATTAAATCTTAAGCAAATATGGGATCTTTATAAAGGGTATTTCTATTTTCTTTAATTTTTTGTGAATTTCTTAATTTATTCAACTTCCCGGGCTTTTTGAAGTTCACGTTAAAGTTATTAAAGATAATAAAAATACTAAAGTTATTAAAGTAGGAGCGTTGGAAGTTATAACGGGAGGGAGAGAGGAAGAGAGACAAATAGAGAGATAAAGAGAGATAAAAGAGAGAGGAAAAGGTTCAGAAAAATTTCGAGAACCAGTGTTCCCGTTATAGACACATTGGTGGAATCTTTTCTTATACCATGGACCAATGACAAATTTTTTGTTAGTTATACAATGTATAATAATAATACAATAATAATACAATATAATAATACAACATAAATACAATGTATATTTCTATTGCCTAGAAGATTTTTGTCCAGCACATAGGCACATATTTCACGGAGTTATTTTGTCCTGTAAATGTATCTTATGCTACATACGCAGAAAATAAGCCAAATGTTGTACCAATATTTAAAAACAAGTTACAAAGAACCGTTGATAACTTTATATTAAACCAAAATTTTCAAATATAGTAACTTGTAATTTTGTATTTATGCTTAACAAAATATATCTAAGGTATTCTTCTATAATAAGTAAATATAACAGACAATGTACAAATTATATTTTAACTAATTATTTGAAAGTGACTATGATATTTAAGTTCAAGAACTCCTTTAAAATATTCGCCTTTTTTAAAGTTTTCATTAAGCATTAAGAACACAAATATATTAATTTCAAGAGATGTGTTTACATTTTTCCAAAAGACATAATTTTAATACTTTCAATTATCTTTAAATAAATTCATGAAAAATTAAATAAAAAAATTTGAAACGTCGGCAGAAAAAAAAAAAATCTGTAAATTTGGGATTGCGGACTACTTGTATGAAAATATTAAAATTTAATGGACGAGGCAAATACTCGATTCTTTCTTTTATAAGGAAAAAGAAATTCAAATCCCTGAAAACACTCTGAAATAAGACATTTTTAACCGCATAAAAGAAAATAATTTCGGTCGAATCGAGGGAAATAACATAACCCGGCTTTTGAATTTGATATTTGTTCAATATTAAATCCTTCTTTGCTACAAATAATGAGTCTTACCAACGGAATAAATATTTTAATTTCAGTTTTTATGATTAAAATATTTTTAAAAAGTTCTCGAAATACCGTTTTGTATGAAAAGAGACACACCAGTGGAATTACTTTATTCATTAGTATAGTTCTGTCGATTTTTGCTTTGCAATTTTTTTCTAATTAGAGATAACATTAAAATGCTTTATTACTCGTCTTTTAAATAGTAAGTTGTAGGAATAATAAGAATTTTTAACAAGTGGATTTCGAGACACATATAATAAAAATGCAGAAATCATTATTTTTCTAGATTTTTTTTCTAAAACACAGGGGACAAAAGTATTTTAGAACAATGTTCCATGTTTCACAGATATTTAGTTAAAAAAAAAATTACTTTTACGTACCAAAGCAACTATTCTGATGTTTTATATTTAACTCCAAATTTTATCATTAAAAAACGTCGTTATTTTAATAAAACTCTAATATCAAAATAATAATATGATATGGCGTATAAATTTGGTTCTGAAAATATCAATATATTGAATATGCACTGAAGTGCCAGAAAAACTGGTACAGGCGTGCGTATGCAAATAACGGAGCTTTGCAACCAATCAGCGTAACGCGATGCGGTCGGCAGCGCCTATATAAGACAAGAGATGTCTGGCAAAGCTGTTAGATCGGTTCTTGCCGCTACAATGGCAGGTTATCAAGATTTAAGTGATTTTGAACGTGGCGTTATAGTCGGCACAAGAGAGATGGGACATAGCATCTCCGAGATAGCGACAAAATTTGGATTTTCGCGTACGACCATTTCACGGGTATATCGTGAATATCAGGAATCCGGTAAAACATCAAATCTCCGACAGCGGTGCGGCCGGAAAAAGACCTTGAAAGAACGGGACATTCGACGACTGACGAGAATCGTTAAACGAGATAGACGTGCAACACTTCCTCAAATTGCCGCGGATTTCAATGCTGGGGCATCAACAAGTGTCAGCGTGCGAACTGTTCAACGAACCATCATTGATATGGGCTTTTGGAGCCGAAGGCCCAATTGTGGCTCCATTTTTAGTATGTGTCATCGGAAAGTTAGAATTTTAATTCAGATTTACCATATTGATATTGGCAAGTCATTTCTCCAAGCCTGTAGTAATAGTCCGCATGATAAAGTTAACGTGCTTGAAGACTTGCCAGACTCGCTACATAACGTAATAAATCCATTCATTCGGAAACAATAATATAAAGAATAACGATTTAAATTTTTAAACCAAGAAAAATATGTAACTTTTAAAGACATGATTCTCGGTTCATGCATCTCGCTTACAGCTTTGAGGATATGCAATAGTTCGAAAATAACAGCATAGTTGCAGATCGTGACGTGCATGAAGTATCAGACTTTACGTTACAAAGAAATTATATCCTTTCAAAGAACGCTTGCTTAAAGATCTCATATAGATCGCGCTGCTCATTATAGTCTGGGGTTTGGTTACCTAGGCCTTAAGCGTTTCGGATTCCTCGGAAAACAGTATGTCCCGGCGGCGAGATTTGAATTTCCATAACACTTTTAGCATTAGGACCGATTTAAACAATCTGATTGGCTAACGATGCCATCACTTATAGGTTTGCTACGCAATTTTGGCCGCCAATGTAACAGGCACCAAAAGATCAACACCTACACCAGTTCGGAGTTCACAGTCGTTGTTTACGTATCGCGGGGGAATTTTAGAACGACACTCTTCAATAATACTCCCAATTTATTTTTAATATTACCATGAGTTGGTTTTTTCTTTGATTTAAACTTAAAATGTAATAAATGGTTAGAAATCTTTAAAACAAAACAATATTTTTGAAATATTGTGCTGGTAGCTTATATTTTTATAAAAAAAACATCTTTTGCCTCAATTTTTGAAAAGACTACCGCTGAATTTAAAAAAAAAGAAAGAGATCTTATCGAGTGTGTCAAGTAGTAACTTCGTACTTAAAAAAGTTTTCAGATCTCCCTTGATTCCTGGAATTGCTTTCCTTGATTGTAATTGAAAATTACTATTTTTATAATACAATAAAACCTCCCTCAGGCGACCATTGTCGGTTCCGTGAAAAAGAGGTCGCTCAGAGAAGTGGTCTTTTAATGAGCTAAATTTAGCTTTAGGTCTATGGGGAGAGGAAATCCGTTTCCAGAAAAGGTGGTCGTTCAATAAGGTGGTCTCTTAAGGGAGGTTTTTCTGTATGTAATTGAAAATTATTTCCGAGTTGTTTTGTATTTATGGAAAATGCATATTCGGCAATTTTTACAATGGATTTTGCAATTTTCTCATTTTTAATACTCTTTTACATATCTTTTTTTTTTTTGACATACAAAAATTTTTCAACACATCCCTATTTAAAAATTTATCTTCTTTTTTAGCGTGATTCAAGTTCTTAATTAGTATAATAAATATTAATGTTATCTTTATTACAAAAACCATGGATAAAAAACCAACTGGATTGATTTTTTCATGTTAAAATCCCGGTATTTGCTAACCCCATTTATATTGCACCCAAGTTTCGTCTATATGCATGTATTATTTAATAACTCATTAAATGATTTGAATAGCTAAAATACATTACTTTTAAAGGCGTTTGCTCAAGTGCATTTCTTATATTTGAGCATCTGCAGGAAGCAGTAGGTTTTGACAACGACATCACTTTCTTTTGTAATTATTAATGGTTCTTTTGACTCACATACAACCCTAATTTCGCCAAAAAAAATAACGCCAATTCTTTTTCACTGGAATTATTTCGATCTTGGAACCCAACCGAGATCACCTTCTCAACCAATCACATTGCATAAATCGGTCCTAATGCGAAAATTGCTATGGAAATTCCAATCTCGCGTCCCGGTGCATCATTACCATTATAGTCCTCGAGCCGTAAAACCACAAACCAACAAACAAATCATATCCTACGCAATAGACGGGGTAACGACGATAATAGGAAAGAAATAACAAAGCTCCAAAACTAGTTATGACTAAGGCTCCTAGAAAAGAGAGCTGGCGCATATTCGCCATTTTCCTGCCATCGTGTCACGTGATCCCATTCACTGCTGTGTTAAAGTTGAGTGATTTACAAGTGTGTTATTTTTAATAAAATAGGGTGAAATGGACGAGTGTTCCACTGGGAATTGTTCTAATCATTCGAGGAATAAACATAGAATGTTTGCAGCGTAAAGTTTGTTTTGATTATTTGCATTATAATTTTACATTAATCGTAAACTAAAGCTGGGTTGCAAATTGTATTTATTGACGACAGCTTAAATGTTGCGCCAATATTTACATTCGTCGGATAATAATCGCTGTTTGCATATTGTTTTTATGCCAAAATAGCGATCATCGTTCCAAAGTTAAAAACCTTTATCGCCAAGGTAAATGAAACCGGAAGTGTACAGGAAAATGGCGGCTGATGGGCCCGCATATAATTCTAATTAAGACTATTTAAAGTCTAGTGATGTCATGCAATATACGGCTGTTGCCATCAAACAAATTAACAATATTCATTAAATTAACTCTACACAAATTATATCTACAAAAATGGTGCGATTAAAACCGAGCACCACAAGGGAATACTTTTGTATTTGTTCACTAAACGAGTCTTTTCGCACCAAATCTATATTTTAGGGTATGATGTTTTTAACGGCAACGCTATCGTGTTTCCGTTAGCATCAATAGATACTTGGTTCTCTATTCGGAATTTTATGTTTCTGTATAAACTTGAGTGACAGAATGGAATTAAAAATATCTAAATAAACATGTCCATTCGTAAAGGATAAAAAAAATGCAGCAATTTCTCGCAGCGACCACGTTCTAATGAAAGACGTTTTCTATTTAAAGTCGACATTTTCAGGTCCAGTCGACTGTTGTAGAGGTTAACAGATATTCAGATTAACGTCGCTTTCCTTTTAACAAAGCTGTTATCAGTTTCTTAAAAGTCGTTGATGAGAGATTTAACTGAAAGATTATTTCTGTTTGACGACGGAATTTGGCAGGACCGAAGCGATGAATGCTTCAGTGGATTATGATATTCCGATTAACGTCCCTTTCTGTTTAATACTTTCCCCCCAGTCGGTTGAAAGTCATTAATGGGAGAATTTACTGAAAGATTATCTCTGTTCAAAGACGGAAGTTTGAGGAACAGACGAATGTTTCAAAGGATCACACACATTCCGATTAACGTCCATTTCTGTTTAGCAACGCTTTTCTCTAGTCCCTTAAAAGGTGTTAATGGGAGAATTTACTAAAAGATTATCTCTATTTAACTACGGCAGTTTGCGGGACCGGTGAATGTCTCAAAATATTACACACGTTACGATTAACGTCCCTTTCTGTTTAACGATGTTTTTCTTTAGTCCCTTAAAAGTCGTTAATGGGATAATTTACGGAAATATTATCTCTGTTTAACGACGGCAGTTTGCGGGATCTACGAATGTTTCAAAGGCTTACACACATTCTGATTAACGTCTCTTTCCGTTTAGCAACGTAGCTCTCCAGTCCCTTGAAAGTTGTTAATGGGATAATTTACTGAAAGGTTATCTCTATTTAACGACGGAAGTTTACGGGACAGACGAATGTTTGAAAGGATTATGCGTATTCGGATTAACGTCCCTTCCTGTTTATCAACGTTTTTCCTCAGTCCCTTGAATGCCCTTAATGCAAATATTAATTGTATTAGTAAAAGATTAAAATAATATATAAAAGCAAACTTCTCTATACAAGGATTTTTAAGAGATGTGTCTCTTGAAAAATATTCTGTAAATTCACTTTTTTATTTTGTTTTTCAATATTTCTGAATTAGACCACTGAACTCGATTGCTTCCTGCTATAAGGGTCAAGTTAGATGATTAACGCTATTTTATGGTAGAGATGTTACAGAAAAGATATACTGATATGTAATTTATCGTAAATCGATATCGCTTTGCGTCATTCCTGTTAAAATATTGCTTTACTAAGTGGCTATAGTTTAGAGGGTAGTGCTTCGGAGGAAATCATTTTATGGCTGTTGCAGTTATGTGTTGGTTATCAACTATTTACGACCTGTTATGACCTCATGAAATACTTCCTTTGGAAGAGTTCCCTTCCTATGGCCTGGAAAGCAAAAAGGAATTTGGTTCAGCTGAAAAATATCGAATAATGATTATATGGGTTACAAATATCTCAACTGAAGTATTTTAACAAAATTGCGAGATAAAATCGGGCTTTTCTCACATAATTGTATACTACGACAATTATGATTGAAAAGAAAGCTATTTACTGACGAATATCATATATATTGGTTAATACCTGCTAATTTGTATCCATGTTAGTGAACTACAGCACATTAAATTATCAAAATTATCAAAATATTAATATAAATAATTAAAAAATAGATAATAGTTAATATAGATAATTAAAATATTAATTATCAAAATATCGGAGAACAATTTTCATTTGAGATTCGTCAAAGATGAGAATAAGGTGTTTCAAGCAAGAAGAAGTTTAAAGAACTACCCATACAATCCCTATATTATTTTCAATTAATGCACCGAATGGGATGGAAATATTTCAGCGTCCAGATTTTACTTTTTTCTTAAGAAGGACATAAATCAAAATCTAATAGAAATATTGCAAATATCGAGTCAGAATCGGTTAATGGATGCGCCCATTTTAACACGCTTATCGAACTAATTTAATTTAAGTGAATTAATCAGATTTCTATCAGCGATTCCTTGTTTTTGTTCGTGTGTTTAGAATTTGCTAAATTTCTTTGTTTCTAGTCCCTCTGGATTCGATACTTTTGCTTCAATTAAGTTTTTCATACTATGGGTACGTAAGTAAGCTGTTTAGGTGACTTTGTCGATTTTTCTCAACAACTTAAGCTAAACAAAACGAACACTACGCAGATTAAATTAAGAAACAATTTTTATTAACATTCTTTAGGCTTAGTAATATGAACGCCGATGTTATGGCGTGGTTAGATGGTGAAACGTTCGTAAAGAAAAGAAATGTGTTTTGCATCTGGTGGGGTCCCACGACCTTCTACAATCCGGGAAGGTGCTATCACTAACTGAGCTACAGACGACCAAACAATCAATTCCCTACGAAAAATACGAAAATAAAAAGTACTCGAAAAATATGCTTCAAATACGTTCGTAGGGAATTGATTATGTGATCGTCTGTAGCTCAGTTGATAAGAGCACCTACACGGATTGAAGAAGATCATGGGATTGTGCCCACCAGACGTAAAAAACATTTCTTTTCTTTGTGAACGTTTCACCATCTAACCACGCCATAACATCGGCGTTAATATTACTACGCCTAAAAAACGTTGATAAAAAATGGTTCTAGCTTAAATTATATTGCAAGTTTAAGAAGTATTAGCTTGCAAGTTTGAAAATAACCCAAGAGCAGCAGGGGAATAAAAGGGGTTTTAAGCATCCCATTAACGAAAAATACGTTTCCTGCGAATTTAGCTGAATAGCAGAGTAAAACGTTTTAAACAAACAGTTATTTTGACATCGTGTTTTTAAACCTTACGCCAGTGTCGAAATAACTGTTTGTTATGGAATCTCCTGGTGAAACTCTGTATTGTTTCGTTAAAACGTTTTAAGTTTTTCCACAGTCATAATAGGATTACATTTAAAATATATAACCAAAAATACATTTTTAAAGCTCGGATATTCTTTGAAATATGCAAAGTAAACTATGTTTCGTAAGGTACAATTGTACGTCCGGGATACTTAAGCTATAACTGCTTGGTGTATTTCATGATACTGCAGTTATTTCATAAACCCAAGCTTTAACTTCATTTTCCTCTCCATATAAAACGAAAATAAAAAATAAAATCTGGAAACCTTTTAGGACTGTAATCCTTTTTTCCGCATAAGAGGATCTTCATAGAAATATCATTTTATTTCAAACCATTTTTCAGTAGCAAAATAATACTAACTCGCTTACAGAAAAATTAGTTCCTGTCGTGGTTTTGGATTTAAATAACTGGTTTTATTTTAAATTGCGACTTATTGCTTTAAACGCATTACCCGTCTACCGCGTTCCCTTTAAAGTAAGTTCTTTTTTTCCAGCTAAGATAAAAGTACATAACAGATTTTGAAACCTTTTTTATCCATGCCCGGCTTGGGGCTTATATTTAACCATATTTTTGTTCCTGTCAGTCTTTTAATGAAGGTTAAAGGCTGTTAATCATTTTTCCATACGGGCACAATGTAAGCAACTGAAGGCACCCTCTATGAGTTCATCTACAACTAAGTTCAATTGGGAGTTTTACTCAAATGAAACGAATCAGAAAGCGGTGATTACTCCCACTGAACAATGAGGGCGTAATTTTAAAAATTGTAAAATGTAAAAATAATAAAATTTAAATATGTAAAGTGTACGAAATATGTGTTGAGCTGCATTAAGGGTTAAATAATAAGTTTTAAGAATAAGATAGAGTAATATATACGAAAGAAGCATAGAGGATCCATGAAAGGTATTTTGACTGTCATGAGAAATGAAGCATAAAATCAATAAAAATGCTTGAAGTATATATATATATATACCTAAGAGAAAAACATCTGTAAGTTCCACAAAAGGGCATAAAATTTGTATAAAATATATGAGCAATATTCATAGAATATACAAATATAAACATCAGTGCAAAATGGAAAATATGGAGATAAGTAAAATTCAAGAACCGGATTGTATAAAGGGTAAAAAATAGTGAACAAAAACAAAATATATACGAAATATGAGGCATGTATCAAAGAAGCAAATATAAATACCAACAGAAGTTGCATTAAAACCGCATATAAAAAAAGAATACGAAGAAGTAAAAGAAAAAAAGTAGTTGAAAAATATATAAATGACCTATAACACTGAAATATTTAACTTCATTTTTTAATTTTCGATTTAAGTTTTCTATTTCTGCATTTAACGTACATTCGTCTGTTGTTATAGGGGAGTTTAAAATGTATACCCCATCTTCGTAACAGTTTTTAGTCAATACACAAATCCGTTTTCCAGTAACTTTGCTTTTATTTATAACATGTCTACAAGAATTCTAATATCACAAGTTCTTCCACTTCCCAGATTGGATATGTCAATCTGAACGGCGCAACCATTGTCGAACTATCATAGTTTTAGCAAGGGAATGGTTTTCAGGTAAGTGCTCATTATATCATGTTTAGACACGTGCCTTCTCTCTCCCAATATGTTTTAGAGTTTTATGATAAGACTTAATGTCAGTAATAAATTATCACATCCAGTTGTTAGATTTTTATATAATTTCCACCGTAATTTTTCTCACGCTTTACATAAATAATATTAGATTATATTGGTCTTTAAGATGGCTTATTATTAAAAAAATGGTAGAATTTTTTAGTATCATTCGTATCATTATTTGAAATAATTATTTCTAATTATTCGTATTATTAATTATAAACTCCAAAATTGCACACGTTAGTATATTTAATATAATTTTGTTGAAATAATTACTCTCATTTCACATTTAATTTTATATCAGTGTCTTCTAGAAATAAAATTACTAAAAGTATTTCCATAAACACGAACACGCGTGCACTACTAAAGAATTTGGCCGCGGTGTCGCAAAGAAGCGTTTAAACCACGCGTTATTTTAACGCGTATCATAAACTTCAAAAATTTATTGACAAGTCAAAAGGAGGCGACTTGTCGGAGGGAAAATTCTGAAAGAAAAGCAAAAATGCCCACTTAACTACGAGCTACACGTCGAGAACTGAAAGATATGGTATTAAAAATAGCCATCGTTGAGGACATGTATTTAATTTTCTGAAATAATAGAATGAAAATATTGATTCTTGTTGAAAAATAACAATTTTCTAAGCAGAAAGAAATGCTCCAAACAAAGTAGTCGTCAATACGATAACACATATACTATATATATGTATATAAAATGCAGAAAATGATTCATATATATACACTCTATAACAAAAAAAAATCGACGCACCAAGAAGGAGTTGTCCGATTGCGATAAAAATTGGTGGATGTGAAGAACATACATAGAAAAAGAAACGATTAAAATTTCAGAACAATTGAATGATTTATTGCAGAGTTTGACCGTTACAAAGGGAGGAAGTCAATAAGGCGTTGGTCCACCTCTGGCCTGGATGCAAGCTGTCACCCGGCGTGGCATAGACTGATAAAGATCCCGGATGGTGTCCTGCGGAATTTCTTGCCAAATTGTCTCCAACTGTCGGGCTAAATCGTCAACATTCCGGGATGGTTGCAATCGCCTTCCCATAGCGTCCCAAATGTGCTCTATGGGAGAGAGATCAGGAGACCTAGATTGCCAAGGAAGTGCTGGGCAAGCTTGAAGACAATTCATAGCAACACGTACCGTGTGCGGCCGGACATTGTCTTGTTGAAACGTAAGTCCAGGGTGTCGCAAAAGGAACGGTAACACAACCGGTCGTAGAATGTCGTCTACGTACCGCTGTGCTGTAAGTGTGCCAGAAATGACCACCAAAGGGGTCCGGCTATCAAAGGAGATGGCACCCCAGACCATAACGCCCTGTTGTGGGCATGTGTGGCGTGCGATAGTAAGGGCAGGATCCCCACGCTGCCCTGGACGTCTCCAGACACGTCTGCGGTTGTCGTCAGGACACAGTTGGAAACGGGACTCGTCACTAAAGACTATACGTCCCCAGTCAGCGCAGTTCCAAGTTGATCGAGCCCGGCACCACTGTAATCGGACTTGACGGTGTAAAGGCGTGAGAGGTAAGCGGCGTAACGTGATGGAGCGTCCTTTCAATTTCTCGAGTTATTAATTGTTGTCATTATTATATTTATCAAATAACGTGATCGCGTTCTTCTTTCTAGGATTTATGATATAATATCACGTTTCGTTTATAATAAGTTTAATAGGTTTTTTTTAGTGTTGTCTTTTTACTTTCGCATTCCATCATTGCTTTTAATAGCTTTTCTATCAAAATGGTCGGCGCGAGCGTAAATTCCGCTCTGTCTTCCCGCTCTGTTGTGGCCCTAGGTCGACCGCTGCCGTCCCGACGCTGACATCTGCCGTTGTTGACCCACTCTTGCCAGCACCGTCCAATCGTCGCATCGCTTCGACCCACATGTCCAGCGATTCTTCGATTCATCCAACCAGCCTCTTTCAATCCGATAGCACGACTTCTTCTTGGGTCTCAGCTCGGTGGCTTGCGGATGTCTTTTTCTCTGCTCTCCGGCTGGCGGGTGACCGGCTCGCCTGGGACGGAGGTTCAGACATTCACTGTGGCCTTCCAGGCGCATGTGGATCGGCTGCCCGCTTCACCCTGGAACCGGACTCCGCCCTCCCTCGTAATTCGGACTTCGTCGCTGGGGCCGTGCTTGGCCTTCTGTCCATGACGGGCGTTCGTCATTGTCTTCGTCCGCTGCGATCGCTTGGGGGCCAGCTTTCGCAAACAGTGGATGATACTTTGGCATGTAATGCCTGTCCGGACTATGCTGGTCTCGTGCGCCCTGGTTGCGGGGAATGATTTTCTCCTGTTCTCTGCCGCTCGCGGCACCTCACCCACTCAACGGTGTCCGGTGGTTTCCCGTAGGAATACCGGCCGGCCCGGGGTGTTCTTCCGCGCCATCCATCTATTTCGGCCGCTCTTCGGGGCGGACTGATCGTGGATGGCCTCCGGTCGACGTTGAATGACGACAATCATGTGAGCTGTGCGTCTCTGTACGCCTGTTTCGATCGACAATCCCCTGCAATGCTCCCTCCCCCCCAGTGTCCCTTCTCGGTCCACTGGTCGTCATATCATATGACAAAAGCCTGTCTGGGAATACAGCGCTGCCACCTTCGGCGGCCACCCTTCCCATTAATCTCCTTGCACAAACCACCCACCAGGCACGATTCTTTCAACCAGACATATGCTCGTAATGAGCACGAATCTTTCGGCGAGGCATTGTTACAGTCGACGTAAGATATCCACAGTCAAAATGCAACAGAAATTTTGACCACATATTGAGAATCGCTCCTTATATACACCTGCTGAATGCGCAGTTCCGATGCGCTGGAGTTCCCGCTATTCATTCATTGGACACCAAATTTTAATCATTTGCATGTTCAGTCAAAAAGTCGTTCTAAACGAAATTTCATTACAATCGGACAACTCTTTCTTGGTGCGTCGATTTTGTTTTGTTATAGAGTGTGTTTATTAGCTCATACTAAACATTCATAACTAATAATAATAGTGTTTTATTCATTCTGGGGGTACATATTGGAAGTTGCATTGAGTGAGCATATATATATATATCATCATATTCAACCATTATCTATCCACTGCTGGATGAAGGTCTCTCCAAATGCTTTCCACACAAGTCTATCCTGGGCCATTCGTTTCCACGTCACCCCAACCTCTTTTCTTATTTCATCCACCCATCTAGTTTGAGGACGTTTTCTAGGTCTTCGGTGGTCTCTTGGAATCCAGTTCAGAATTTCTGTTGTCCATCGTTGATCAGTTCTTCTTGCAATATGCCCAGCCCATCGCCATTTCAGTCCTTTTACTTTAACAATGATGTCCTCTACTCTAGTTTGCTCTCTCACCCAAGTGTTTCTTTTTCGATCTCTCCTAGTTATTCCAAGCATGCACCTCTCCATGCTCCTTTGCGTTGTCTGTAACTTTCGTATTGCTCCAACTGTTAGACTCCATGTCTCTGATCCATAAGAGAGGACTGGCAATACACACTGGTTGAAGACCTTTCTTTTTAGACACAAAGGCAATTTCCCCTTCAGGATAAAACTGTTTCTTCCAAATGCACTCCAGCCAAGTTTAATACGTCTGTTGAGTTCTTTCATAATGTTGCCATCCATTGAAATCAGCTGGCCAAGGTAAATATATGAATCAGCAATTTCTAGCTCAGTGTTGTCAACTTGTATTTTTGTTTCCTCTACGAAATTATTGAACATGATTTTAATTTTGTGTAAGTTCATCTTGAGTCCAACTTCTTTACTTCTAGTTGAGAGCTCTTGGAGTTTTAATGTCCGTTGAAAATAACAATGTCATCAGCAAACCGCAGATGATTTGGGGTTTATTCACCATTTATTCCTGTTATTCCAATTTTATCAGCTGAAAATCATCTGCAAAGCAGAAGCAAAAAGTTTTGGGGAAATGGTATCTCCCTGCCTCACACCTTTGCCAAGTTTGATAGTTTTGGTATCTTTATGTAACCGAAATCTTGCACTTGCATTTTCAAACACAGATTTCAATATGTCAACGTACACGTCCTCAACGTCTGTTGATCTTAAAGAGTTGATGACTGCTGATGTTTTAATAGAGTCAAAGGCCTTCTCATAGTCAATAAATGCAACACACAATGGAAGTTCATATTCATGTGTTCTTTCAATTAATTCTCTTAATACTTGAATATGGTCCACTGTACTGAATCCACTTCGAAATCCAGCTTGTTCTCTTGGTTGAGCTGCATCTAATTTTTTCTGCAGGCGATGTGTTAGCACTTTTGTGAAGATTTTATAAATAGCAGGTAACAAGCTAATTGGTCGGTAATTTTTCAAATCCTCTTTATCACCTTTTTTATGCAAAAGAATTACTGTTGCAGAATCCCATTGGTTTGGTATGTTACCGCTGTTAAGACATTTGGTAAAGAATTTTGCAAGTATGTCTTCTACATATTCTCCAGCTTCTTTTAGGATATCTAATGTAATACCATCATCACCAGGGGCTCTTCCTTTCTTCATATTTTTTATTGCAAATGAAACTTCTTTTAAGATTTTAGGAGCTGTTCCTTCGACTATTTCAATGTCTTCGTTTAATCCACTGTTACTTTCATATAGTTTTTTGTAGAATTCTTCAACTCTTCTAAGTATTTCTTCCCTATTTCTTGTTACGGTGCCATCCTCTCCTTTTAATGCAATGATGTGTTTCTTCCCAACAGATAAACTTCCTTTAACAACCCTAAGGCTCTTGTTATTTTCAATGGCTTTCCTTACTAGCTCACAGTTGAATTTTCTTATGTCTTCTTTCATGCTTTTGCGCAGAGTTTTACAAAGTTCTATGTACTCAATCCTGGAACTGGTATTTCGATTGTCCACCTTCATATCTCTTCGCCTTTTCATGAGCTGTTTCGTCTTCTCAGATAATTTGCTATTGTGCTTTTTACAGGTTACACCACCAATTTCCCCAGCAGTTTCAACTATTGTCTTAACAATGTTTTCATTTGCTTCTGAGATATCACTTTCATCAATAAGTCCTTCCAGTGCAGAAAAGCGATTTTTTAATTCCAACTTGAATGCCTCGGTATTTACTTTCAGTTTCATTAGATCCACCCTCTTACTTACTTGTTTCCTAATGAGCTTCTGTCGTTCTAATTTAGTATTTAAGTGCACTTTACATCTCACCATTCGATGATCACTTCCAGTATTAAATCTGTTCAGTACACTGCAATCTTCAATAATTGATTTCTTGTTTGCCAGGATATAGTCAATTTCACTAGTTCCCCCATTTGGGTGTTTCCATGTCCATTTTCTTTGCGGTTTCTTCTTAAAAAATGAATTCATGATGCTAAGGTTTTCAGCTTCTGCAAATTCGATGAGTTGATCGCCACGTTCATTCCTTTCCCCATATCCGTATTTACCAACCGATGTCTCTCCTTGTTCCTGTTGTCCAATTCTTGCATTGAAATCCCCCATGATGAGCTTGATATGTTGTTTCCCTTTGGTGTGTAACTCTTTGATTTCTTCATAAAATTCTTCAACCTCTTCGTCGGTATGGCTTGATGTTGGTGCATATACCTGTACTATTTGAAGTTGGTATCGCTGGGTTAGTTGAACAACAAGCCTCGCTGCTCGATCTGATGTACTTTCAACTTCCAGAAGACAGTCTTTAATTCTTTTGTTGATTAAGAAGCCAACACCACTTGTTCTTCCAGTTTCCGTTCCTCTATAGTAAAACAAATGTCCGCTTTTCAGTTCCACCAACTCTTCACCTTTTCTTCTAATTTCACTGAGTCCTACAATGTCCCATTTGATCTTGTCTAGTTCCTCTTCCAATTCCTGAAGTTTTGCTTCAGAAGCAAGGGATCGTCCATTAAACGTAGCCAAGGTCAATAACAAACGGCAGCCTGGGCCATTCCAGTGATTCTTAGCACCCCCTGCTTTCATGCCACACTGACCGCTGCCTTGATCAGGAGCACTCCAGCACCTGGAGACTAGGGGCCATGGTTTCTGGTGTGTCAACATAATGGAGGAATTAGCCATAATTTCACCACGCTTGCTAGATGAGTAGGTGAATTAGCCCTCCCCTTCCGCCTTTCTATCCGTGTAGCAAATATTAATTTGCCACATAAATAGAAAGCTCAGCCTGCACCACTTGAAGGCGGGGTAGGACACTAGGTTACTGGCCTGGCCGGTTCCACACATCGTCACATACGTTCAGCGTGTGGGTCTCCTTCCAGTTAGATACCAGCAACCCTTTTACAGGCCATATATATATATATAATGTATATTCTGGTAGAAAATAAAAGGAAAACCTACACTTTCTTCACGTTGGATACAAAAAAATCTTTTCGAATTTGAAAGAACGAACCTGCTCTTTAAAAGGGTCTTTGAGATAGAATATCTTGAAATCTTTCTCTCAGAATTTAAGATAAACAGTTGAAGATTAAAAGTTGCCTTTAAAAGGAGAAACGCCGTATCTTATCGCAGTTGCTTTCTATCCAGTACAATCAATACATCATGGGAGAGAGAGAGCTGGAGAAAAGTTTTCGCTTGATAGCGTATGAACATCTGGAAATGCCGCAGGTCTTGAAGTTGTAAAAACGTCATAAAATGGGAAAGAGAGTTTACCTGCAAACGCCATCGAAAGCAAAATGCTTGCGCGTCAAATAGATATTTAGGAATGTCCAAATAAGTTTCGTGAATTTTTTTAGTTTTTGGAAAACTTAAGTAGTTCCTTTTGCCATGCACAGCGTTTCTGTCAAAACAGAAGCCTAACATCTAACCAAGATTTACTATAACTGGTAAATAGTAAAATTTCGTCACTGGACTAACGTATAAGAAAGAATTTACATGCACACTTTTTGAGAATTGCTGTTGCCTTTATCAAGAAGTTTCTCTCGTTTCTGTTTCGAGGAGTTTCTCTCGTATTTCTATTTCGAGGAGTTTCTCTCGTATTTCTATTTCGAAGAGTTTCGCGTTTCTATTTCTCATGTTATTTGTTTCTATTTCTATTTGTTGTTTCTATTTCTCGTTGAGTTCCTCATGTTTACTTTTCAAGAAGTTTTTCGTGTTTCTATGTATTTCGAGACGGTTCTCTCGTGTTTCTGAATTTCGAGAAGATTCTCTCGTGTTTCT
>QLNU02015003.1:37081468-37092110 GCA_006491805.2 Dysdera silvatica | reverse complement strand
ACTTAAACAATGCATTACAGTAAAAAGAAAAGCCCTAAATACCTTATATCGTTGACACTCGTAGCATTTCTTTAGAAATTGCAATCGAATGAATATAAATTATTGCTATATGATGATTAATATTGTAATACTTATGAGTTTTTGAGACTCATTTAGGGAATTGCGATAAAAGTGCAGATAAAGATACATAATTAAAACTGTATCATTCTAATTCGTTATGGGTAAAGAGACAAAGTTTCTAAATAATATTTCAGTATTTTAGTGTTATTTAGTTGGCATTATTTTTTAATCAGATCTTAAGTGAAAGGGGAAGTCAACGTTGTATGGCTAAATTTAAAAAGTTGGTTCGGACGTAAGTTTTGGACGGATTTGGCCGTAAGTCTGATGGCGAGAATTCCACAGAATCAAATCAAATAGAACATTCGTTGCTGTGAACAGTAATAGGACCTAAGTTGTAATTATACATATATTGATGATTTCTTTTGCATTTTATGTTTCAAAAAGCGTTAAGGATATCATGTTGAAACAAGAACTACAATTTTCTAAGGTATCCGAATTTCGTTCTCCAGAGAATCAAACCACGTAACACGAATTTATGGATTGATAGTAAATAAATAGCAAGGGTCCTGCACCAAGAGGAATTAAACCCAGGTGATTGGTACGGTGAATTTCTGAGGTGAAGAGACTCGTCCAAAATTCACTACCTCTCAATATCAGGTTTAATTGCAGTCACTTTTGTTCAAACACTGTTTTATTTCTCTTACTCTGTAACAGAACAATATTAAATCAAATTCCGCGTATGACTAGGAGTATTAATTGAAGAAGCTTCTTATCCACTTTATTTCAATAAATATTTATATATGTCTTTTAAAGGTATATCCTTTATTGAAAAAATTACAATTAGACAAGAAAAGCTCATTAAATGCAAGAGCATAATCTAATTGAAAAGTATTTTATATTAATTTTTATTTGAATAAAAAGCATTAGATACAAACATACAGAAATATACTTACAGCGTGCTTCGTAACTAAACAAATTTCGGAATTTCTGGATTTTATCTATCAGAAATGTAGCTCGAAACTGTTATGCTGAAGGAAATTTGGAAATTTTTCAAGTAGAAGTAAATTATAGCAGTCGCTGCGCATCCCCATTCTGATGAATTATGCTCCCGGGACATTTTAACAAAGCCTGTGAAAGAATCTGAAAATAAAAACGTTCTTCTCAATAAACTCTACTTCAACAGAATGAATTGATGTCCTTATGCACGCATTTGCCTGTAAAGATACGGTGCAACCGTTAATCGTAGCAGGAAATCGATCATTCGGAAAGATGTTCGCACATACATTACATGACTGAAACATAAATCTTAGCCCTCAGTGTCACATTGAACTCCCATTCATAAAAGTACGAAACGTAAAAGTTTCTACAGTTGCAATTCCAAGCAGGGGCATGGAACTAAATTTAATTATATTATCCATTGACTGTAATCGATATCTCGCTTTGATAAATGATGTGCTACTTCATCAAAAATATTCGTACATACGACGCTTCTATGTATTTGGAATTTGCATGCAATACTGCTTTAGGAATTCAGATACAAAGTATTTATTTGGCTTGATTTTCCGGTGCAAGGGTGGTAAAGGTGAAACTGCGCCGGAATCTATCGTTTTCCGAGGAATTTGTACCTCTCAAGACCTAGATCCTAAATGGTCCTAGGACTTTTAAATTCCTCAAAGTGGAGAAATTTATAATGGTTTTTTAACTTTAGTTTTCTCAGTAAATATAAATCTAATTAAATTTTTTTAACAACAATAACAAATCATCTATTATGTATCTATAACATGGCCAAAAATAATTTTAAATGTCAAATATTTTTCTTAATTTTACAAAATATTAAATATGATTTACGAATTGAATATTGCGTGGCAACAGACTACGCGTAGAATTGTAACTTAAATTTTGCTGCTACAGTGTTGCTCATGGGCTCAAATTGTTCACAGATATTGGGTACTCACACTGTACCTAAAGTAAGTAATTATAAAAATTAATTACGAATATTAATTTTTTCCTTAAATATGATATTTTACGCGCGTATTTTTAAGACCCTATTTTGTCCATAATTAATAACTTATAAATAAAAATGGCAAAAAGCAGATACAGACCGTAAAGTGCCATATAATAAAGTTTTCTGGAAAATTTTATTCAATTATAATAACCAGTTGGCAAGTTATCATACGCAAAAAATTAAAAATACACGTTCTGAGAAAATTCATTTTAAAGTTTCCGAGCATTTAAAATTACATGTATTGTTGTTTTCACCATTGCGAGTCTGATAATGGACGGATTTTGCTGTGGGTTCTTTCAAAATGCTTCTAATAGTTTAATTGTTTTTAAGTGATAAAAAAAATCAAATTGTTGAAAGATCCTATGCCTCCCTAAGAGAAATAAATGCTTCCTAGTAGGAAGCATTTATTCCAAGAGGCATTTTCAGTGCAATATTTGAAAATGCTGGAAAATTTTGCATTTATTCACGATAAAGAATCATAGTCTTCATCATGGTGGATACATGAATGGGTTGTTTGCAATATCTACAATAAAAGTCGCCCACGATGTACAATATGGGAGTAAATTTTACAGTTCATTTACCTTAAAAAAAAACGACGGTGGAAGTCCGTAAGAAATTCATACAAATATTTTATCGTAAAATTTAGGTTTTGCTGTTTAAAGGAGACAGCGAGAAACTGTAGAAACAAAATACAGTTGTTTCACCTTAAAAGACAACAGCAAAAAACCGTTATAAGAACAGAATAAGTCACTTGGCGTAAAATCTACGCTTTTGTGTAAAAGCTCGCCTTTAAAATAAATAACTAAAGAAAACCGTAAATTTCGTTTTTTTTGGGGGGGTGGAGGGGGGTCGGTCAACGTTAGTTTATATAAATTAGTTTCTTTTGATCGATCAAATATGAAGTTATGGAGAAGAAAAAGAAAAAACTCAACTTTCAAAGGAACCGAAAATGATTCAGATTCAAAATTTCATATGTTTTGTTATTCAATGTTTAATTTTATCTAAAATTATTTTTTTTACTTAATTATTTGCTGTCAATTAATCACATTATATCACCGGCACCATCAAATTGAGCATTCAAGTACGTTGAATTTTGGGTATTCAATATTTATAGGAAACTGACATTAAAAATGTGGTCTACAGCAGTGGTTCCCAACTCAATTTAAGTCGCGGACCACTTTTCCACTTCAACTGTACCCGCGGACCACTTTGAAAAATTCTCACGAAATGGCTGAAGGTCCTTAATAAAACAGGGAGCCGGGTCTTTTTTTTTGGAAATGTGTTTGTAAAATCTTTCTTTAGTAAAAAAGAAATAATAAATAGAAAACGATCTAATAATACACTCCAACCACGTTAAGACGAACATACTTAAGACGAATTACTTTTAATATGAACCGTTTTCTGAAGTTCCATCAGATTATAAAATACTACAAATATACCATCAATTTCATTTTTATATTTAATTTTAATATTTAATAAATAATTTTTAATTATTTTTTTAAAATAATGACCTGTCTCGCGGACCACCAGTTGTCCATAGACCACCAGTGGGGAACCACTGGTCTACAAAATGTGTGACCGCAAAATTGAAAAAAAAAAGTCTCACCCCTCCTTTAACTGTTAAATGCTGGTAGTGAGGTTTCAGGTCCTTTCATTTTAAAATTTACGATCATTCTTTTACAGTGTAGCTTAGGTGTGGATGTCTACTTCGAAAACATTCTCAGAGTGAGTAGGTTAAAACAAAGTTTCTTAAAGTAGGTTCAGCAATATCCATGGGTTCCTCGTCGTCCCCCTAGGGGTTCCCCAAACAAGTTGTAAAACATCGCCGAAAATTTCAAGAACACATTTAAATTCATTCTGTTATTCCCTTATCGGGACATGACAACCCACTTAGATAAAGTTAACTAACTATAACCATTATTCTGCAACGAGCTAGAGGTATTATCTACCTTATTACATACTGAGTTCTGCGGTACATCTAAGTTCCTCGCTGGCTCCCATGGGTTTCCCAAACAAGTTGTAAAGCATTGCCAAAAATTAAAAGAATATCTGTAAATTCTGTAATTCCTTTAATAGCGCATGACAGCCCATTTCGATAGAGTTAACCAACTATAACCATTATTACACAACGAAGGAACGGTGTTACCTATCTTATTACACATTTATAAATTATTAATAGGGTAAATCCTGGTTACATGCCGCACCTTTTTTAAAATCGATATTCAGGCAAGGGAAGCCTCTGAGGTGCCTGTCGCACTTCAAGTCGAGACTTGTATAGTATGAGAGACGCACATGAGTAATGATCAAAATCGAAAAAAAAATTCTGTAAAACTCAGTTTCTGATTTTTTACGAATTTTCAAAATTTTCATAATAACATTAAAACGCAGCTTTGCGTTTAACTGCAAAGTCCTAAAGTGCAGTCCTCAGTTATGGGTTATTTTATTTTCATTTGGTTTGCTTTGCGAAAAATAGCAAGTTCTTATTTAACGTTGGTGGCTTTTTTCATTACTGCGCAAACCACATATATATATGAGTATGAAGTCGATGTTGTCATAACAGAACTTACTTGCTTTAAAGAAATTTGTATTTTTTGCTTTAGAGATGTTTTTGGTTTTAGATTAGTTGTGGGAAAATCAACTTCGATCTTTTTGAATCATAATATTAGATTTTTTTTAAATATTGAAATATCTTTTCATTTCATTCATGTTGTTTTAGGGGAAATTGAATTAGGAAGTCATTGAATTGAGTCTGCACTATTTTTTTTACTCCTTGGGGTCATTTCGAAATAATTAAGATTTTTTTGAAGCAATTTATTTGTTTTTGTTTTGTCGCTGAAGTAAATTGATTTGAAGACTTTGTTTTGCAAAGGATTGTTTTGCTCTCATCATTCGCAAAATATTTAGTAAAATAGGGAATGCATGATAATCGTCCTGCATTAGAGTTTTAAATTAATTTAAACTTTTGACAATAACCGTATAAACTTTTCGAGTTATTAATTTGATTCAGAATGTTCTTCATAAAATATTTACTCTCCACGTGGTCAACAATTTGCTTTGGTAATTGAAATATTAAATCAAAATATACTCCCGTGTATTTATTATCTGCGATTCCGAAATATTTCAATTAATTACCTTTATTCTTCTTATTTAACTATTGGGAAAAATATAATGCCATAATTTATGACTTAATAATACAATATATCAGAATTTAAATATGCGGAATTTATCAATATTTTGCAATCTATTTAAAACTTAGCCATTTCAAAGTACGGGATAGTTCCATTCGCCATAACAGTGAATAACTAAATGAAGATAAGGAATTATTACCAAAATTTGAAGAAATAATTTTGAATAGAGCATTTACCGAAGAGGAAATTAGTTTAAATTTTCAATATAGCCATGCAAAAAACAATAGCCATTTAGATTGCAATTCTGGTGATGATAGCTCTGAATACACTACTTCTGACGATGAAAGATCCAACGAATGTACCTCTAACAATGAAATTTTTAAAGAGACTTGCATTTTTAGGAAATGAAAAATATTGTAAATTTTTATGATTCTTGAAAAAAAAACCTTCATCAAATTCGAAACCGTTATTAAAAAGCAATAGACTGTAAAGCCATTTACCATTTTAAAAATATATCGCCAAATTAGGTGCAAAAAAGACAAACATAAATTTATTAAACGGTCATTGTTAGAAAAATTTCATGACGCCAGACGTAACCATATAGCAGTTCATGATATAGACCTTTAAGTCTAAGATAGGCTTATCAAAAAACAAATGATTTCAATTTTACAAAACGAATAATTTCAAGGAATTTCATAGATAAAATAAACAAATATAATGGTATTACCTCTCGCAAAGCTACAAAATGTACAACGGTAGCTAAATATGAAAATAACGAAGCGCTTGAAAACAGCACTATTGAATTTTTTTAGCATCACGTGATGAATTTTTTCATTGCCGTCGCAGTCAAGTATTTAATGCTGACCAGAGCGGATTCGAATACTTTATACCAGACGCAACAGCTCTCATTCAACCTTTAAATGTTTCTTCTTCAGAACAAAATATTTTTAAAAAAATCACTCACTACGTCACGGTAAATGAAATTCTGATACAATTAACTGATCGCAACGAAATAATAAAAATGCATTCATTAGTTTATAATCAAATTCAGTCCAATAAATATTGCCTATGTTAATGCACCCGTGGTTTGCTTGCAATTACACGGACGTTCCTATTGAGTCATTTGATAAAATTTTATCTCTATCATTTTACGTCGACCACAAAGAATGTGGTTTTAATGAATGCAAAGAATTTTTTTGATATGTAAGCATTGCGGTAAAAATTTATGTTTTGTGCATTTCTACATATGTTATCATTTTCATGAGCAATCAGAAAATATAGTACTTCAAATATACATTGTGAATTCCTTTTACGTTAGAATTCACCCTTGGTTAACATGAGGCATATGCAAATGTGCCACTGCACAGGGCGGAAAAATTATAATTTTTTTTTTTAACAGCGAAGAAATAATGAAATGAAAATATTCTTATTGATTATTTTCTGTGAGAAATATTAAGAACTAATTAAGAATAATGTTATATGGCAGGGATGAGAAGTGGTATTAAAATACGCATAGGGAGATATTTTAGTTAAAGCTTGCTCAGAAGAAAAAATTGTTATTTTTCGCCAAACAATCCAAATGAAAATTACCCCTGACAGAAGACTTCAGCTTACGGCTTTGCAGTTAAGCGCAAAGCTGCGTTTTAGTGTAATTATGAAAACTTTAAAAAATCAGAAATTGAGTTTTACACAAACCTTCTTTCGGTTTTGTTCATTACTCATATGGATCTATCATGGTATAAGTCTCATGCTAATATCATGCTAAGATTTATCATGCTAAGGTCTCATGCTAATATCATGCTAAGATCTATCATGCTAAGTCTCACGTTTAGGTGCGACGGGCACGTTGGAGGCTTCCCTTGTGAGACCCATGGCGCACAAACATGAAATTTACTTAGTCATAATAATCGATACACTTTTAAGAAACATATATATTAGTAAAATATAATTTACAAAAAATTCAATAAGCCGCTATAATTTATTTTTTAACACCCTTCGTTGCGGCATCTCTCCCAATTGTGTCGGATGTTACGCCGCACCATGAGGCTTGCCGCGCTTCGTATAGTAAATGAATTTACTTCCTATCAAATACGTTTCTTCAACAACTATGTTATGAAAAAATAGAATAACTGAAATTGCGATTTTATAAAACATAAAAATTGAATAAATTTAAAAAACATCTGCTGTTTTTATTTTGAACTCATTTTCAGAATCGGAACAAACATGGACAAAATAATGACATAAATGAATTACTTTTTTTTCACATAGGCTGGGCTAATTTTTTAATCTATTCTCTCTCTCTCCCACAGCGGCACAAAACTCATCGAAAATCGTACATTCTGCATGAAGCCATCGCTTACTTACATATAGCACAATGTAACCATTCGCATTTTTTTGTTGTGCGATAATAATTTTCTTCATATTCATTGCATGTATTCACATCCAAAGTTTGTGATGACCCAGCTTCACTTTATTTTCTTTTACTCATCTCATTAGGATTACCTCTGGCTTTCTCTATTGCAATGGAATCAAACACAGCAATTTCAAAACTACTATTATGACTATTTGATTCATAATCTAACCACCTTCTTTAGTTATTTCTATTTCTTTCTTTTCCAACTTTCTTCTACTATCTTTCTTTTAACGGTCTTCTGTTTTCTGCAATGGTTAAGACAAGTGCCTATTTCTTCATTGCCTTTCCTTTTTTCTTTATTTAGTTTTGAAATTGGAGATATTGCATGCAAATATTTCGATGGAATTGTAATATTCTTTTCAGGCAAACCTTTACTCGTGGATGGCTGTGAATCCACAAGGTCTTATGCTTTCGACTCAAGTGCATGTTTATTCGATGGTTCCAGTCTCAATAATGGTGGCAAAAAACGAATTTGGACAGATTTTTTTTATGAATTTGGCGGATTTTTTGAAAACTTTGATGATATTTTTATGGATTTGTAAGAAAAGAAAATTATAATTAAATTGGAGACATTTGACTAGGATTTGCGATTATATTTAACGGCATTTGGCGCAAAATAACAAAAAATTCTCAAAATTAAAATTAACATCCGAAAGAATACGCGCGGCATATGTCCCTGATTTTAACTGCGGCATGTATACCAATTTGTAAGGTATAGATGCCTCACCCCACGCCTTCCTGATCTTGAATTCAAACATGGCGAAATAACAATGAAACCTCTCTACACTAAGACTATGCTTCGCTCAAACAGGGAATCCACTGACATCGTTAAAGTCGTAGCTGTAATATACAAAATACGATAGCACACGAAAATATTTCATAATAAACTCTGTAGCTCACCTTATATATTTGTTAATTTAAAAACAAAAAGGCACAGGAACACGATGTTTTTACCAAACACGCTTCAAATACTAAATGGCGCAACTTTAGTATTTTTTGCAGTGTCATCTCACAGCCCATTTCAAAACTAGAGGGAATGCGCAATCTATATCGCATGTGGCATGTAACCCGGATTTACCCTATATTTGTGTCAGAGTAACGATACGTAACAGCTATTCAGGTTTCCTTAAATAATACTCATGGAATGGTTCCTTAGCTAGGCACCTGAAAATAAAAAGTTTCCATAGGTTGAGGATTTCGAGAATCCCTGTCTTAAAGTATAGTAATCTTAACCATAAACTCTTTTTGCAAGTTAACGTTATTTGTTAAGATGAAAAAAAGCATGTTGATTTTCAATAAATGTATTCTATGGCTACGAAAATGGCACTAAAAGTATTAATGATGGACAAGATTTCACAAAAATCTTCAATTGTGTAAACTACACATCAGTAGTAAGTATGTGTATGATGTCTGCAGCGTAGCATATCACAGTTATGATGACCATAAGGTGGACTTCGTGAATTGCGGCTACTCATATTTACGGAGTTATACAAATTTCATAATTCTTAAAAAAAATTTTGCTTATATTATTTATTTATTAAAAATGCCAGGCGTTTGACTATTCAATCATCAACCTTGGAAAATGGCAGAAGCTGTAGTAGATTTGCGTTATTCTGGTTGCGCCACGTGGAGTTCTACTACACTACACCTCTTAGAAATACAGCTGAAGAACTTGGGAATTCACCCCGTTGTCCTTCAGAAGACAGGTTCCATACACCAGGTTCAAGATTTTAATAGTGTTTATGTGCAACGACGCCAAGAACACCAGAGTTTGAAACCTGGATCACTTCTTGTTTGCTTTCGTTTTTCGTGAAGAAGCGCTCGAGCCACTTGCGGAATCAAGGTTCAATTAACGCTTAAATATAATGAAGTATGCATTCGAAAAAGTTCTAATTAAGAACAAAAGGACTTGCTGAGATCCTATAAGCCTGGAAGTAGTATCAAAATGATCATTTGCCGATAGTGCACTTTACTGTAATCAAATTTAGTAGATGGTGGTTGAAAAAATGGTGGATGATGGTGGGTTGCAAACTGAGTGAGAAGAAACATTGCAGGAGCACTAAAAGAGTCGGCGTTCTCGACAATGACTTCTTACATTATCGTTTTTATTATTGTAATTAGAAACAGGAAATTTAATTTTTAATATTTTTAAAATTATCAATTTAATTATTGAGATTAGTAGCAGTGGGTTTAAAGTTCTAAAAAGGCTGAGAGGATTGACTTTTCCTTAGTATCGATAAACTCTTTAGGAACGCAGTTTGTCTTTTATAACAACGTGTTATGCTGCTACTAAAACTTGTTGGTTCAAAAAAATGAAACCCAAAAATGTACAGGCAAGTTATTAAGTTGCAAAGTTTAAAATAGTTAAAATACTTTAATGTATAAATAGCTTTAAAAGAGATTCGAAAGAGCTGATGTTCCAATCTCCTGTTGTTAAATGGTAAGTAAAATAGCTGTGTTTTAAAGTATTTATCGTCTTTCAAAAGTGGAGATACAGCCAATTGTTTAAATTTATTTGAGTAACTTTTGTAAAAGGATTTCGGCGTGTAACAAAATATTCCTTGAAGATTTAACTCATTAATTTACACGAAAGAGGACTTCTAAAGTTATTTTCAGTCCAATGACTTACAGGTTAGATAATTCAAACATAATGAATATTCCATGTACAAACATTAGTCAACGGAATAAAAGCCTACAGGTATTGACTTAACGAAGCTTAACGATAACTTAACTTTATCGCACCGGTATCACTCGGCATCTACTGGTAAATATCAGCATATGTAGAAATAAAAGCCTACCTCAGCAATTTATTAAACTCTCATTTATAGAAAAGTTGTTAATTTAATAATTTATAAGTAATTTCAGCTCTGACGTTAAACAATTTATAGTAATAAATTCACGTTATAGTATTATATATGAAAATGCTTCAAAATAGATTTTGCTATCGCTTTCAGAATTTTTATGCTATGTATTTCTCGTATATATTTAGAATATAAATAATATAATGTATGTAAGTACAAGATACTGATTTTTGAA
>QLNU02015003.1:37065088-37081368 GCA_006491805.2 Dysdera silvatica | reverse complement strand
TGTGTGTGTGTGTGTGTGTGTGTTTTTAATGAATTTAATACCGATCTCTTCGCAATTTGGTTTAAAAAGCAGTCCATGTACTGCCTCATTCCGCGAAATAACAGGTTTTCGGAAATATACACTTTATATACTTTCGTAGGGAATTGAGTGTTTGTCGCTGTAGCTCAGTTGGTAAAAGCACCTTCACGGATAGTAGAATGTCTTGGGATCGTGCCCCACCAGACGCAAGAGACATTTCTTTTCTATACGAAGGTTTCACCTTTTAAAAACGCCATAACATCGCCGTTACAATTACTTAACCTAAAAAAGTTGATAAGAATTGTTTTTTAATATGCTTAATTGTTTTATAGATGCTAAGATGTTGGTTCTAAATTATTGTTAGGTTTTCAACAATTTAAGTGCTATTAATTTATTTGGTTTCTGTCACAATTTGCCCATGGGTATATTATTAAGTTTATGTTTATAGTTACCCCTCTCTTATAGTGTAACAATGCACAATTTTAACGCTATCAGTGCTTTATAGCGATGTATATTTATCTACCTATCCTTAAATAGCTCATGCGAAGAGAGACAAGGAGAGAAAAATACTCATGTAATTCGGTTATTGTTATAAAGATTATTTGAAAATTTTATAGTGGATATTTACTAACAACTGACATTTTTTCCACAAAATTCAGCGCATATTACATCTCTGCCAAAAACGTGAAGTTTTATTACTTTTTTTGGTTGAGAATTTAAGTCAATAGAGTCCAATGTGAATAAATTTCGAGTGCATGTATAAAAGGAAGAAGAAATATATTTATTTATATATATAAATAAATACTTTATTCTAGAGACAAATTAGGAGTTCAGTGTAGACTACAAGCATTTTAAAAAGGCGTAAAATATCTACATTACGACATCAGGATTTACTTGAAAAAACATAAATAACTTTCGGAAGGTTTGTATTCAATTGTATATAGCATTTTGGCAATTGTAAATGGGTATTTGTTACTTACGCTATTGTTTACTAACGGGAATAAATAAGGTGCTGTGGTGGCGATGTGAGAAGAGCATCTTTAATTCAATATCGAAAACGTCTTTATTTCGTGAATTCAATATTTACGCATGGTAAGTTTATTACGCTAGTTAGATGAGTTGCGGTTTAAATAAACTAGAAGCAATACGAGTCATTATTTATGTATTTGATGAGCCATATCTATAGGAGGTACGCGGCTTTCAAAAGAAATTCTGTTCATGTCATTTTCCGAAATGCATTTATACCGCAGGCTGCACCCACGATTTTAAAAAGCGATAGTTGCTTCTAAACCGCAGGCTAATTTTTAAAAACAACTATTGTAAACTAGCATCAAATTGCGAAAGATCTCCACACGGACTTACTAATTTGTAAACATTTTAAAATTGTTTAGCCAGCGGGTATTTCACCATTTAACATTATAAATTTAACGACGTTATTTTGTATAGTCATGCAACAAACACTCTCCAAGTACGAAATGTTGTTTAGTGGTAAACAAAGTTTATATTTAGTTCAAGAATTAGCGATATTAATAAGCACTTGTAGAGATGTTGGAAAATGGAATCCGCAACAACTGCTTTCACTAGGCTCTGCTAATTTTCTTCAGAAATAAACAACAGTGTTACTTTAGCGATGCCAGATTATGGTTCACCTAACTTTTTTTGGCAAACTAATCATCAAACTATGACATTCTGGTACTCAGTTTTTAATTAGTTATCCAAACGAATATTAGCAAAATATAATCACAATAGTTGTCCGAAGAATTTATCTGCATTGTTAGGCCTTTAACTTTTGGGAATAAACTTTTGTTTTGGGTGGAAATTTTCCTAAAATCTCTAGAATTATTTTTACTCGCCATTGGGAAACTATGGATATGTTATAAGCAGCCTTAATTTCTTTTTAACATTATATTGTAAACGTATTATGTATCTTGCCATATGGAAATAGATGCTTCTATTTCCATGACATATCTGCTCAGGCCCACACACTAGTGGCGTAAAATAGGGGCTCAGGCTGCTCAAGCGCCCTCCCCCCCCATTGGATAACGAAGTACACCGTTTTTCTTAACGCTGACTCACGATCCTTTGTAAAACTGCTTGAGGAAGGCTCTATAATTTTTGAATTGCTATGCCCCCGATACATAATTCTTCAAAACATGTTTAAAAGCTCAAAGAAAAGTTTGTATCGCATTTAAAACCCCTAAAATCAAGTACTTCGGTTTAATCACCCACGCATCCTGTTTCAATGTTTAAATTTACTCTTTTTGTTCCTTTCTGAAAATGGCTTGCGAAGGAAAAAATTGGTAAGCAAGTAAAATAAATCTGCTCTCACCACCAACATATTTGCTCAAATGTTTGATTATGAGGTTTGTGCTTGTAATTTATGGGACAAGGAAAGATACGGCGGAGATAGACACTGGCTTATGGCGCAAAGGTAGCCATAGTAGATATCGCTACTAGCTTATGGTGGAAGAATAGACATGGCAGGGATAGCTACTAGCTTGTGATTTAAGGATCGATATGGCGGGGATGGTTACTAGATTATGGCACGGGATAGATACTAGCTTATGGTTTAAGGATAGATACTAGCTTATGGTTTAAGGATAGATAGGTACTAGCTTATAGCACGGGATAGTTAATAGCTTATGGTGCAGAGATAGATACGGCAGGTCTAACTACTAGCTTATGGCTTAGTATAGATACGGCGGGAATAATTGCTAGCTTATGGCTTAGTATAGATACGGCGGGAATAATTGCTAGCTTATGGCGCAATTATAGTCACGGCAGAGAGAGCTACTAGCATCTGGTGCAAGGATAAATACGTAGCTACTAGCTTGTGTCGTAAGGAAAGATGCGGCGAGGATAGCTACTAGCTTATGGCGCAGGATAGTTTATAGTTTATGGCGCGGGATAGTTAATAGCTTATGACGCGGGATGGTTAATAGCTTATGGTGCAGGGATATATACGGCAGGGATAAAGACTATCTTATGACTAAGAATAGGTAGGGTGGGGATAGTTACTAACGTATGGCGCAATTATAGCTACAGCAGAGATAGCTATTAGCTTATGGTGTAAGGATAAATACGGCGGAGACAGTTACTAACTTGTGTCGTATGGAAAGATACGGCGGGGATAGCTACTAGCTTTTGGCCCAAGGATATCTACGGCAGGAATAACTACTAGATTATAGTGCAAGAGCCGGGCTACGCCAGTCCCTACAATTTTCTGAGGAATCCAAAGCTATTTTCGCCTATAGAGTCAAACTCCGAGCTACACATCAGTAGAAAATACCATAAAGCGTTGGTATTTGCAGAGATTAAATACGGTTCGTTCGCAATATAGCCAAGTGTCTTACCACTACACTATCACAGTGATATTTGCTTATGAAACTAGCCATCGCAAAATCATATTACAACTTTATTAACGAACTGTACATTTTAACTCTTTATTAATTCTATATAAAATAACAAAACCAAAAGTGTTGATGAAGCAAACATGAAATCATATAGTTGGAAAAGAAAATGGAACGACATATCGAAACGAAAATGACCAAGAACAAATTGGGGCTGAAACATATTATACTTCATGAGTTACAAGATCAAGTGCATAGTTAGTAATTATTCGAGCGTATATATCAACATTTCAGGAGGAAAAGTTGGTATTCCCAGTTCAAGCTTTCAAAGAGATATGAGATAAAGAGTACAACGAGTGGTTTTCATCTTATTAAAATTGAATCTTAAAATTAAAACACTTCCATGAAAATTAACAAAAGAGTTAGCGATAATTTTTTTAGTACAGTAAAAACCTGGATTAACCATCAGACACGGGAGCACAGCCTTGGCGGATAAGCAAGAAAGAGGGAATTTATAGTATAATATGGTATATTTTTATTAAAATTATATATTTAAAAAAAAAACTACATTGTGAAACTTGCTGGACGCACAAACGAAGCTTATTTGAATTAAGAGAACTTGCATTTAATGAAACACGAATATAAAACATTACATACCTATATGTAAAATTATCGTTATTGGTCGAAAAACGCAGTTTTTTTGTTTAAGCACACTGCGTGCTTTTTTGGCTGCCATGTCCTGTACTCTTCAAAGCAGTAATAGCTAAGTAGCATCTGCTTCAGTCTGCTGTTCAAACCAGGTAAAATGCACTTAGAAAGCATACATTCTGCTTCAGCATGGGTTATGGTCTTTGCAGGTGCTCTCCAGCCTCCTGTGCACTTTCATCGTTTTTTCTAGGATTATTGGGGTTTAACACTTGCTGAATGAGTTCGTCGTCACTTAGGAACTCAAAACACAGCATCGTTAATTTCAATGTTTTCTCCTGCGGGTAGAGCCTCACAAGTGTGTAAAATTGTCTCATTGTCGATGTTAACGGAGTGGCCCTAACTTGAACTTGACGCCGACGGTTAAACGAGAAAGACGGTAAATCGGGAGACGGATAATCGAAAGTCCACTATATAACACATATTAAAGATAAAAGACAAATTCTTATAACTGTAAATTGTTTGTAAAACACATTACATCCGAATATGGTTTGCATTAAATAAAAGGAACACTAGGTGTCCGTAAAAGAATGTAGTCATTCGACCATTGAAAAAGTTCTCAAAATTGCCATAGCAGAGCCAGACAAATATACATGGTTATACATGTAGATCTAGCTTTGATAGATATACATATATGACAAGGCTAGTCTTTATTTGACTTGGAATCTTTATTCTTCCTGCTAAGAAGCATTTGTCAGCCATTTATCTCTCCATTTTTTTCAGCATATTACCTGTAACCTTACCGATGACAATGTTCCTATATATTTTCGGTTATCGAAACACTTCACCTTGCAGGGTATACATTATTACCTTTTTTTGTAGAACTTTTTCTTAACCCCAATCCATTATTTGGACATACCAATACATTTTTAAAGTTTATGACATGTAAAAATGACTTCATGCTTAAACGCTCCTCGGCATCGAAGCATCTTGCTTAGTTAATGGTGCGCATCAACCCCGTGTTCAACGGCCAATACTGGCAAAACAGGTGCATGATAAAAAAAACCTTTTAAAAATGTGTTTTATATGTGTAACTATGCACAATGGCAGAACATCTTTTAAGAGAAAATAGGCAGATCTGATGTAATTCTACTCATATGAGTACCTTAAAATAATCAAAAATTAAAAATATAATCTTTATCCATCTCTAAGCGTTGGTGTAATTAGGGTAAATATAGGGTTAGCTTTCCTTAGAAAAAATTTAGCCCTTTTGAAAAACAAAGAATACAAAATGATACTGTGCAGAACATTGGGTGGGTAGCTTATTCTTTCCTTGGAAAATTATAAGCCCACTTAGAGAAAGGCTATTTTTTAAGAGAAAAAATGGCCGTAGAGAAAGGCTATTTTTTCCCTTAAAAATTCATGTCCTTAGACTTTGAGACTAGTTTTACCAATGTTTTTAAGTTTCCTTTGATATTTGTTAGCGCATTCATATTTTCTCCTTTTCTTGTTTTTTTCGTGATTTTTCCTATATTACTTACAAATCTTGTTTTTGTCTCTTATCTTTCCATCTTTGTATTTTGCTTTTGCCATTCTTATTTTTGTACTTTTCATATATATTTTGTTATTTTTTATTTTTCCACCCTTTTTGGCTATTATTTCGACATTTCTCTACATCTTTAATTTTATATGTTTCTTCAGATTAGTTCTGTATATATTTTTTTCACATTTTATAAAAAATGCATTATGCATGCATATTTATGTGTATCTTTATGCATCGTGCATATTTCCATGCACGTATCTTGCGTTTGTAAATATCTTTCAAAATATATTTTAACGATGTATCTTCTTATGCTATTCATAAATCGCAATACAATTTGTAGGCTTTGTTACGTATTAGATATCTCATAACTTTATGCATTCTTTCATCGCCATTAATATTCTATGTATTTTTTATGTGCTCATAAATTTTTATGAGTCACATTTTTGTGTTTTTAGAAAATTTTGCCCAAGCTTTAATGCATTTTTCGCCTTTTACATATTTTTTTATATTTGTATTTTCTATTTTTTAAACTTTTTGTTCTTACATCTTTAAATTATGATATTTCTAGAAAAATTTAGCATTTCTCCTACTACTCCAATTTGATTTATGTCAAGAAATATATCTAAATATATAAGTTACGAATTTTTCAAACAACTTAAACTAAATCCATTTATTGCAAACATATTTCGAGTGCATCTATAATATTTTATGTGTATTAGACTACCAACTTCGCTGAAAACAAAACAGCTTTAAAATCGGCTCGATGTTTCTTAAAGATGTTGTCTGGCAAGAGAATTACAGTCCTAAAAATCTTTATGCCCCGTTCCTTTCGTAGAAATTTTAAATAAAGTGGAACAGAAAGCTAAATCTTAGACTTATAAACTTTAGACACAGCCACGTCCTCGGTGACTCCCATTGACTTATTATGACCCGACGTTGCTCATTGAAAGAAATAGTCACTATTTTATACTGAACTTTCTCTGCAACGAAGAACTTTCTCTGCAACGAAGAACTTTCTCTGCAACGAAGAACTTTCGACTGCGAGTTTTAGCAAGATAGGGTGTTTTATAATAAGGACAGTTACTACATCTTCTAAATTTTCATAATGGTTATTGAATTATTTTTAAATTTCATGTTAACTGACTTTTCTACACACATATTCTAAGCTAGAAATTATACGGGTTTTACCGCGGGACCCAGAGAACCATTATAACTTGGAAAAAAAAATGTAACCGCAGTACAACGTGGTTCTCATTCTCTAGATTTAAAATAACATTCTTTAGATTTTAAATGACATTTCATAGATTTTAAATGGCAATCCCTAGATCTGAAATGACATTTTCTAGATTCTAAATAGCGTTCTCTAGATTTCACATGACATTCTCTAGATTTTAAACGATATTCTATAGATTTAAATGCATTTTATGCATATATGTTTCTATATTCTATTAAAAGAAAATCAATCTCTGGATTTCAGGAAGCGATATTCGATATCTAAATATAGTTTTCCAGCTTGCATATTTCGAATAAGGTTTTATTAGGATTCAAAGAAAACAAATTGGAGAAGTTGATGTGTACTCAAAAAACTGGCAGAATACGTACTTTTCTTTAATGACTATTTCAAATGCTTTCTCCGCTTCCTTACTGTTCTTAGCGTATTGCAAAACTTGTAATTATTTATAAAAGTTTTTCTTTCATGCATGGAGCGTCTCTCCAAATTTAACTAAAGCCATTGATCTGAATCATCAGTTCGAAGACAGTAAGAGAAATGCAGCGGTAGTTTCTCGGGACCAAAGCGCCTAATTGGGTTAAACAGATCGAATTACAAGGGCTTAACACACAACTTTGGCTAACTCTAAACAGACGACACGACAACGGGAAACCGCAGCTACAAACACAATTCAGCAAGTTAAATTAAAAGAAAAAAATTAGGTCAGTTTATTTGGCAAGGGAAACAAGTCATTCGTTTAAATATTGTTGAGCCAACTTCTGTTATTCAGAAGGCGTTCTCTGATCAGCAAGTTGTACCCACTGGCCAATTAATCGATATTAAGTCTGTTTACTGATTAAAACGAAATTAGAGGGATTTGAAAATTAGAATTACAGTGAAGGAATGATTTTTTAACGATTAGAAAGGTAGTTAAATAAAATATAAATCCAACCATTAAATTGGTGATTAAAATAGGGATTTAGTTATTTAAGTTCTCGTTCGTCTAGCGGTCCAAGACACTCCGGGCTAAACGGAGGGACCCTGGTTCGAATCCAGGATGGGGACGGCGTCTCTTTTTCTCCTAAAATACATAAGCTCTAGTTTGAGCTGTAATTAATACGTGGGTGGCAAAAATTATTGTATAATAAATTCCCCCACGAAAACTCACAAAATTCTCGCCCCGGAGGCTTTCTTGTGTTGACCATTATTTGGCAATTGTGTTATCCCTGTGAAGGGTAATAATATCTTACAAGTCTCTTAAATCAATCAACGTTTATTGGCGTAGTGATACCAACGCCGATGGTATGGCGTGATTAGATGGTGAAACGTTCGAAAGAAAATAAATATTTCTGCGTACGGTGGGACCTGAACCCACGACCTTCCCACCAAAGGCAGAAATATTTATTTTCTTTCGAACGTTTCACCATCTAATCACGCCATAACATCGGCGCTGGTATCACTACGCCAATAAACGTTGATTTATATTGTTGTTTAATTTAATCTGCGTAGTGTTCGATTTATATAAAAAAGTCTCTTAAAGTTTCGTTCATTTTGTATTTCAATTATTTCAATGTGCTTGTTTTCCTGTATTCTTTCAAGCATTTTAATACATACATAGTATCTATGAATTTTATTGATGGTCATTATTTTATAAGTTTTAATTTAAGTTCCCCAATATAATCGTGAATTCTGATGTATTAATTTAATAAATCGCTTTTGTAATTCTTCAAGTTTCTGAAGATTCCCTCTTCCTAAGTTTCCTAATCACTATTGCAATACAGCATTTCAATATATATACTTAAATGGTTTTATAGCACCAGTTACACCCATAGCGACTTACTACGATATAATGGGCGATCGAGAAGACGCTGTCAGTTCACCTTCTACAATTGTCAAATCAGAAGACGAGAATATTCAACATAAAGGCTACTTGATGCATATTTTCAATGGGAGTGGCTTCAAAATTGCCATAATCAGAGGCAACTCTATAACGTAAACCAAAGGAGTAAGCCATTAGAAATATGAGACATCCTAATTAAAATTTATAAGCATATTAAAATCTAAACTCATAAAAAACTTATATAAAATGAAAATAATGATACCATAAGTTGCAAGTATCAGAGTTAGTAACACAATAAGTAAATTCATCCACACAAGCCTAACTGCTTATTATTCGTTGATAATAGTTAATCCGTTTCATTATTTTGGGTTTTCAGGGGGTATTCTTGAGAGTTAGAAATTACGTCCGGTTTTTCAACATATTTTGTTTTGCATTCAGGGAATTGAACGCTATAGGATGGAGCTGTGAAAGCTAACAGAGAATAATATTTTTTTTCAAATGTAAAGACTATTTTTAAAAGCAAATGGCACGTGTCATCCGCAATATTCTGAAAGCTTAAATGTGATTCAGTCAATTACATCTCTAATTAAGCTCACTCCCACATCAATTAAAACGTTGCTTCAAAATAATCGAGAAGACAACAAATTAACAGAGTCGAATAATAAATGCATTATTTAACTCTGTTAATTTGTTGCATTCTCAATTATTTTAATAGTGTACAATGTTGTCTTCGTTAAATTATATCAAGTTGCTTCAAAAGCTTTTATTACAGCTTGAAAGTGTTTTTTGTACATCATTTGAAAAGAACTTAATTGGATATTTCCTGTCGTTTGAAATTAGATTACAGGATGTTTGCTGGTTAAATGGATTCGAATTATCTTTCAAATTTTTTGTTAGATATCTCCTTAAAAACTACCTGTCCTATTTTAACGAGCCAACCACACTTAAACATTTATTAACGCTCCAAAGGTTGCGCCCGATCTGAGAGGTCCATCAATTTTTTTATTTATTTATTTTTTGTTGTTGTGTTTCTCGATCGCTTGTGGGTAGAGGGCACTCCTTCCTTATATCCTTCTAATTCGTTGGCGTCTCACATTTAAGTAGTGTGGTGACCTGAGCCTCGTGCACATGTGTGCTGAAGTAGAAGTTAGATCTGTCAGATCACTGGCGACCTAATCTGTAAGTATTGTTTGATACTCAATAGATAGAAATCAACGGGTGACAAAAAAAAAAGGAAAAAAAAAACAGAAATGATAACGTATTATGACCATCAAAAAATTGGAGTATACATGGTTGATAAAATGTATTCATCATATGACATGCAGAGGGGAACAAGGAGGTGTGAAGTAGGGTCCTGTTTTATGCTTTACTCAACATGGGAACAATTCTTAAATAATTTATTTGGGAAATGGGAATGATGTACTACCAGGTCAGCTATTCCTGAGACAGCTTGGAAAGGCACTAATTAAAGAACAATTAATGAGGCGAAAGCTGATCTCGAATTTACCTCAAACCATTCGTATGAGAATTGAAGAAATTTTACCAGAACACCAACAATCTTCTAGCCTCAATGAATCCAGATCTGCTAATAGCAACTCATCCGAAAGAAAGCTTTACATTACCATCCCTGCCTCCTACCGAAAGTAAAAAGACTGACTAAGTAATCATGTAAATCGTGTGGCCAGTGCCTGCGCCTTCAGCAGTGCGTCCTTCTATGCTCCGATGTCTGTGACACAAAATGAACCAGTGACTAAGAAATGAGTAGGGAATAGCGTGATTTCAAATCAAGTGCAGTTTAGTCATAGCCAATACAACTTCATAGATCTGTTTAGCATTCCTACAAAGTTAGTTAGGGTGAATTTTTCCTTTAATTTGAATTTTTAATATTGTTTATGTCGAGCATGGGTGATTTTCCAGTGTGATAGCAATGTTTATTTCAAACGCTGATGAAGAAAAAATATAGTTCCTTACTTCAAAACTCGCGAAAAACACAACTTTTCTTATTTTTTATAAAACGTATTTTCTTAGACCTAAAATGTTACTTGTTATCTTCAATAAACATATTACAAAGTGCTTTCTACATCTTATTGCACCCATACAATGAGAAATTTGTCGATATTTTTGATGAATAAATCGATTTGGTGAGGTGGATCTCATAGGTCCATAGCCACCTTCTATGTGACTTTAAGGGAAGCAATCCTTGGAGTGTTAAATTAATTTTATGTTTGTGGTGTTTAAAATCAGAGCGGAATGACGATTAAAGAGCAATTAAAACCAAAATTTGGTTGTAGTGCTTTGTAAATGTTTATTTTACGCCAACATATATTTATTTTAAGTAATAAATGCTACAGTTCCAATTACTGAGCCTTTATCAAATTTTTTACCCACCATTTCTGTGTCCTCATTTTTTCCATACATTCCTGCACAAATTTTTGCTACGTGAACTATTATTTCCTCAAGTGAGTTAATTATGTTTCTAGAAAAACTAGCTGCTTTGAGATAATTGTAAATAAATACGGAAGTATAATATATTAATTAAACGCTTTTAAGTTATGGCTGTTCCAAACTATTAATGTGGAGCATGAGGTTAAAGGACTCTACTAACTTGAGTAACTGAAGAATCGTGAAATAAATTTAAGTAAAGTTCATCTAACTTAAAATGTGGTATTTATTAAATAGTTAAAGAAAGCCAAATGATACAATTATGAAGTTAAATAATTTAATACGCTATTATATAACCAAGCTTCAGACTGAACTTCCATGTTCGTTGATGAAAAACTAGAGTGATTGTAAGTACATTCGATATGAAAATCATATTATTGATTAAATCATATTATTGATTAAATCATTTTATTGATTAAATCATATTATCGATTAAATCATATTATTAATTAAATATTATTGATATGAAAATCATACCAATCGCGCTGGCTTGTTTGATTGTTGCGTGGATACGGTTAGTCAAGATCTCTATTAGTAAAGACACTGTTGCAATCTAGATTTATATTGCAAGTTAAGTTGTTTAAGTACAGATGTCTAATTTCGCAACAAGTGTAGCCCCAATAACAAATATCGGTATAGCTCCATTGATGGGTAATTATTATTAGGTGTGCGTGTTGTTCTCGTATTATACATTTTTTGTAGTTATATATATATATCGAATTTTTAAGCCTCTTTTATATGCTTATTTAGGCTTCGTCGAACAATATTCCAAGAATCCTGAATGTGTTTACTATTTCTAACTTTTTTTGGTTGATGTAAGTGATTAGATTTTCCTTTAATATGCCTAAAAATCTGTCCACTGTTGGTATGTGAAAATAAACTACACACTGATACTCCGATGATACACTAGTTACATAAAAACCCTTTTAAAATAAAAGAAATATACACGGAAATAGAAATATCCCTATTTATTTTTTATGAAATAATTTTTTATAAAACAGCACGTGGCGTAGATGATCTAGATAAATTCTCATCTGGGAATACTAACAGTATATAGTATTTTGTTTCGGAAAATTCATTTTGGAATAGTAGAGAGTTGACGTTCCTGCTCTTCCCGCGGTAAATAAGATACTAATGAAAATTCGGAAGACTTGGAAAGAAAGACATGTGTGTGTACACGCAACCTCTAATCCCAAAAAGTATTCGTCAGATACAATCATACTGATTGTCTTTAGCACATTCATTGAGCAAGAAGGATCCTTCTTCTTTTAAGTGTCGAGAAAAGTCAGCGGTTAGATTAACCAGTTTCGTAAAAGCTAGCGAATAGTAAGCAATGGTTTTTGTAACGGGAATAGTTACATAGGTCTTTTACTTCGTGCTTATACAATTCTCTCGAAACAAAGCAAATTCTCCAACCATTTGAAATGTTTTTGGGTTGAAAAAAAATCTTTTTCTCCTAAACAAAAATATCTCTAGATTGAGCTAATAATACGTGGGTGTCAAATTTATTGGTAATAAAAAATCCCCTATGAAAAACTCACAAAAAACTCGCCCCGGTGGCTTTGTGTGTTGACCAATATTTGGCAATTGTGTTATCCCTGCGAAGGATAATAAAATCTCACATCTTAATATACGGAGAAAAGGTGTTTGTTTTTGTCCTCGTGCGTCTAATACAGAGGTGGCCAACCTTTTTGGGAAGAGTGCCACTATCTGGAAAAAAATTATGCGTACCACTTCCAATTTTTCCAATATACTAAAAAATATAAAAAGGTGAAAAAATGTATTTATAGGCTGATTGTGGGATTTTGGCAAATAGCAATTTTTTTGTGTAAGTCTGAGTAGTGGAAATTTAAAAAATAATATAGTAAATAAAACAAAAGTACAAACTTAGGTTTTATTGTTAATAAACGTTTTTAAAGGTTCAGTTAGGCTATGTATGAAATAAAAAAGAATAACTTGAAACATTTAATTCTAAATAATTATTAAACAGCCAGTACCTAATTAATGTGGCTTTTGAATTTGTAGTTTTTTTACCAAGTCATCTATATTAGGATTAGTTCCTAAAGATGCTAACAAAATTAAGCGTTTTAGGTGCATATATCAGTTAATATTGAACGATATTTGATTTTATTATGTTCACAATAGAAAACATTTATTTACGAACGTGTGTTGATCCAAACTTACTACGATATCTGACAGCCAAACCTTGTAAATTTGGAAAATTGCTTGTTGGTACGAATTTCCAAAATTCAATATAATTTGGATCACTTGCAGTTGAAATAAGTTCCTTGTATTTGCTTTTCATTGTAGTATGGTGCTGTGGGTCAATAATTTCGATTTGGATTTTAGGTGGGTAACAATTAACATCTTGCAGAGAAATTGGAAAAGGATTTGTAAAAAGATCAGCATTTTTGTTATCATCTTGAAAATCACCAAACCTATCACTGAATATATCCTGCAAAATGGACATTAAATTTTTAAATGTACCATAGTTCGGAGCATTATTGACTTTGGTAGCTAACTCCTGCATTAATGTGAAATGTATTAATCTTTTTTCTCCAAAATCGAGACAAAAAGCAAAAGTTTATTCACAAAAGAAGATATATGACCAACTAGGGTAGGAAAAATATAATCTTTTCCCTGTAATCTTAAATTTAAATTACATAAATGTCCCATAATATCGGTGAGGAAAGCTAAATCCCATAGCCGATCTTCATTCTTGAGTAGCAAGCACTCACTGGTCAGTGCATTATTTTCTTTCCAGATATTTTAAAACACACTCCCTCAAATTTCAAAATCTCGCGAGTGCACTTCCTTTGGAAAGCCAGTACAAGCTACAATGAAGGAGTAACTCGTCATCCTTGTTGACCTCATAGCGCTGTATCAACAAAACACGATAAATCGACGACGATTTCGAGAAGACAAGTTTAAGTCCTTGACACAAATAGTTTCTTGATGGATAATACAATGATACTTCAAAACTTTTCTTCCCAAATAATTTTCAAGCAATGTAACAAAACCTTTTATCCTGAGAGATACGCAAGGCGCTTCATCTGTGCAAACATTATCTAATTTTGTCCACTCTACTTTGTTAACTTCAATTACATTTTTAAGTTCTTTAAAAATGTCTTCACCTGTGGTTAAAACTAGTTGGCGCAAATCAAGAAGTTCTTCCACAATATCAAAAATATCGTTCGTGTAACGCCCAAATATGCTTCACTGCGCATTGTCTGTGATGTCACAGCTTTCATCCAAAGTTAATGAAAAGTATTTGAAATATTGTAGTCCAGAGACAATTTGTGTGAAAACATCCTGGCTCATGTCATCTATACGACGCATGACGATATTTCTAGACAAAGATATTTTGTCAACCATATTTTTGACGTTTATATCACGGACAATTTGGGCAAACATTAAAAGGCTACTTTTTATATTATCTCCTCTCAGTCAGAATAGAGTTTTTTCTTGCGGGCTAACAACAGAGAAAGTTCATAAGAAGCCTTCACCGTAGTTTCCATTTCGTCATTTCTCTTCTGGAACGACGATTGTCGGCCGGCTAAAGATTTCTATTTTTTTATTGATAAATTCCGTCCACAAGTGTGATGCGACAGGATATTTGCTGTTGAAATCACTATGCAGTAGTTTGAAATTTCGGTTCAGGTTAAATTTTTCGGCATTGCTACACAAATTCCACATATCAAACGAGCAGGCTTGGAAGTATTTCGATGTCTAAATAAAAATTTGTTCTTCCCAGACAGTTTTAAAATCACGAATTTCAATATCCCCTTCATATGTTCTTTTCGATGTTGAAGGTTCATTCATGGACATAGTTAAAATAAAATTATTAAAATAACGACGCTCGACGCCAAAATCTAAAAACAGTTTAAATAAAAGCTTAACATCTTGCTCGGTAGTTTAAAATCAACTGAGCTAGACAGCCAGAGTGTCGCACTCGCTCGAGAATGGACAACCATAGCAAGACACAACGGCGCCAAAGCAAAGCAACTCAAACCATTGGGCTCGTCCCATGACCACGCTGTCTTACCGCATCGTTGTGCTGGTCTCAAGCAGTGCCCCACTGTTCCAGAACTGTTATATTCAGTAGCGTATGAGTAGGATTTTAACGGATTTTGACCATGTTTCTGAAGACGACATTCTTATTTTTTCAAATTATTGAATGTTTCAGTAAGTCTTCGCTTGCCACTGTTAAAACTCCGCCGTGCCACACCGTGGTACTCGTGTCGCGGGTTGTCAATCCCTGGTCTAGTATGTCGACACACCGCGAGCTCAAAGCGGGGACCCTGGTTCGAATACAGGATAAGGAAGGCGTCTCTTTTTCTCCTAAACAAAAATAGCTCTAGTTTGAGCTAATAAGACGTGGGTGTCAAATTTATTTGTAATAAAATATAATATAATTAATATAATCAAAAAATTTATTATATATATATATATATATATAAATAAATATTATATAAATAATAAATTATTGTCCTCCTTTATCTTTTTTTTCCCATTATTCCAAGTGATTCAATCACCATTTTTAGCGAATATTAAAATAAATCGTTTACTGAATGTGACTATCTATCGATTGTAAATCATCGTTTGTTGTATAAAAATTAAGATTTTAAAATTTAAAAGCTTAAAATAAAAATTGAGATTTTTACGTTACTTACTGTACAAGCACTTAATGTCGAGGTAGTTTTTGTATTCTCCAAAATAACATTTTAGTCAATTTAAAGTTTTAGAGTGACACTATATTAATATGAATTTTTCATGTATTTAAATTTTTGCTAATTTTTGTGGAATTAGCATAGTATAAATCAATAATATACATTTATTCCACTTTATGAAAATAACGTGAAAATATATGAAAAATTTGCCATATTCAGGGCATTAGTAACTCTATCTTATCCTTAGCGATATTTTGATACAGCTACAAGTAGTATGTGACGGTATAAATTCATTTTCATTGTTACTAAATCAAACTAGCCTCTTTGAACAAAATTTGATTTCGGACGCAGATTAAGAATTTATTTTATGAATTTCCCGTAATTTATTCACAAAATTGAAAGATGGGCTTATTGTGACGGTGGTTCTCAATCTTTTGCCTACGTACCTATTTCATTTCATCTCAGAGTGTCATTTTCCTTTTTAAGATTTTTTTGGCTAGAAGCGACAGTTTGTCTACAAATTCGAATCTACAAATTTATCTACAATCCTCCCCTCCCAAAA
>QLNU02015003.1:37050589-37064988 GCA_006491805.2 Dysdera silvatica | reverse complement strand
TCGCAGGTGGGAAGAAACTGATAACTCCAACAATCTTATTATATGAAAATTAGAGCGAGCCATTGGCTGCAAAAAAGGGCTCAATAGTTGTACATGTATTTAAACTAATAAACCGACTAAAACGATGCCAAGAGTTAGCCAAATTCAGTGACAAAAGTGAACTGCATATTTTACAGACGCATTTGAGTTCTTTTCTTCTTTTCTCTTTTTTTTTTCATATTTTTTATATTTATACAAAAAAAAAATCGTCTTCAGATGGAGAAGATCTGTGACATCGTCTGATAATACGAATTGTTCTTTATTGATCTTTATGTTTAAGCAATAATGTACCGAGAAGAAAAGAATTTTTGTTGCTTTTTTGTGTTCAACAGAAAAGAGAAGAAAAAGAAGTTAATTTTTGTACATCTTTTAGTTTTTTGAGATTTTGAGATTGAGGGTTGGGCCTTGATTGCAGCAGGGATGTTTTTGAAAGCAAAATAAAGATTAGAATGTTCCGTTCTGGAATTTAGTATTTTAAGTATTTTCTACACTGGAGAAGTTGTCTTTGTGCTCGTAATCAGAGACATTACCATATATATATATAATCGCACTATTGATATTAGTAAATTTTACATACCTTATATAAAAGGGAAAGAAAATGAAGTTTCTACTGCCGAAAATTTTAATCCGTAATTTAAAATTATAATTTATAATTTCATTTGCGCACGTTTTGGATGAATGCCATACATATATGTAAATGAACTTTTGATTGATTAAAATTTCCATAAGCGAAATACTTCCCCGGAACCTATACAATTTCAGCATTTTAAACACCGTCCAAAAATGAGCACCTGCTCTGCTTAGAAAACTGGATTTGGAGTTCCGTTCTATTCCAACAAACGAAAGGTTTTCTCATCTGAAAAATAGAAGTATTTTCCCATGGGTCCCTTTATCGTATTATAAACGGTATTTATTTAATTACGCTTTTAGTTGGGTTAAGTGTTACTAAGAGTATCTAAATGGCTTAACGAGGTAAGGCTTATCTGATTTACGGAGGATTCAACCTAAGAAAATACTTTTACGCAATAAAATAAAGTAAATAATTACGTTTCATCAGTATTTGTTTATGAACTAGAAAATTAGAATTAGTGAAAACTAGTAGAATCTATTATCTAGAAAACGAAATATTGATTGCACTTTATATGAATAAATGTTTTTTCATCCATGCACACTAAAAGGATAAAATCAATAAACAGGGACTTTCGAAAACTTTAGAACAGGAAAGAAAAAAAAAGGTGAAGAAAGAAAAAAAAATAGCCGGAAAAGTGTAGCAAGAAGGAAGTTCTTAACAAAGCGGATATAAAAGTAGTAAAAATAGAAACGAAAAGGAATATAAAAAGAGTCTAAAAGTAAAAAGAAATGTTACCATGTACTCGTATTATAAAGAACTTAATTTTTCTTCAATCAAAACTTCAATCATTTAGAAAGCACAGTTATATAAGAAACAATTTTCTCATCGAACCTATATTCATTTTTACCTTTTCACTAAACATGTTATTCGATGCCCATCACATTTTTTACGATGTGGAAAATTAATTCACAGCTGAACTCCAGTAATTGAAAAGTATGTTGAAAGATGACGGTTAAGAAATTGATAAATAAATTTATATTCACCAGAACATATTAATTTGTTAACAAAGTGTGGATTCCTGATGCCAGATAATTTACGAAATACTTATTAATATATTTACAAAATAAACAAATTGAAAATCTAATTCTCAAAGGTTAACAATGGCATTGTTGAAACACAAATATATAGCTTTTTATTAGGGAGGAATTTGAGGTAGCCATTTACTTTGTATACAGGTTTACTTGGAATATTGTATTTATTTAAGGAATTTTTTTGGAATTTGTATTTAAGGACAAAGGTAAATGCACGGAATATTCTAAAGTCTCTTAAAACCAAGATGGAATAGGGACCAGGATGAACCCACGTTGGGAATAGAGGGAACTAAGTTACGCTAGAAGTATAGTAGCCCCCCGGAAAATATTTTCCCCAAAATGAATTATAGTAGAATTTTGTTTAAAATTTTGATAAAATTGTACACGAAAAGGAAATCTTTGTTTGTTTTTTGGTTTTACGGCTCAAAGACTACAGTGGTCATGCTGCGCCGGGACCTACTGTTTTCCGAGGAATCCGAACCTCTTAAGGCCTAGGGAACCAAACCCCGGACTACAGTGAGCAGTGCGATCTTTATGAGATCTCTGAGTAAGCGTTCTTTTTGCACTGCTGGGAGTCGAACCCGGATTAGCCGCGCAATAGGAGAACGCGTTACCACACTGCGCCACCGCAGGGCAAAAAACAAAGGAAATTGTTTTTATAAGTTAAGAATGTGTTGAAAATAGACATATAAGGTAAACCTTGCCTACATTATATTTTTGACAGAGGTGATTTAGGTCTTCATATGCTTTATAGTAAAGATGAGGGAAATTATTAATTTTACTATAACTCCATGATTTTCACTACAAAATTTATGCTAAGAAATGCATTTATTAATGATAAATATATTACTTTGTTTAGATATTTAGTATTATTAACTATATTAATGAAATACATTACTCAGAATATCAAGAGATTCTAAGACGTACGTATCTTCCTCGGCCCTTCTGTAACTTTCAAAACAACCTTATATTTGAGCTACGAACTTGTTTAAAATATACGCCTTACAATAAAGTGAAGATAATTTAACGGATTGTAAATCGTCAGTTATGAAAATAAATTATTTGATACGCCAAAACATGTATAAAAGAAACGGCAGAAATAAATTCGCGACTCAAAAAATGTGCCACAACTTAGTCTTGTTTCGTGACACAACGTACGAAAGAGTACATGCTTATCAGCGATTGACAGTCTAGAAGTAATTTAAAATTAATTAGCGATCACTGATTGCCTATTAGTTCCCTCTTCTCATGTCATGTCCTTGTGATTAAATACAGGCAAAAATTGTACATTAGTGAAATTAACTAATTACTAGGGCGTAGGTTTCGAACCAGAATTTAACTAATTAGAGCTTCAAAACGTGAACCTACTAATAAATGCAGTTGGAAGATAAGAATTTCTGACGCGTCTTCTTAATATACATTTGCTTGAAATAGATTAACTACATCCCCTGCATGCCCGTATAAATCAGAGCCGATGTCATTTTCTTTGATAATTTCATAAATTGGAAATGACGTATTTTCTGAGCTCTCTTGTTGAGTACAGAAAAGAGAAAATTTCTGTGACATACTTGTAAATCTTACATAGGTATTTTTTATAACTATTTCATTCAGTAAACTTTTACTTCCTGACCATGATCTCTCAAAGCTTTATTTACATGTCCGTTTTAGGAAATTCATCTTTGCATTAATCCAACTTGTTTCTTTACCATATTTACTCATTTTGACCGAAGATTTTTCTTCAGTTTTTGTAAGTTCAGTACCGTTTCAAAATTTGGCATCTAATTTCATATTTTAAGCCCCGGCCTTATATTCTAATCAAATTCTAACCCAAATCTTAAACATAAAATATAAAATATTTTTTCTACGTTTTCTGAAATTGTGCATGATATGCACTTCACGAAAATGCATACAAAATTGGTTTGAATAAACAATTTCATTATTATTGTCATATTCCAGCGTCGTGGTTTGATAACTATTACACAAGTTAGGCCTTTCTCTTTGACCAAAAGCATTCAAACGTTTGTTATTTCCCCTCAAATAAGCAGATAACACAGGCCGAAAAAAAAATAAGATCTCTGCTGACTTGCATGTGACACTTGTTTTTGACTAATTTCGGAATGCTGATTTCAAATATGACGCTCGTCTTTTTTTGTATCACCTAAAGTTTTCGAACTATCACATTCCGTGTTTATTGCTATAATATAATATGAATCAAGCTTTTGATCCCGCAATTCATATGGGATTTGCTGACAAAAATCTGAAAAAATTAGTAATGCACTGAATGATCCTTATTTTAGGAAAATAATATTAAAAATTGTGTTTTGTGATTGATATATATTTGGATTACGACCAGGCACTGCGACATTGGAGCAAATAGCCATGTGTTTGTTGAACTTGGCATCATGTTTGGTAAACGAAATTGTTTAAATAGTACATATTCGTTTTGCTACATTTATGTACATGTTATCCCACATATACTTGCTTAAACTGGCTCGCCACACTACAACACTATTCTGAATATGCCATTTATATACCTTAAACCAAACACAAAGTACCCACTTTTTGCTCATTTTTTTGGACATTCAAAATACTTTAGAAAAAAAACTTGACATGATACATGAAAACTAATATGATTTTTGATTTCGGCACATCAAAAACCTTAAAATCAACTCTCAACTGTAAATCAACAAAAATCGTATCGGCCCGTGTAATTGGAGTTAAATGATTTTAAAATACTCTGAGCATAGACCCATGTTTATAGTTTTGTGATCTGTTTTCATTCATATGTAAATCATCATAAGAGATGGGTTAAGGTTATATGGCTTCTTGGCAGAGGCCAAAATTTGGTGTTCCTCCTCCTCGAACCATATTTCTATTTTTAAAATAATTCTTTGTGTGATGCAAAATAATTTCTTTTTCTTTCCTTTAAAAAGATCCTATCAGTGTGGTTTATTTACTCTTCATACTATTGAAAAACTGAAAAGTCATAAGAACAATTAAAATTTTTAAAAACAAAAAGGAAAAAAAAAAACATGTAATCAAACCACGAGTATTTTTTCTGAGGAACCAACTATTAAGGTGTCTTGACATGGAAATTTAAGCTTTAAATGTGTTTCAACGATCTGGAATTTGGTATCTGTCCGCCATTCAGTTATACAAGTTCAGAAAGTTTATAAGAGGCAGTTACAGGGCTATGATTCTATATGAATACATAATCCAGATCAACCCCACTTCGTAAATCTTTGAGTTTCACACTGAGTTTCTGTTGGAAAAAGGCTGTGAAGCTTTCAGTTATGCTAACTTAAATATGTCATAGAAAAGGATTATTTACACAAGAATTGGATAAAGAGTTTATAAAAATATAAACAAGATTTAAAGTTCTAAGTTTCGAAATTTAGTACGGCAATCCTTCAGAAAGCGACTTTAAGAATAAACTTCGGTCACATCGACCTAAATCCGTTTCTGCTCGTAAGTAAGAACTATCAAATCACCCAACCTCATTTCATGATCAGAATGACAATTTTTAATTCAATTAAAGCTATTCGTTACAACAGCACCCTAGTCGTTTCATATGTTTTCCGAGCTTTTGTAATATTTATTTCTATTTGTGTCAGTTGAACAACGCATGAAGATTTGTTTCGAAGTCTCATAAGTTTTTCAAACGCATATGCATTACGTAATTTTAAACGTGTATATATTGCATACTTTTAGACTTATATACACTACGGGCATTTATGTGCATGTAAACAAATGTGTGCACAGTTCACTTATAAATATAGAAAGAATATCAAATACATGGATATAGACATGAACAGAGATACGGCGCAAAGATAAGCACGCACCTACGCATGCAGGCAGATACGAGTATAGATACTCGTATATCGGTTGTTGTTCGACAGAAGATCACAAGTAATTGATTGATTCGCTTTAGTCAGTTAATTATAAAGAATTAAACATAGTTTTTGAATAGGGAAATGACACTTCCATTGCATCTGTAGGCAATGGGATTTTTAGAAATTTACAAGTACAGTCCCGAGGAAATCTTCCTATTTCTAATGTGATTTCCTTAGAATAATGAAAATTGATTATAGAAACTAAATTTTACAAAAACATGTCTTTTTTCGACAAATTCATTTTGAAGCAGGTGATGATTTCTTTGAAACACTGTGTGGTGCAAACGTATTTATTTTAATCGCTGGTAAAATGAAAATTGAATCTTTCCAAAATCCAATTTAAATGAAAAATCGTTGAAGTCGGAAGTCAAACTTTCCTTTTCATGGTATTTGAAGTTCCTTAAACAGCAAGCGAAAGGCATGGAAAGGCCGGAAATAGTAATTCTTAATTCCACGCTAAAGTCCATTGGGGAAATACTACCATTTTAAGCAATTGAGAAGCTTATGTTCATTAGCAAAAAGCCTATTAAAAATTCGTAATCAGTTTATAATTATTTTTTCTAGTACTTTTTTAAGAAAAAAATAAATGGTGAAAATGGGATGGATACAACTCACCATTTGCTTCCAAATTAGCTAAGAATTTTTTAAAAAAGACAAGATTTACGTAATCATTTAGCACAACGTTCAAATAAATTATGTACATATTATTACATTAGCGATCTACCTTTTTTTACTTAAAAGTTCATTATGTTGTTATGAGAGTTAATGTGACATATATATATATATATATATATGGCCTGCAAAAGGGTTGCTGGTATCTAACTGGAAGGAGACCCACACGCTGAACGTATGTGACGATGTGTGGAACCGGCCAGGCCAGTAACCTAGTGTCCTACCCCGCCTTCAAGTGGTGCAGGCTGGGCTTTCTATTTATGAGGCAAATTAATATTTGCTGCACGGATAGAAAGGCGGAAGGGGAGGGCTAATTCACCAACCCGTCTAGCCAGCGTGGTGAAATTATGGCTAATTCCTCCATTATGTTGACACACCAGAAACCATGGCCCCTAGTCTCCAGGTGCTGGAGTGCTCCTGATCAAGGCAGCGGTCAGTGTGGCATGAAAGCAGGGGGTGCTAAGAATCACTGGAATGGCCCAGGCTGCCGTTTGTTATTGACCTTGGCTACGTATAATGGACGATCCCTTGCTTCTGAAGCAAAACTTCAGGAATTGGAAGAAGAACTTGACAAGATCAAATGGGACATTGTAGGACTCAGTGAAGTTAGAAGAAAAGGTGAAGAGTTGGTGGAACTTAAAAGCGGACATTTGTTTTATTATAGAGGAACGGAAACTGGAAGAACAAGTGGTGTTGGCTTCTTAATCAACAAAAGAATTAAAGACTGTCTTCTGGAAGTTGAAAGTACATCAGATCGAGCAGCGAGGCTCGTTGTTCAACTAACCCAGCGATACCAACTTCAAATAGTACAGGTATATGCACCAACATCAAGCCATACCGACGAAGAGGTTGAAGAATTTTATGAAGAAATCAAAGAGTTACACACCAAAGGGAAACAACATATCAAGCTCATCATGGGGGATTTCAATGCAAGAATTGGACAACAGGAACAAGGAGAGACATCGGTTGGTAAATACGGATACGGGGAAAGGAATGAACGTGGCGATCAACTCATAGAATTTGCCGAAGCTGAAAATCTTAGCATCATGAATTCATTTTTTAAGAAGAAACTACAAAGAAAATGGACATGGAAACACCCCAATGGAGGAACCAGCGAAATTGACTATATACTGGCAAACAAGAAATCAATTATAGTAAAGGCGAAACGACACACTGAAAAAGTAAAATATTAGTCAATTAACACATTATCACAGTTAAAATTTTAACTGTGATAATGTGTTTAATTTTATTTAATAATTAAGAAATCAATTATTGAAGATTGCAACGTACTGAACAGATTTAATACTGGAAGTGATCATCGAATGGTGAGATGTAAAATGCACTTAAATACTAAACTAGAAAGGCAGAAGCTCATTAGGAAACAAGTATGTAAGAGGGTGGATTTAAAGAAATTAAAAGAAAATACCGAGGCATTCAAGTTGGAATTAAAAAATCGCTTTTCTGCACTGGAAGGACTTATTGAAGAAGTTGACATCTCAGAAGCAAATGAAAACATTGTTAAGACAATAATTGAAACTGCTGGGGAAATTGGTGGTGTAATATGTAAAAAGCAGAATAGCAAATTATCTGAGAAGACGAAACAACTCATGAAAAGGCGAAGACTTATGAAGGTGGACAATCAAAATACCAGTCGCAAGATCGAGTATGTAGAACTTTGCAAAACTTTGCGCAAAAACATGAAAGAAGATATAAGAAAATTCAATTGTGAGTTAGTAAGGAAGGCCATTGAAAGCAACAAGAGCCTTAGGGTTGTTAAAGGGAGTTTGTCTATTGGGAAGAAACACATCATTGCATTAAAAGGAGAGGATGGCACTGTAACAAGAAATAGGGAAGAAATACTTAGAAGAGTTGAAGAATTCTACAAAAAACTATATGAAAGTAACAGTGGATTAAACGAAGACTCTGAGATAGTCGAAGGAACAGCTCCTAAAATCTTAAAAGAAGAAGTTTCATTTGCAATAAAAAGTATGAAGAAAGGAAGAGCCCCTGGTGATGATGGTATTACATTAGATATCCTAAAAGAAGCTGGAGAATATGTAGAAGACATACTTGCAAAATTCTTTACCAAATGTCTTAACAGCGGTAACATACCAAACCAATGGGATTCTGCAACAGTAATTCTTTTGCATAAAAAAGGTGATAAAGAGGATTTGAAAAATTACCGACCAATTAGCTTGTTACCTGCTATTTATAAAATCTTCACAAAAGTGCTAACACATCGCCTGCAGAAAAAATTAGATGCAGCTCAACCAAGAGAACAAGCTGGATTTCGAAGTGGATTCAGTACAGTGGACCATATTCAAGTATTAAGAGAATTAATTGAAAGAACACATGAATATGAACTTCCATTGTGTGTTGCATTTATTGACTATGAGAAGGCCTTTGACTCTATTAAAACATCAGCAGTCATCAACTCTTTAAGATCAACAGACATTGAGGATGTGTACATTGACATGGTGAAACGTGTGTATAAAAATGCAAGTGCAAAATTTCGGTTACATAAAGATACCAAAACTATCAAACTTGGCAAAGGGGTGAGGCAGGGAGATACCATTTCTCCAAAACTTTTTACTTCAGCTTTACAGATGATTTTTCAGCTGATAAATTGGAATAACAAGGGAATAAAAATAAATGGTGAATATTTAAATCATCTGCGGTTTGCTGATGACATTGTTATTTTTTCAACGGACCCATTAGAACTCCAAGACATGGTACAAGAGCTCTCAACTAGAAGTGAAGAAGTTGGACTCAAGATGAACCTACAAAAAACTAAGATCATGTTCAATAATTTTGTAGAGGAAACAAAAATACAAGTTGACAACACTGAGCTAGAAATTGCTGATTCATATATTTACCTTGGCCAGCTGATTTCAATGGATGGCAACATTATGAAAGAACTCAACAGACGTATTAAACTTGGCTGGAGTGCATTTGGAAGAAACAGTTTTATCCTGAAGGGGAAATTGCCTTTATGTCTAAAAAGAAAAGTCTTCAACCAGTGTGTATTGCCAGTCCTCTCTTATGGATCAGAGACATGGAGTCTAACAGTTGGAGCAATACGAAAGTTACAGACAACGCAAAGGAGCATGGAGAGGTGCATGCTTGGAATAACTAGGAGAGATCGAAAAAGAAACACTTGGGTGAGAGAGCAAACTAGAGTAGAGGACATCATTGTTAAAGTAAAAGGGCTGAAATGGCGATGGGCTGGGCATATTGCAAGAAGAACTGATCAACGATGGACAACAGAAATTCTGAACTGGATTCCAAGAGACCACCGAAGACCTAGAAAACGTCCTCAAACTAGATGGGTGGATGAAATAAGAAAACAGGTTGGGGTGACGTGGAAGCGAATTGCTCAGGATAGACTTGTGTGGAAAGCATTTGGAGAGACCTTCATCCAGCAGTGGATAGATAATGGTTGAATATGATGATGATGATATATATATATATATATATAGCAAAATTGTAGTATGATTGTGACATGTAGTACTTTCTAATGTAATATACATAAATACACTACACTTAAGCATATATTAATTTAGACAAAGTTAAAGTAGAAAAGTAATATAACACTAGGTAGTCAAACCAAGTAAATTAAAGTAATAGAAACAACTTACAATAAAACTGAAGTTGTAGTCGTCCTTGCTGTCTTTGAGCTATAAAAATTCAACCAACTTATGATAATTTCGTTTCTAAATAGTGGGATTTGGTCTACGAATTACAAAAGATATCAGAATAATTATTTTTACTTGATTACGAGTAAAATCAAATGTATCCCAATATTAATTTGAGATATCATAACGGAAAACTTTTCCCCCATCCATTCATGAGTGCACATGTAAGTACTTTTAGTGGGGCGTGGGGCTGAGAAAAATTATTATCTTCTTCTCAAGACTGTCAAACATTTTAGTGATCACACAAAATGCTATATTGCTACAAAAATAATTGATACTGCTTAACAATTAGCAATGAATTTTATTTATTTATCAATGATTATTTATTTTAATATTATTAAATATAATCATTTAAAATTATTATTAAATATTATTAAATATAATCATTAAATTATTATTAAAATATTATTAAATATAATCATTTAAAAATTATTATTAAAATATTATTAAATATAATCATTTAAAATTATTATTAAAATATTATTAAATATAATCATTTAAAATTATTATTAAAATATTATTAAATATAATCATTTAAAATTATTATTAAAATATTATTAAATATAATCATTTAGAAATTATTAAAATATTATTAAATATAATATTTATAATTATTTTATTTATGATATTTTGATTATTTATCAATGAATCAATGCACCTTATTTTAAAATGTGACAATGATTTTTTTTAAGTAAATGCATAGCAGAATCGGGCAAATCAATTTTGAACGGCTAGGGTGGCTCAAGCCCCCTCTGCCCACTTATATGGGGCCCGTGCCTCCATCTTTTAGAAAATGAAAGATTTAAAAATAATTTATACATTTTTTATTACGCGAGTTTTAAAATTCCCTTGGCCAAATAAAATTTGCAATTTTATTACAATTTATTATATTTTAAAATAAAGTTAGGAATAAGGGGGTAAATACTCTCTGTGAAGCTATCTTCAACTATAATAATTTTGTAAGGCAGAAAAAATAAAAATAGTGATTGCCATCGTCATTAGAAATTCCATTTCATTTGTGGGTTCCTGTTCGTGTATAACATTGATTCTAAAATTGTTCAAAAATATTCAAATTAGAAGTGGAAAAGACAGAAATTAATTAACGAAGCTCGTTACTTGTAATAAAAAAATTAGTATTTAGAGATTATAAAATAATGACATTGACGATTATATTTTTTTTTACTTTCGACTAAAACTAATTTCCTGCACGTAGTTGAAAATGATTTAGTTATAGAGAACGCTTCTCAGTAATTTGAATTTTTCCACTTTTATCTCTTATCAAGTATATAAGGAAAGGTTTTTCTTATCTGTTAAGTTGTAATAATAGTACTCAAGGAATATTTAAACGAATATAAATATAATATAATAAAACATAACATAATATATATAATATATTCTAATACAAATATTTTTTTAGGTCAATGTTACAAACTCTCTAATTTATCTTAATATTTCCTGAATTGCTTAAAAATTACTAAAGCGAAGATAATTGTACATTTTTAAAAAATGTAAATACTTCTGTTGAATATGATATATTTTTATTTTTAACAAATGAGGATTATTTTAAAAACATATACCGGAAGTGTCCCTGAACATAAATTTCATAGCCACTCGCAACTAATTAGTTACGTCAGTATTTGTTAATTAATCATTATGGAAGTTTGGCTAAAATTTATTTTGTTAATATACGTACACGAAGTCGTAAATTGCTAACAGTACCTCTTACTGCTTAGTGATTCTTGAAATAATTATCTTAAATTATATTAAACATTTATTAAATTATTAACTAATTATCTTGAATTATTAACTAATTATCTTGAATTATTAACTAATTATCTTGAATTATTAATAATTAAATTAAAAATTAAATTTTGAAATATTAAATAATTAACTTGATTTACTTTATCCTGAATTGATAATAATCTGGTCGATTTTTTAAATAATTGTCATAATTTGAATATTGATTTAGATAGTTCTTCTTGCTGGCAGAATGAAATATATTTGTATGCCTGCATTCGGGCCGTATGCCTGACGAAAATATTTTAGGAAATTAAAAGGTAGGATCACAATGAACTTTTATCCAGTCTTTGCGATCTCTAACTCTTTTATCTACATAGGTTAGATTTTTATCCCTCTTTTATGAATTTTATACTGAAAAATATTTATAAGGAAAACAGAAAAAAGGCACTGTTAATAGACAAGAAGGAGAATGTAATATGAAAGAGAAGTTAACTAGAAGAAATAGACACTAAGAAATACACGAGAATTTTTCGAAACAACTAAAAGAGAGGGGAAATCATAGTATGAACCAAAACACTAAAAAGTTAGGAAAAATAGAAATTTTTATAAGGAGCTCATGTCGCTTTACACTTTAAAGGAAAGAAGATAATTAATAGTATTATTTTCATAATTCTTGCCTCGATATAAACAAGAAATATGGCAATTAATAATGGACGAATCAATAATTTTAAATTAGTTAATAACTTCCCAAATATAAAATTTACTGGTTTAATAAATAATTTCTTATTGAAAGTGAGGGTTTTCTGTTTGCCATAAATGTTTTTAGGAGGAAAAATTGAAGTTTTAGTAAGAAAAATTGAAACTTTAAACTTTTAATGCTTTCATTAGATTTAATTAGACAATCTCTACTTTTTAAGAGAAGAATTGAGAAGGTTTAAAAAGAAAACTGAAAATTTGTAGTTTTAAAAATGTTCTTTCAGATCTACTAAAAAATATTTATGTAAGGCTTTAACTCAGATTTTAAGTAAAAGGATCGTGGTTGAAAAATGTTTTTCACACTATTCTTACAACGCTTCGGTGGGTTTCAATAGTCTTCAAGACAATGATCCATTATATCTGTGTTAAAATAATTAATGAATAGGTTGTACGGATAATTAACTGCGAACAATAAAGCAATTTTGAAAATGAATATTTTTACATCAATTTTTCGATTTTTGGTACGGGCTTAGATATATTCTCTCCTTCTAAAAATTAAAGAAAATCATTATTTATTTACCTATTGGCCTAATATAATGATGATTATATTATTGTTCTCAGTATTAACACGATGGCTAATTGGTCAGCATAAGAAGACATCGGGGCAAGTTTTTGTAACTTTTCGTGGGAATTAGAGAAGGCTAATAATTTTTGATAGCCATGTTTAAGCTTAAGTACACTCTTTTTCTCCGTATTTTTAGCAGGTTTCAATAGATATTGAACCCGCTATTGCTTTTGGTTTTTCTGTCTGCCTGTCTATACGCAATGAAAAGGACAAGGCAAAGGTCTTCCGTAAATGCAATAATGATGGTTGTTGTTAATGCTGAAAACCTACCGAGTTACTTGAGAATTAGAGAGTTGTGAATTAGAGAGTTTCGAATTATAGAGTTTCAGATTATAGAATTTCGAATTAGAGAGTTGAGGATTAGAGAATTGCGGATAAGAGAGCCGCGGATTAGAGAGTTGCGTATTAGATAGTTTCGAATTAGAGAGTTGCGGATTAGAGAATTGCGGAATTGAGAGTTTCGAATTAGAGAATTGAGGCTTAAAGAGTTGCAGATTAGAGTTGCGGATTAGAGAGTTGTAAATTAGGTTGTTGAAAATTAATGTTAATTGAAACCCGCTAAATTTAAATATCGACCTTAGGTGATTATCTTTCGGTTGCTTGTACATCATTATTTTTAAATATAAAAGAAACGAGCGTAGTTCTTGTATTCTAGTGGGCGAGCAGGTTATGGCACCCTAGTTTATACGGAGGATCTCCTTTCTAATCTGGGCCAAAACGGTAACCTTTTTTTCCTTTACGGAAAAAGCTCTAGTTTGAGCATAAAAGTGGATGTCAAAACTCATTAGCATTATTCTTCCTTTTTTTTTACGGATTAGCATAATTCCATGAAAAACTAGTATCTTTATTATAAGCTACATGACACTGAAACAATGCAAGCATTCTGAATAAACAGCAACAGTTTAAAATGCATTTCATTTTCTGTTTCAAACTGCTCTGGAATGATCACTTCTGTACTGCAAGAATGCTGAGCAGAGGCAGTTCGAAATGGAACACAAATACACACAAAATAGGCCTCCACCAAAATAAAAACATGCTACAGTCTCTCTCTATCTTCGTGTACAGAGGGAAATCGCATAAAACGTCGTTTAATGCTACCTGCTAAAGGAACAAGAAGAACTTCAATACATGGAGAAAATACAATTCCACGGCAAAGAAAAATAGTTAGCCGAATAATAAAGAAGGAAATCAAAATAGAAAGATTGGAAAATTTAATTTTCTGACAAATTTTGACCTGGAATTTGGAAAACTAAAATTGAAAATCAAATCAACTTATTCAGACGGATAAAAATTTTTTGTACGTGGTGATAATGATTTACAATGTATTGGTTATACTAAAAAAACGTCCTTTCACGAATTCATTCATCTTGAAAAGGG
>QLNU02015003.1:37032996-37043288 GCA_006491805.2 Dysdera silvatica | reverse complement strand
AACGTGTGTATAAAAATGCAAGTGCAAAATTTCGGTTACATAAAGATACCAAAACTATTAAAATTGGTAAAGGTGTGAGGCAGGGAGATACCATTTCTCCAAAACTTTTTACTTCAGCTTTACAGATGATTTTTCATCAAATAAATTGGAATAACAGGGGAATAAAAATAAATGGTGAATATTTAAATCATTTGCGGTTTGCTGATGACATTGTTATTTTTTCAACGAACCCATCAGAACTCCAAGACATGGTACAGGAGCTCTCAACTAGAAGTAAAGAAGTTGGACTCAAGATGAACCTACAAAAAACTAAGATCATGTTCAATAATTTCGTAGAGGAAACAAAAATACAAGTTGACAACATTGAGCTAGAAATTGCTGATTCATATATTTACCTTGGCCAGCTGATTTCAATGGATGGCAACATTATGAAAGAACTCAACAGACGTATTAAACTTGGCTGGAGTGCATTTGGAAGAAACAGTTTTATCCTGAAGGGGAAATTGCCTTTGTGTCTAAAAAGAAAGGTCTTCAACCAGTGTGTATTGCCAGTCCTCTCTTATGGATCAGAGACATGGAGTCTAACAGTTGGAGCAATACGAAAGTTACAGACAACGCAAAGGAGCATGGAGAGGTGCATGCTTGGAATAACTAGGAGAGATCGAAAAAGGAACACTTGGGTGAGAGAGCAAACTAGAGTAGAGGACATCATTGTTAAAGTAAAAGGGCTGAAATGGCGATGGGCTGGGCATATTGCAAGAAGAACTGATCAACGATGGACAACAGAAATTCTGAACTGGATTCCAAGAGACCACCGAAGACCTAGAAAACGTCCTCAAACTAGATGGGTGGATGAAATAAGAAAACAGGTTGGGGTGACGTGGAAGCGAATTGCTCAGGATAGACTTGTGTGGAAAGCATTTGGAGAGACCTTCATCCAGCAGTGGATAGATAATGGTTGAATATGATGATGATGATGATATATATATACATTTAAGGGTGTTCCAGCGACGTGACAATAATATCTCTGTTCATATTGGAGCATTGAAATTGATAGTGGGGAAGTATACTAGTTTAGGATTGTCGGGCAGATCGATTGTATGTTTCTGTTTTATACTGCAAATCTGTATTTTGTATCTGCTCGAAAATAAATTTGAAATTCGAATTCTATCTGCCCGAATAGTTGAGGGAAAAATTCAAGGGATTATTTTATGAGAAGGTTTTGAATAGAAATCAAAAAAATTTCAAATATATGCAGAAATTTGCAAAATTTATTGTTCAAATTTTGTTTGTTGGAAAGCACTTTTGTTTTCTAAATTGGAAATGAAAAAAAATGGAAGTGGGAAAAGCGGGAGAGCGTAAATCATATAGTGTATGTCATTACCATTGATATTATTATTAGTTAAGAAAAAAGCGTTCGTATCGTTGATTCCAGAATAGACCGATACTCAACGTTTGTATCAATCAGTGACGTAAAGTTATATTGGCTCGTGGGGCCCGAGCCATTCAATAATTTAAAGTAACTTACAACTTTACATATAACATATTTATGCAGATAATATGTGGTTAGGACCCCTATTATTTGTAAAATTTTCTGTTGATGCTGTTCACCATCTTCGAAATCGTTGAATTTTGGTTCAACACCGAATTAAGCTTGGCTGTGTGTAAATGTATTGTCGAGGGATATTATAAATCCTACCATTATGCCAATATTTCAAAATAATTGATAAATAGTCTCCTTCACCTTGCAGTTTAAATGGTCAGATATCAAAATGGTCAAATAACTAAAAATGGTCGGCGTTGAAAATAAATATAAAAATAATTATAGTATGCAGTACCACATAAATAATATTTTTAATAAGACTTTAATTATCACAATAAGCTTTAAGAATCCTTTCACTCGTTACTACGCTATGGTTTTATATATAATTTTTTAATTTGTAAATTTATATTTATATATTTATTAAATAATTGGTTTATTTATAAATGACCATATGAATGAAGATATATTCATTTTTATATCTCATTTACCGGACATTTGTCTTTCTCCCGAACTATATTTGATTCGGTTAATCGGAATTTGGTTCGGATAATCGAAATTTGTTGCATCATACATCCTTTTATTATATTGACCCATACGTGTATATTGACACAAAAGTCTATATTGACCCATGTGTTATATACTATTTTCACACACATTAGCATACCCTCAATAAAAGTTTAAAATGAAAATTTTTCATTGTATTTACTTCCTTTAAGAAAATATAAGCAATAAGGCAATTAAAATTTCATTAAGTAAAATGCAAATGGATAATTGAATAAAATGCAAACAATTTATTGGAATTTTATGACAACCAATTACTTGAATGATACTCTTTTAAAGCAAATTTTTAGCTAATTTGGAAACTACTCTGGTAAGTTTTTTCCATTTTCTTTTCACCACAAATTTGCTTCTTTCAAGGTGCTAGCAAATGCAATTATAAACCCATTACGAGTTTTCGATAGGCCTCAGCGTAAAAATCAGAAATACTATTTTCAGCTCCGCGTTTTTGCTGTTTATAAAATTCGAAATGCAATGAAAAGGGAATTTTGATTTCCATCCCCAGAGAATTTTCATTTAAATTGGATTCTGAAAACGTTCGTTTCATCACAGTGTTACAAGAAATGCGGTTCAGAGAAATCATCCCTTGCTTCATAGGTTCGACAAGGAAATTAAATTTGTTGAAAAATGTGTTTTTTCTAAGATATTCCAAACCTTCATATGATGAAACTATTTTTAATAAAAGGGGGACAAATATTTACTTTGTAAATGAAAATAATTATATTTTATGTCGAATATTATTTGAATAAATACAACGTTGAATTTATTCAAATAATATTCATCATAAATTGCGGGTATTACCAATATTATTGAATATTTATGTTATTTTCAAATTGCGATTAAATAAATTCATTAACTGAATATCTTATCAAGTTGAATTTAATTCAATTCAGTTTATTTCCTGGATATTATTCAAGCCAAAAAAAAAAGAAAAACACGGTACAAACAATAACATAGTGAGGACGATGTCAAGGTATTGATGAGAATAAAGGTACAGGTGTGCCTGACAAAGTTCTCATCACGAAATATGACAAAGCGGTGCATACAGATAGACACATGACATGGTACATTGATGACACAATAGTGACACAAAGGATACATGTAAATGGACGCAAAGTTATTGAAGATTCATCATTTGACATTGACCATTTGACATTGATCATTTGACATTGATGTTCACAACAAAATACTTTTGTTAAAATTACTAATAATAACAGAAATATGCTCCGAAAAATTGTTAATTTTTCTTTTAATTTTTTTGTTCATATTATTTATTTTGATCAACATCTGTAACACGTTTTTTACCTGGACAGTGCGCTTCATCAGACTTCAACTTCATACGCTGCTAATCAGACAGACTTGAAATTTGTTTTCGTTAGCTGTCATTACTCTTATTGTAAAGTTCTTATCACAATTATTGCATCAAAATTTTATATATGTTCTGGTTCTGTAGAAATAAAGTAAAGAAAAAAAAGAAGTCTGAAAAATAGAGCTTTATCCCTTATATCACGAAATTCAAATCAAATTGAAACTTATGATTTTATTATTTATTATATTCGTTTTTAATTTATAGTAGAATCTGTCTAAAACAACCACCTTTGGGATTGGACCGCAATGGTCACTATAGAGAGGTGGTCACTATGCACGACAGACTTTGATATGGACATGACTATGTTCCTGTCAGTTGCCCCCTTATAAAAGCGGTCACTTTATACAGGTGGTCAATTTACCATGTTCCCCTGTACTTGGATAGTTGTCCGAGAAGACTGCAAAATTCTCCGAAACAGTCACTGAAATATGATCGTTTATTGCGAGAGTATATAAAGAATCTATATTGAGACGAATAATGCACAAGAAAATTCATCACTGATAATGACTTTTTAACAAAGTAATGAATTCACACATTGTCTAGAACGAAAACTCCTTGGAAATCTTTTTTTAATTTCTAGAAGTATTGCGTACGTCGGACATTGAATCTCCCTTTCATCTATTTATGAATTATGATTTGCATTGCATCATAATTTAACTAGAATATCGTAACCAATAAACTAGTCATCCATATACCCACTGACTTATCCATTACTAAATCATCACCTTAGTCACTCATCACTCAATCTATCCATTTATAGTCCGAGCCCATTTCCATATCAGTATTTAATACTCCATCTATCCATTTGGTACTTAAGATATTTCATATTCAACTATGTGGGCAGTTACGTACGTCTACGAATACACATGCATATATGTCTTAGTTTATGAATACGCATATAAACAAATAAAATAACGTGGTATATGTACAAAACTTAACTTGAATTTAAATATTCGCATATTTTCCATTCGGTATAAATGTTTTTTCTTTGTCTTCTTCTGTCACTAGGGTTCCTGCAGGACTTACCGTGGTTTACAGATCGCCACCAAATCCTCTTTGTCTAAAGATATTATTCTCTTACACCTATCTTGAGGCTTTCTTTATTGATGTAGTTAGCCTTGAAGTTCAAGTAGGATTATAAACTCTACTCCCAATGTTCCAGACACAGCATTTGTATTTTTCATTTTTCTAGTGGGGAGGATTCTAGCCTTGCTAGCTACATCAATAACCGACCATTTATTGGGGCTTCTTACCAGAAACTTTTGGGAAAAGATTGGAAAAACACGAATAATAAGGTAATAGAAAACAAAATTATGAAAACCCAGAAAATAATTTAAACCTGGGAATTGTTTTTGGGAGGAACGATTTTGCGTAAAGGAGTAATTCGTATCGAGCTTCTAGTGATGGAATTTTACTCAGTGCATGTTCTCTTTTTTTCTTATTTACTAGCAATAGACATTTGACAAATATGACAGAACTTAAAACATTCCAAGGAAGAAGGTTTTGCTTAGAATATATTGAAATTGGATCATTTTTAAGAGAGAGAGAGAGAGAGGGAAGGAAATATAAAACAGAGGTCTGAAATACGTTCTTGAAACAGAAAACTTTAACTGACAATAGCTCAAGTACAATGCAAAGATCAACTGATTAATCATGGAATGTGAAAGTTACAAATAGACGTAATGAGATAGCCGAAAATACGAAAGAAATACCTCCAGGAAAATTTGGTAGATGAAATAATGAAACAAGGAAAAGCAAAGTAGATGTGAATATCTTAGAATTGACAGATGGGAGGAATTCAGAGAGATCGTTATTCAGAAGCAGAAATTTACTGAATGTGATGATAATAAATATCTCCATGTATTTTAAAGCCATGGCTCCGAACATTTCTCTGTGGTAATGATGGGAAAATATGTCCTTTTCAATTTTCCAAATTACCAAAGAAAATGCCATCTGTTCCAATCTATACGAGCATGTAGAATGCAGCTAATCTATTTCAAGCAAATGACCTTTAAGGAGATGCGTCAAAATTCCTTATCTTGCAACTGAATTCATTAGTAGGTTCGCGTTCTGGAGCCCTAATTAGTTAAACTCCGGTTTGTGATATACGCCCTAATAGTTAGTTAATTTCCCCTAGTGTACAATTTTTGTTCGTATTTAATGATGCGGATATGCCAGAAGAAAAAGGGACTAATAGGCAATCAGAGATTGCTAATTAATTTTAAATTACTTAGACTCTGTCAATCGCTGATAAGCACGTGCTTTTTCGCACGTCCTGTCACAAAAAAAAGCTCTTCTCCGACACATTTTTTAAGTCGTAAATTTATTTATGTTGTTTCCTCTTGCCTTTTTCCATGTACGAGATAATTCATTTTATGACTGCCAATTTAAAATTCGTTAAATTATCTTTATATCATCAAAAAACGAGTTTTTTAAGAGCATCAAAAATTTCTGTCCTTTTGGTTTTATTCAAAATTTAAATAAGGAACAAACTGAATTAACAAATTTCCAAAGTTTTTCCTAATAAAAGCTGCATCTATTTCTGTCCTTTAACAATGACATTTGGCATCTTTGAAAATTTGGAACAATTCTTCTGTTTCAGGAATACACTTCTGATGAAAAAATAAAGTAGCAAGCAAAGAGAGAGAGAGAGAGAGAAAGGGAAGAATACATGATCCATGAAAAAAAAACTATGCTCATTAATAAACATTGATTTTTTAATTCCTTGCTAATTTTTGACTATGTTATTTTTACTTTACTTGAATTACAAACTTCGTTCATTTTCAAGTTGAGTACGTACAGTGCAACCTGGTAAAGTGACCATCTTTGTAAATTGTCTACCTGAAAAAGTGACCATTTTTTATAACAGAGTACTGGTAGGAACTTGGCCATACTTATAACAAAGTGTGTCGTGTACAGTGGCTACCTGTCTATGTATGTGCCATTGCAGTTCAGTTCCAAAGGTATTCACTTTAGACAGGTTCCACTGTGTTACATACCCAATTTTTCTCCATGTCTTTTGGACACATAGGCCGTTCATTTAAATAGACACAAATAAAATAATAATACATTTTCTGGTAAAGTAATGTCTCTTTTTTCTTTGTTAATAATTGATCATTTATTAATTCCCCAGGTTTTACTTTTCAATGGTTTAATAAAATGATTTCTTTGTATTCAATTTACATTTTTTATTGTGTTTTGTACATAAACATACATTTGAAAGTAGTAGGTTTCAAAAAAGGTGGAAATAGAGTGAAGTACGTAAAATTCGCATAGTCAAAAATTGAAATCAGTTTCCAGGGATGGTTTAAATCTCCCAATTGTGAATAATGAAGATAGAATCAAAGGCTTCTATTTAGGATGCAAGGACTTGTAAGTTTAAATGAATAGCAGCATTTAAATAAAGTGTGTAACGCAACATCCAGAACAAAGAACTACCCAAAACAGTTTCATAATGCAAATGTAATAAATTCAATACATAATATACCAGAAATTTAAGTACAAAGAAACCTATCATAACGGATACCTCAAGGATACGGTCACAGCGTTTTTACGGACAAATAAAAAGTCTATTTGAAAAGTTCCTCATAACAATATCCCTTTCTTTAATGGCCACCCCGCTTTAACGGACACATTTTTATGTTTGGCAAATGTCCTTTAATGGAGGGTTCTACTGCATAAGGAGCGATAGAAAGTTTATCAAGCAAACTATAAACAATTTATGTTAAGTTTGAATTTAGTTACATATGGTGAAATTCTAAGAAAAAGTTAATGGAAAAACCAGTCAAAGAAAAATATGGCGTCTTAGCTATTGAAAAATACAGTACAATATAATATTTATAACTTACCAATGCAGAATTCAGGGCCCAGTTAACAGAGCAATTAATAAGTTGAGGAGTAAAAAATTTGTAGTCATTTAAAAAATATATATAGTTTATAAAATTGAAAGATACAAAGTTTTTAGCCTGTTATCAAAAAAAATTATCACCGATTTGCGATTATATTTACAATTACTTTTTCACTTGTTATGTTAAAACTACTGAAAATATTTTAATTAAAGAAATCTTTTGATTAAAATGTAATAAAATTATTGCATTTGATATTGCATTTAAGCTAAAAATTGCAAGGAGCTAATAACAAACATCACAGCATTCCAAAGTTAATAATATTAGATAATAATATTCCATTAAACGTTATTCAGAAAAGAGATGATTTTTAAAATTATCCTTAATTCTTGAAAAAGTTACTAAACGAGTTAAGAATTCTAAGCTTAATTTTACCTTGTTATTACTTCTTCAGTCATTTGCATTATCATTAAAATCATTAATCATAATTGAAAAGATTATCTGATTGTTTTTCAAATATCATACATATAGGAAAATACAATTAGGAAAAAGTATAAAAATCGAAATTGTATATATATATATGTACAGTGCGTTTGGTATTTTAGTGGACACTTGATAACAGTGCACTATCGTGAGAAATAATGCCAAATTTGAAAATGAAAATAAAGATACTACAATAAAACAGTATTCTGCAAAGTGGAAGATTAATAATCTTTATTAAATCATTCATAAATGTAACAAAATCAAGATGAGGCTTTCAATCTTGTTTGAAAATTTAATGGACACTTACTGAAATTGGAGTGTTTTATGTACATTAATACGCGAGATATCCTCCGTTTTTGCGTATAACTTTAAAGACACGTGAATCCATTGATTCTATCAATGTTTGTAAATACTTAGGATCGATTTGATACCAAGTTTCCACAATAGCGTCCTTTAAGGCATTAACCGACGTGAATTGCTTCCCATTTGCATATATTTGACGAACAATATAATCCCATACGTTTTCGATAGGATTTAAATCAGGACTACGTGTCGACCAAATCATACTTTTAAACTTTTTTGAATTTATCCATCTTTTGGTGGAGATAGATGCATGGCACGGTGCGTTGTCCTGTTGCAAAATCCAGTTTTCCCCACATATTTATGAGGCATATGGGAGGGCATATTCATTCAAAAGTTCTTGATAGCAGGTGGAATTCATACGACTGCCGATGAAAGCTCCAGGCGTAGTACCGTTGTAGCCAAAGACACTACAAATGGTCACCGACTCTCCTCCTTGAACTCTACAAGAAAAGTATTGCGGCGCTTTCCGCAAATCGTGCCAATAATGTTGAAAAGCATCCGGACCATCTAAGTTGAATTTCTTTTCCTCCGTGAAAAGTACCTGCAACCATTTATCGTTCCACTTCATGAGTCGTCGAGCCTAGTTTAAGTGTTCCTGTTTGTGAACTTGGGTGAGAGGTGGTTTGCCTTTCTTTTTCGAAAAGATAAATTTTTGGAATTAGAGAGCACATTCCATACTATCCAACGTTTAACTAGGAGCTAACTAAGGTCGTTTTGGATTTTTGCAGCCAACTTTCCTGTGTTACTGGCCTCTCTATTAATGTTCCGCTTATCTCTTTTACTCAGTTTTGGCTTCGCTCCCCGCTTTTTGGGTGGATCCTTTTGGGGTTTCTTTTTGAAAAGGCCCCTATAGTACTCCTTGGACGCTGAATAAGCTGACAAATTTTGAAAATGGATTTTCCATTTCATTTAAAAGCCACAATTTCCTCTTTCTCGAAATCCGTAAGTATTTTCCTTTCTGACATGACTACAAACGCTGCTTTCGCAGACTCAAACCTGTTCACACGGGTATTTATACGAACCTACGCATCGAAAGAATACAATATGCAAATTTTTTAGCGCCTGCACTGCCATCTGTTAGTCAGGAATGATAGTGTCCCTTAAATTAACAAACAACATTTGTTATATAAATTTGCATTTTCCCCATTTATGTGACGATATATTTATATAAAATTTATTTTTCTACAAGACATTATGGTGTCTCGGCATTCCTTAAAATCCTATTCGCAGTTTTTGTATTTTTTTTAGCATTTACGTAAAAATATCAGGTGTCCACTAAAATACCAAACGCACTGTATATATATGGATCAGAGACATGGAGTCTACAGTTGGAGCAATGCAAAAGTTACAGACAACCCAAATCAGCACGAAGAGGTGCATGCTTGGAATAACTACAAGAGATCGAAAAAGAAACACTTGGGTGAGAGAGCAAACTGGAGTAGAGGATATTATTGTTAAAGTAAAAAGACTTAAATGGCAATGGGCTGGGCATATCGCAAGAAGGTCTGATCAACGATGGGCAACGCAAATTCTCAGCTGGATTCCAAGAAACCACCGAAGACTTAGGAAACGTCCTCAAACTAGGCGGGTATTAAATCAAACAGCTCAATACAAAGGGGAAACAACACATCAAGCTCATCATGGGAGATTTCAATGCAAGAATTGGACAACAGGAACAAGGAGAGACATCGGTTGGTAAATACGGATACGGGGAAAGGAATGAACGTGGCGATCAACTCATAGAATTTTCCGAAACTGAAAATCTTAGCGTCATGAATTCATTTTTTAAGAAGAAACTACAAAGAAAATGGACATGGAAACACCCCAATGGAGGAACCAGCGAAATTGACTATATACTGGCAAACAAGAAATCAATTATTGAAGATTGCAGCGTACTGAACAGATTTAATACTGGAAGTGATCATCGAATGGTGAGATGTAAAATGCACTTAAATACTAAACTAGAAAGGCAGAAGCTCATTAGGAAACAAGTATGTAAGAGGGTGGATTTAAAGAAATTAAAAGAAAATACCGAGGCATTCAAGTTGGAATTAAAAAATCGCTTTTCTGCACTGGAAGGACTTATTGAAGAAGTTGACATCTCAGAAGCAAACGAAAACATTGTTAAAGA
>QLNU02015003.1:37013961-37032896 GCA_006491805.2 Dysdera silvatica | reverse complement strand
AAAGTATTTATGTGAATTAGAATCCACACGGTTTTTATAAAATAATTTAGCCAGCCACTTTTATTATCGAAAAGCAAAGGTCATCAGATATTTTCTCATTATGTGAAAAGGAATATTTTTTTCAATTAAAAGTTATCGCTTGAAGCCTAATAACAATGCATTGCATTGTGTTTTGTGTTGCTATTTTTACAAAGTTCAATTTCAAAAGTACCACAGAAAGGAATTGGAATGAAACTAAATGGGCTTAAAAAATCTTTCGTGTTGCTCATACGCATCTGGACGTTCTCTTTTTAAAATCAACCTAGATCAATGAAAATAAAATAATCATTCTATAAATTAAGCTGCAAGAGGACAATAATGATGTGTCTATGTACCACTGGTTCACATTGTGTAGAATATTTTTTGCATGTACAAATTCCTCGGAGAGCTTTTGATGTCACTTTACAGTGTCTTTCCCTACTTATCGAAGTACACTTTTCTTAATTCTGTACTTAAATCTTTAAACAAATGTTGATTTTGTGAAGAATTTGCTTATTTCAATAAAAAATAGAGAACGTCGATATGAAAAACCCTTAATTGAAATTCGAATTTTTTTTTACAAATGCTAGTTTAGTGTTTTGGCAATAAGAATATATACGGTTGTATCACCCATTCCAACTGAATTTAGAAATCGCTGGATATAAAAGTTATTAAATTAAAGGCATGTGCTAACTTTAGTCGCATGTCGGGCTATGAAAATTTGAGCAAAAAATTTGTTTAATAAACACAATAAGTCACAGGTATGTATTTTTTATGACCATATTTATATATAATATGCAAAATTGAAGTTAACAAATAAAGCACGTACAGAAAACACCATTCGATTCATTCGAAAAAAATAAAAGCAAAATTTCAAGACTGCAAATTCCATGTCATCAATAAAAGATCTTATGAAAGATATCAGAAAAACATGCAAATCTCAATCTTGCAACTACGTTGAAAGAACAAACAAACTAGAATCTTATAATGTCCAAGTACTTGCTTTTCTTAATTAATGCATTGCCATCTTCTAACTGACATGATCCAGCTTTTTAAAGAATAATATTTACTTAGGAGAACGAAGGGAAAAAATTAATGAAAATTGTTTATTACGTCTCATGTCCGTGATTACTAAGCACCGCCCAACTGCTTGAAACAGACAGTTGAAAAATTTGCCGTTTTCGAAAGAATTTTCCCAGAAAGCAAAGAACGTAATTAACTATTCCGGATAACGAAACCATTGCTCACTATTCGTTAATTTTTGCCAAACTGGTTAATTGGACCGCAAAGTTGTTCCAGTACGTAAAACAAAAAGAATCTTCCTTAATCAATGTACTCATCCAAGTAAATCGGTACAATTGTGCTTGACGAATGCTTTCTGGAATGAGGTCGCGTTGTACTTGCATTCATTTCTTTCCAAGTCACCCGATCTTTGATTAGGCAAGTTCCCTTATCATTAACAGAATTGACTTTCAATGCTCTGTGTTCTTCCACTGTTGTTCGCGGGACCCTATCAGGTGGTTCGCGAGACCCTCCCAGTGATTTTCAAAGGTTCAGAAAATACTAAGGCAAGAGCATTTACTCCTTAGTGCTAAGAATAAATTATGAGGAATCGAACAATTCCTTCCTTAGACGGTAAAAATCAGTGATGAGAGATTGGAAATTAATGTGCATGTATGATGCAAATTTCGGGCTTTAAACTTTGAGTTAATTCTTGGGGGTCCGCGAGAGCAAGTGATCTCTGGGTGGGGGGTTCCGCGGTTTAGGAGAGTTAAAGCATCGCTGCTCTATGACACAAAAACCATCCTGCTCTTACAACAAAACCACAATGTACTGCTCCAAATTCAAGTATTTTCTAAAGTATTTACAAAATGCTATCAACCGCAGCATGACAAGATTTGTTGTAAAGCACTGCACCATATGTCACTATTTTCGAACTTTCCTAAAATTGATATCTGCTTCGTATCGTCAGTTCTGTCAGCATCTAATTCCTGATTCAACGGAGTGCTTAGAAATTAGGAAACACTTGGTGATTTGAAACAATTGCATCTAATTAGAAAAAGAGAGTTGGTATATGGAACATCTCTACGATTACCAGATGAATTAGTTACCGAAGAAAAGCATTATATACCAGACGTTGAATTTGTAACGCGTCTAAAGGAACATTTTAAATGTTTACGCCCGGTACCTACACGTATGACGTCACCCGGAAAATTGTTGGTTCATAGGGACTTTCCTAACGCAACGCATGTGCTTTTGCGGGAGGATATGCTTCGTAAACTCTTACACAACCTTATATCGGACCACACCGTGTGTTAGAAAGTGTGGAGAAGTATTTCTCTATTGAAATCAATGGTAAAAGTGTTAATATTAATATAGATCGTTTAAAACCTGCTTATATTTTTTCTGAAGATAAGTGTGATGTTAAAACTCCTTGTGCTGGCGGCGGACCCGACACTTCACCCGTAATTGACAAAGAACCATGCATGTTATAAAATTTGGTCGGAGAGTACCATTTCGCCTTTAGGTTTATTTGTCGTAAATCTTGGCGATTTACTGCCCCGAGGAGTATTGTGGCGTTTCGGTCGCTGGCACAGTTGGTTGAAGCTGTATTACTTTATATCGATGGTTGGGAATTTTATGAGTAATTGTACCAGTAATCTGGCAACAGTGAAATGTTGTTACATTTAACCTGTGAAGGTATAAAATAGCACGCAGTTCATTTTACACTATCTTACTTTTATTTTTTGAATTCACATTTTGTTTGCTGGATGCCACGGTAGCGGTGACTATTATTTTACTTTTAAGAGTTCGCTGTTAATGCCTTTTTGATGTCTCGCAGTACGTATAATTTCTCTACGCAATTTATCGACAAATGGACATAACCAGACTGATTCTGAATGTCCGAGCGATGTTGTTTCTTGCTGAATAATTGTTACGTGAATAATTGTTACATCCTCTGGTGAGCAAAGCTGTAAATGATTATTTTGTTACGTTATTAAAGTTAGTATTGTTTTCGTTGAATTGATGTCTCTTCAATAACGCATAACGTACACCTACCGGGTAGTTGGATGGGCTGCTGCCGATATTAAACCTACGCTTTTATTAATATGGCTGTGAGTATTATGTACCTGCATTGGGAAAGTTCAATGACTACAGTACGATGGTGATTCCTTTTTGATACTGCCATAATGGTGCACGTGCCACCCGGCTATAAATATTTAGCAAGAAATATTCATGAAGGAACGTTCATTAAAAAACATTTATGAAGAAACGTTCGTGAAGGAATATTCAGCAAGGAACATTCATGAAGAAACATTCGTGAAGGAATATTTAGCAAGAAACATTCATGAAGAAATTATCAGGGGAACACACACATTTGTCAATTTTTAAAACACCATCAAAAATGCAACTGGGGACTTCTATATATTATATCCAGATAATGGTGGAATAGGCAGAGGATCCTCATTATTTGCAAGTCAGTATGAATCAAATAAAACAATTCAAACGGTTTTTAGTCGCTTCGACAATAATTATAAAATATTTAGCATTCAATGTAAAAAAGCATTCACAAGTAAATTAAATATATATTTAAAGTTATTTAAATCAGTGCTTCGCGGTTTTTTAGTTTTTGCATTAATCAGTCCTTTTCAGATTTCTTCTTATGTGCCAAAAATAAAATTTCAATATAAGTAAATATGCAAAGATATGATTTCTATATTAAATGAAGCATTTTATTACTAAACCTCAAATAAATTATTTTTAGAAATGTTGGACCCTAGGAAAAGACTTGGTTTAATTAAAAATTAATTTTGATAAAAATTCTTAATTTAAATAAAACCATTATTTACAAATATTTTCGAGCTCATCCGAGAACAGAAGATCCAATGGGTTAATCTCCGCTTGATATTCCTTCTTCTTTTAAAAAAAAATTCAAATGCAAAAAAAATTGCAAATGCATAAAAAAAATCGCAAATGCATAGAAAAATTATGCCTTGCAAAATATATAAAATATTTTATCAAATGCATGGATTTCCTAAGATATAAATTTTTAATTAAAAAAGTTTTAGCTTTAAAAGCTTTTTTTAAATTAATGATAACCTCGTGTTACCTTTAAATGAAAACCTAATAAAAATGATAACCTAAAGTAAAAAATTTTCATTGAAGGTTTTCAGTAATTCTTTTTTTTAGTAAACTGGTTAACTTTCTTATGAAGAAAAACTTTTTATTATAAAAATTTATTTACTACATTAGCATTATTATTTATAAATAAACAGCCACGGAAGAACGATATATGCTTTGTTCTATGACTTTAGAAATATTCTAAAATGCACGCTTTTCATAAAATAACAATCTAGGATTGATTGTTTGGCTTTTTTATGGCGCAAGAGCATCTGGGCTATACTGCGCCAAAAAACATTACAATAAAAAATAAAAGGAATTTGAAAAATAGAAAACAATCCTTAATTTCTTAACTCATTTATTTCCAACGGCAGGATATTCAACATACAAAAAGTTAATAAAAGGAACATAACAAAAACAATATTACAGTTACTATATGTTAAAATCATCTTAATCCAATATTGGTAGCAATTGCAACATATTTGGCCCCATATTATTTCGTACTTTGAGATTAAAGTCTTCTCTGAGGAACTGATGTTGGAAAACGAGACTAACACGTATTAAGCGAAAGAAAATTTATTATCTAACATAACAATAAATAATGTAAGAAATTATGATACGTATTGACAATCGTACCAAACTTGCGCAGTGAAATAGCATGCGCTTTAACCAAACTTCACCTATGGAGAGCGAACAAGAAGACAGAGACATAATTATGATTATGTAAGTCAGTATGTTCATTTTATGTTCAGATAACAAGTCCCATGGATAATTTCGCATCTACCCCGTAATGCTCTTATACCGGTAAAGGTAAAAAGAAATTTCAAAATTAACCCAGCGTTATTATCCCATTCAGAAGGTCTCCTCCCATCACCTCCGTATCTTGAAACTCCCATGAAAAGATTTTCATCGCTGAGACTTTATCTTCTGCGTTTGATTCTTGTCACAAGGAGGGCAGAGTGAGTTAGGCAGGATATCAATATGAAGAAGACATCCTGCCAGAAAACTATATCCATAGCCAAGTGGAATTCTTCAACTGTTTCATGACACAGTCAGTCAGGTGCTGTCCGTTCACGAAAAGTTGTCCGATGGTGCCGTTAGAAATAAGGGGAGCTGACGTCACAAAGGGCCTAGCCGATTACAGCAGAGGGAACCCAATTTCAGAACTGTTTTTTAGTGAACGTTTGTCTGCGCCAAAAACCAGTTCTGAAATGACGTCCTACTCTACTGTAATCGGCTACGCCATTTGTGATGTCACCTCCCGTTATTTGTAACTGTTCCATAATACTACTTTGCGTGAACGGACAGTATATACGATTTTATTAGCTGTTCCCAGTTCTTTGAAGTAATTCTATTTGAAAGATTTTTACGGAATTCCAAGTTTAAAGACATCATGATAAAAAATTTTGCAGTATACAAAAAGGAGTTTTCATTGCCCATGAACTTTTACTTCTGTACTTTGGAGCCTCTTTTCGCCAACATATGCACTTTAAATCGTTGTTATAAATTCCATAATGCCCAAATATTTACTGAAAAGCCCTCCCTTATGGAAACGCAACTTCACAAAATAAAAAATTTAATATAAAATCAGAGATGGAACGTATCTTAGGAATACAGTACAAAATACTTTTATCGTTACATGTTTTTAAAGGATGATTTTAAATATATACAATGTTTCTAAGAATTTTTTAACAGTCAGATACGAAGACTTTATGTAGCATCCCACCATCCAAAATTATTTTTAATAAATTAAAGCATATGTTTCTTTAGAAAAAATTTATCAAAAAGTAGAGAGCAACCATTCTGAAAATAAACTCATAATATACAAAATTCAACAGAACATGATTAAAGGCTTTCAAAAAATCAGTTCGCGAAGGTAGAGTAGTTGTAGTGATTTAAAGAATCTGGCTGTTTCAGAAATAGGTAAAAAGTTATTTTATAATTTTTTATTATGCAAAATTTCGATAATAAATGTAAATTCTATGCAACCAATGTAGATATTTATTTATGAAATTAAATTTTCTATCAACTGGAAACATTCATGCGATAGAAATGCTGAAACAATCCTATTATATTACGTTCCACTAATCAGTAAAAGAAAGACGAAAAGGGGACAGTTTGTTTGATGTATCGAAGTGCTGCCTACCCTTTCGGTAGCAATTAATTCGTAAACATTGGCCTTAGGGTCTCAAGTCGCTTTCAAAGATTAATTGAATTATAATAACTACTGATTTCTAAATGGGCGGTAAATATTCCCTGAGACGATATCCCCCAATCGATGCTTGAAAACGCAAACTCTCTGCATTGTTTATTAATTAGACACATAATAAAGAAACAGTTTCCGAGCAATTTATACCAATTAGGCATAAAACTGGATTAGTACATTGCAAGAACTTTCATTACAAACGATATCAAAACTGAAGATGCCAATGGTGGGAAAAAAACGCCAATTTTCATACTTAACCGTGACCCACGACTTGTTGTTAAATATCAATAACACTTATGATTCGAGGAATATTTGTTTTTGAACAATTCTACGGAATTTCTTAAATTTCTTTAACCAAGCCTAGTCTTAAAGCCTTTAACGATAATAAATAATTCCCAAAGTTAACGACAATCAGCAGGTACTAATTTGGAAAAGTATACTTGCTTCTTTTAAAGAAACAATTATAAATATACATATAACAGAACGGAGAAGCTGATAATAGGAAGGTAACAAACGGAACTATATACTGTCTAAATAAAATTATTTTCAGAGAGCCTCATTATTTTACAGAAATACTATGTTCACTTATTTAAATATTTACTTGTTCTAAAACATAAAATACTATCCACATCATTCGGTTACAGTTCCCTTTTCAGCTAGCTTACAATTTTATTGTTCTTTATTTAAAAAAGTGTATTTGAAAATATTATTATTTGTAAGTGGCATTACCTCCAGTTCCGTATTTCCCAATAGAATATACTAAGCCATAGAATAGGGCGGCAAAATTTTTATATTGTGTCTGATATGACCAGATGTTTTGCCGAGAAGAAAGCTAGACGTCATGCTTTCATATCAGTGATCAATGGGCTTTTAATTTTTTGTTAACATTAGAATTTACTTCAATAAAATTGAATTTAAATTGTTATATACTAAAAATAAGTACATCAATATAAGTTAATATTGTTTAATGTTTATGTTTCAATTTATGAGTTTGTTTTTCAACATATTTACTCTCAATGCAAAAGATGTTCGTTTATATTCAATGTAACAAGTTTTATATTTCTACCACTTAGTGGGGCGGAACGGTAGTAAGGGACGACAAAAAAGTAGATTTATAGTGGCAAAAAGTAGCCTTGGGGCGGCAAAATGGTAAATCCGCCCATGATTACCTCTCTTTACATTCATCAATTTGGTTATATATTTTGGTTCAATCATTTCGCCAGACACTGCGATGCTACGGTAGTAATGCGTTTTACTGGAGTTCCTTAAACCATCGTATGGCTCTTACGAGTGCTAAAAAATAAACGCTCAATATAGCCACAAGGTTGATTCCCTCGACATCAAGAGGTTCAGATTCCTCGGAAAACCGTAGATCTAGTCGCAGCATGACCTTTGTTGTCCATGCGCCACAAAGTACAAACACAAAATTTAATTTTACCTAAGGTAGCCCACATACAATTTGCAATTCAAAGCATACCATGTACAGTATTTTGTCGTATAACGAAAATTATTACAAGACAAATCTAATTTGTGGAGTCCTTAAAATGCAGCAGAAAAAAAAAGAGAAACGTTTTAAAGTCTAATAGAATATTTCAAAACGGCCTTTTAATTATTACGATAATGAGCTTAATTAGTGAGGTAATTACTTAACGTGAAGTATGCTTTCAATATATTTTAGATAACGCGTTGCGTCGAATTCTCAAAAATTTTCTTTACGTTTGAAAAATATTAAATTATTTGCTGCTCATTTCCATTTTTACAAACTGGATGAGAGACAAAATGCTTAATTGAATGATCTTGTTTATTTCATGGACAGAATCATTTACAAAATTCCAGATTGATGGAATGGAATGGACAATCTACCATTAATGGATTTAAACGATTAGTCCACTCTAAGAAACTAAAAGCTTTCATTTGCTTAATCGGATATTTCTGGAGCATGCGGTGGAAAAAGGGATGTAGAAGCACGTAAGTTTTTATTCGTGTTATTATTCAAATCTAATTCGAGAGAATCATACTTAAACATTTATGTTCAGTGTGATATAATGCAGGCAGATGAAATTGAATATATATTGTTTACTTTTAATGTTAATGGCCTGTGTTCAGTTTCAATTAAGAGCTAAGATGACTAACACACAACTTTAAGAAGGTCTTTCTCCAGGTAGAACTTATTAAATTTGTAGGTTCGTCATTTTAGCATGATGCAGACACTATATTTGATCTTGTTTTGAATCTTTGTGATTCGTTTAAAATGTTTTGAATTATTTACATTAGTTAATTTTCTGTTTGCAAAAAAGTGCAAGCTCGGATTTGTAATGGTGTGCTACTCTGGCAGATTCATTGACTAGATATATTGCTGTGACTAAAGCTCGAGTCGTGTTTTTATGGATGTGTGGGATGTAGAAAAATGTATCTTAATTTATTCGAGTGACAAATCTGACAGTGGTTTGAATTTGAATTTCTTTTGAAACCAAAAAGGAATTGAAACATTATTAATGGAGGATGCCTTTCTTAGTTAAAGGAAAGTTCCCCCACTGTTAAAAGTTCGAAGTAAATATTTACGCGCTTCATTAAAAAATGGCCATATTTCTTTACGCTGGCAGGTGAATTAACAGATTACTTTCCATTTTAATTATTATAGGAAAATAAATTCTCCAATCAAAATTTTTATGTAGAAACAAAAAAATATTTAAAAAATAAATACTCATATTAAAACTGTGGAAAAATATGCATCACGTTCAAAAAATATAACATACGTGCGGAAGTGTGGGAAGAATCACCTACCCCGACGATTTCGGCGAAGTGGCCACTCTTCTCCAGGAAAAATCTTACTACAACGTAATATCTTTTTTTAGGCAGTTGTTTTTCGCAGTTGTGTATCGTAAAACGTTTTTGATTTACAACCAGAATCAAGTTATTACATGCACTGGATTTAGTTGTACAGGAAACCGCAAGACAGTGTGAAATCGTGTGTGATAAAATGCCATACTTGAATCTTCAGGAAGAAAAAACGTATCTTCAAATATTGTTTTAAATCCTGAGAAAAATGAATTAAACTAATGCCTTAACTAAAAGTTAATCATTTTTTCTCATTATGTCCAACTAGATGGGGTGAAAGATTTTGCGCTCTGCAGCGCTTCTTTGAAAACTATGAACAAGTGATAATGGATCGTTGGGTCATGGAGATAGTTTCCAACTGTAAGTTTTTGACAACTGATTAGTGACAGTCAGCTTTAAGAGGATTTTGGAATAAAATGTAGCAGCTTCGGACATACGTGCAGTAAAACTGGCAATTCTAGTTTCACCTCCCTGTGAAGAAAATTCATGAGCCTTACAGAATCCTTTCACATAATCTTCTGGAGCTTAGCATAGTTCAAACATACTGCTAGAAACAATGCAGAGCTTGGGAGGAAAGGATGTTGAAGTAATCTGGGAAAGAACCAGGAAAATAGCAGAAAAACAAGGTTTGGAAGAACAAGGTCCACATATGGCGAAAGGAAGTACCGCGCCTCTTAGGGTCTTTCCCTACGTTCTTTAGAACGTGTTATCTTATCAGAGGAGGAATCGTTGAGGAAGGAATTAAGGTATTGGACCTCATGACGGCTGAACTTCAGCGGCGATTTGATCAACCAGGCATAGTCGCAGGTACAAAACTTGGAAGTCTTTTTTTTCCGAAACAATAGGACCCTTTGTTCCCTTGCTCCGTAAAATTTACAAACAACCATCTTATTTAAATTCCTGTGTGATGTTTTATAGTAGAATTGCTTTTTTCTCGCATTGCTGCTAATCGGGCTCTAGAAACCCAGTCACTACTTGTGATTGTATTTTTGCATTTGGCGTGTGGGAAATCGTCTTTCCTTGCTAGGGTATAAGACTGTCTTCTTTAGGAGGTCGAATATAGTTCTTGACGGGCGAATACATTTCGCCATGGTTTGTTGAAATCTGATGAGACTTTTGGCCAGGCACTTGTAAAACAGCAAAGTAAGGCACTTCGACTTCTTGACGAGCTACTCCCCTAATATATAAACTGGTTAGGGCATTGTGATTCCTTTATAATTTCAAAGAGCGTTATGGGGGGGGAGGGGGTCCTTCAGGTGTCCGTTTCAAAGAGTTTCTATGCTTCTTCAGCGGGTAGAATTGCCTGCAGAATAAGTTGTTTATCTCGGAAGCCTTTATAGCGTACAATTGTATAATTATTATCTGTTCGATATGACGCTGGGTGGGTCCATATTATCGCTTGGAGTTTCGTTACGCAGCATTGCAGAGCATCCACAAGGGAACAAAGAAAGGCAGAACAATTTCACCCCTACTTCAATGGAAGTTTTCCACCTATTAAGCTCTCAGGTGTATCTATTTTCGTGATTTGTTTCTACAAAGTATAATCACTCGGCGACTGGACAGCTGTTCTTACGTTCTTCTAGCGATGATCTGTATATTCTGCGACAAAACATTTAGACATATAGTTATGTTTAAGTACTGAAGCAATAAATTAAAGCTATGCAAATGCGTTCATTCTTTAAAATCATGGAAGAGTACACAGGAATATTCATTGCAAAAATTATACAGGGCACTCCGGGCTCAACGGAGAGATCCTGGTTCGAATCTGAGATGGGGACAACGTCTCTTTTTCTCCTATACCAAAAAAAAAGCTCCATTATGAGTTAAAACATGAATGTCAACTTTATTAATTGTAATAAAAATCCCCCACTATGGCGTGCTCGTCAGCCATATTGAATTACGTTGTTCTTTAAATCATTTTGTATGGATATTAACGCATTATTATAGGAGAATATTAGTTTGCCAAATATATTCTGTGTATTTGTACAAAGTAAGCATGGGTAGAGAAAAAAAAAGCCAGCCAGACGACGTGGTTGGATAGTCGTCAGAGCCAGGCTAAAATAAACAGTGAAAATCCCATAAAATGTCAACTTTGATTAGGGGCTTGTTTGTCAATTCTACTATCGTAAACTCAGGGCGTAGTTAAACTCAAAAACAGTAGACCGCCCCGCGAAAGGAAACCTATCAGAGATCAGCAGTATAGTTTGTATATATAGCAACAGGCAAATGTACTGTCAAAACGAATAATCCTGTGAGTGGATTGTGTAATTTAATGTGATTGACATGCAGGTCATACTGAGGATAGTAAGAGAAGAAAATAGAAGAGAAGAGCGGGAGCAGCGTACGGAAAAGGACGTCTCAACTTAACGTTGAACTTGGAGTTCGGTCGGAGACTTCAAGGCAAGCAAAGTCGCAGGTGGGAAGACTCACAACCTTCCTACTTGAAAGTATCGCACGGGCTCCACTTGGAAAGTTTTTATTAAAGCTCCAAAAATTCTCGATTCGCTCACGAGCTACAAAATCATACGCCACAGCTGCGTAGAGTTATATTCATCGCCACTGCAGAGTGAAGAATTCCGGCTGACTATAATTATTCATCGTTGATTTTCGCATCAGCAAATCCCGATGTTTGTCCATAAAATACACCTAGTCCTACTGAACCGACGCAGCACCATGCCAACTGTTCATCGTTGTTTTCCCGCACCTGCAGAGCTTGACGTTTGTCCGTAAAATACGCCGAGTCCTACTGAACTGACGCAGAAGCATCCCGGCTGTTCATCGTTGCTTTCGCATGATGACGTTGATTCATAAATACGCCGAGCCCTACGGAACGACGTTGCTTTCGCATCAGCTAAGCCTGACGTTTGTCCATAAAATACGCAGAGTCCTACTGAACCGACGCAACAGTATCCCAGCTGTTTATCATTGTTTTTCTGCACCAGCAGAGCCTGACGTCATCCATAAAACATGCCAAGTCCGGCAGGAGTGGAGCAGCAACATCCCCGCAGCCCCGTAAATGTTTTCTCATCAGAAATTGGACTTCGTTGTGCACGATGAGCCGTGGCTTAGTACGCCCGCAACAGTACTACAGTCACGTGACTGCAACACCCCAGCATAACATCTGCACGTGAGTCAATATCCATTTATTCTAATTTGTACGAGGTGTACCATTATTTAGGTTTAATTTGAAAATTAGGTTATGAAACTTATTCTACTTTTTCCACTTATACATGCTTAATTAAGCAGTATTTCTTGCATTGTTTTAATTTAATATCTGGCATACGTTCTCAGTATTGGTGTAATTTATTGTATTGTCATATTGCAATTTAGATAGATATTGTTGCTGAGCCGTTGATTTGATAACAACCTGTATTGATAAATCACAGCACCATAGCAAGAATATCAGCTAGACATTTATGTTTCTTTCCATGTGGAAACTTTCGCCATTTATATAACTGCATAGAATTTTTAGAGTAGTAGTTAGTCATAATTAAATTTGTTACGTTTGTTTGAATTAGTTCTCTCCTTTTTTGTGTTTTGCATCCCTATACTGATTTCACGGCCATTGGACAATCATATGTTTCGCAAAGAAACTGACGGGTTATTAAGCAATGATAAGCGTAATGATAGGTGCATTTATCCAAGTTAAGCAATTTGGCACATTATTATTAACTTAATAATAATAATAATAATTTATCGTCTCCTTTTGTCACAAAGGCGCAATTTATCATGAAAAACAAAAACTCGGCCTAGTGTCTTTGTGTTTTGACCATTATTTGGCAATTGTGTTATCCCTGTGAAGGGTAATAATATCTTACATCCTTATATACGAAGAAAGAGAGCGTTGTTCCTATCATCGTTGGTCTAGCTGTCAAGGTACTCGGAGCAAAAAGGATGGAACTTGGTTCGACACAAGGACGGGGAATATATCTATTTTCTCCTATAAAAAAAACAAAAACAAAAAAAAACCTATTAGCTATAAAACCTAGGTGTCAACTATATTAATTGTAATAAAAATTATAAAGCCATACTTAAGTGTCATATATTTCATACATTTAAGGAATTTAATTACACAACATTAGGATGAAATGCTCTTTGCGAAGATTTTAGCGAAATTAAAACATAGAAATCACAACCTTATAGTTCTTGATACGTCAAAAAATTAATTTTCGGTTTTAATATGTATCCAACATCGAAATAATAATTATAGGAAGGCATTGCTACTGTTTAATTTCATTTTCAGCGTCTATTTTGGAAAAATGCACTACTAACAAAATGTGCTAATTTTAATAATGCAAATCGTATACTCAATGAAAGTGTTTCCAAAAGGATCTGAGATATATTTGAAACAATATAAAAGAATGTGGGTATGAAAAGGCGCAGGTTCGATGGAAATCTTAACTTTGGGGAACAAAATGTTGGTAAGATAAAGAAGAGGAAGGAAATAAGAATGAAGGGAAAGACAATTAAAGATTTATTAGTGGTTTTTCGATACCGGTATCAAAGAAAGATAAGGTTTTTACATGCAGAGGAAAGTGGAGGTAAGTCTTTATCGGCAGTTATAGAAACGAGAGTTTTCTAGTGTCTACAAACCGTCGATTTTTTTCCAACGAAAGAATTATCTTTAAGAAATGAAAAATTAATCTAAAAAAATATTTATAGCTTTATGTAATTATCCTCAATGCAAAAAATCTCTGTATATATTTTATTTAGACATATAAAAATAATATGAGTAAAGTCTAGATAATAGTAGATAATAAGAATCCATGCCGTGTGCACTCAAAAGAAAAAATGCAATACTCTCATTAGAACCAAATAAGAGCAGCTTTGCTTACCACGTATATAAAAAATATAATTTCTTTGACATATTCAATGATTGATTACCACAAAGTAATCAATGATTCGCTTGGATAAACGCAAGAAAAAAAATAATCCGTCATTGAATAAAACATAGCTCCTTTATGATCTGTGTTGTATCACACATCTGTCTATCATCGGCCTGTTAAACTACCAAACACACCATCATACACACACATATACATGTATGCACACACATATATAATAAAAGTATAAAAAGAAGATACTGAAATAGTTAAAGAAGCAGCTCTTAAAAGAGGATGTAGTATTTGCAGTAAAAAAATATGAAGAAAGAAAGAAAGAGACCCTAGTGATGCTGGCATTACATTAAAGGTACATGTAGAAGAAGTCTTACTTGCAAAATTCTTCACCAAATGCCCTAACAACCGCAATATACCAAACCAATGGTATTCTGCAACAGTAATTCTTTTGCAGGCAAAAGTGATAAGGAGGATTTAAAAAATTACCCACCAATTAGCTTGTTACCTGCTTATTTATCTGTGTGACGTATTGTATTCACTATTGTAGATGACTCTTAAATTTTTTGCACCTATGTTATTTTATTTCTATAGATTTGTGGTCATTTACTCTCTTCCACAACGGTGTAGTGTTTTATTGAGTGAGTTAGATGTAATCGCGTGTTTAATATGAACTATTTAAAGTTTAAAGTTGAACCTGAAATCATTATGTAAATATTTGAAAAGGTCATCCGTTTTATTAATGATGAAACGAGCTGACTGATTTTAGTTTAATTTAAGTAAAAGGATTAAACATGGCTTGAACAGGGAATTAGCCGTAAAACTTCAGAAATACGACTCATTTATTAATAGCTGACTGAACTGAAATTTTCATTTGGAGTTCTTTGATGTGGAATATTTTTATCATTCTTTATTATTCAGTCGTGCGGGCTATTGAAGTCTCCTTGCGTTATCCAGCTCAATCCAGATTAAATAACCAAAGCATGAAATTTTCTCTTCAGAATATTAAAAACAAATTTGCTTTTGACTTTACAATTATTTCCACCTTGATTGCCTATGAACAAATTGTGCTTTATGGATTTATATTTGGCATAAAAGAAACATATCAATGGATGGTATTTCGCACTGTCATAGCACACTAAGATTGTTGAAATTGAGTATTATTTATTTCTATGGTATTCAATTTAAGGGCAAAGTTCTTTTATCCCCATTGAATTCATTATGTCACAAAACCCTTTCAATACAATTTAATTAAATTTATTAAATGTCCTTTCAATTCCAATATCGAGTCATTTCCACTGAGCTAAATTACAACTGGAGTGCGGACTCCATATTCAACAGCCCAGCGGCACCTGAAGCCGGTTTTTTGCTGCAGAAGGATACACTTCGTAAGCGAGGTAGGCAAACCATCCGCCGTAAAAAAGCACTGAAACCTAATCCCATTAATAATAACAGCTGTTACGAATTTCAATTTAATTTAAAGATGCAATATTTCACAACTACTGTATGCATAGGCGTAACTTAGGGAATAAATATTGGGTGAACGGGGGGGAAAACAAAACCCCAAATTGCAAAGGTAAGTAAGATTTTGCCTCCTTTCTAAAAAAATTGGGAGCAAGTGCCCCTTTGGCCCTGCAATATTATACTTATGATTATGTGTGTTTTGGATTAGATTTTTTATATACCTTGTAATATATATATATATATATATATATATATATATATATATGATGTGCCTTTTAACTTCGAAAATTATAGTTCGACTTTATATACCATATGCATGCAGTCGAATTTTGTATTGCTTTCTTAACCATTATTAATCATTCAAGCTTGATTAACTAAAGCATACACTAATGATCATTAATTTATAAATTTGTAGAAAAACACAAAAATAAGCGTTGAATATCGGCCTGTTAACGGAATATATAGTTCTCAACTAAAATCCAAATTATTCTTACTTCTTAACACAATTTGAAAATAAAAGACATTTTCACTAAATGTCTTGCGTTATTTCTTTGATTTACATTAACTTAAAATGTAATATCGCCTCTAATTTGTTTTTTTTTTGTTAAAAATATCTGTTAACATTGCAAGACCCATTGAAACAGTTTGTTTGCCTAACGCTTATACATAAAGGAGTGATGTGGTCATTCAGAAACTGCATGCTCAATTTGCACTCCAGTTGTAATATAGCTCAGTGGTCGTTTCTATTTAGAATTATTGTGTATCCCGAAAGACGAGGAGAAACAATTTAATTATATCAGAAACCGCGAATGATGTAAATTTGGGTATCATCGATCTTGCAATGAACCAATATACGAGTTCCTTTTAAGCTCCTTTGTAACGCAGATAGACTATGAAGCAATGTGGACAAGCATATTACTGGTTGATTGTGCAGTTATAATTCGTTCCACAGCAACACTTTGGTGACGGACTAATCAACGACGCTCGAATCGTTATTCTGGTAGGATCTGTAGTCATACTGGCATGGGTAGTTTCTGAACCATGAGAAATCCTAAACGGAAATTATCTTCCATTTTGCATACCATTATAACTTGGAGATATATTACGGGTTTGATTTCAGGCATCCGCAATAAACTGAATACAGCAATAAAGTAAGTTATGTGAATCTTTTGGTTTCTCAGTGTATATAAAATTTGTGTTTACACTGTACAGTAGTCTGTTAAGTAATAGTCTGTCCAGAAAGATTAATTTTTTATGTTACTGTAGCAATCTAAAATGAAGTACATACGAGGTTATGAACTCTACCCTTATGACATGTCTTTTATTTTATACTGAACTCACCGTTTAGGCGTAAGAAGAATGTAGTTTAGAATGTCATGTTAAGCTGTCCGTCACGTATTTAAGAACAGTGTCAGCAGGGCCGTAGCCAGAATTTAATTGCGGGGGTTCAAAATCTTTTATAGTATATATCGATGCAGCCTCAGCATGCAAGGCTGAAGCCGAGTCCCATTAAAAGTTGATTTCGGGGGAGTCAGATCCTGAGGTCCGCCCCCCCCCCCTTCTCTGGATACAGGGATGAGTGTCAGGACAAAAATCTCTAAAGCAGAATAAATCAATGAAATATTTGAATAGAAGATAAAAACCAAAAAATGTTAAATATTTTTAATGATTTTTAAACTAGACTGTGTATGATATCTATATGAATACGCCAATGATACTTAATATGAAATGGACTAAATGAACGTGGAAACCTTTGAGCAACAATACCGCGTCGGAATTTTCATCCGTCTAGATATCTAAGACATCTCGATGCTTAGTTCATTTGATTTTTTGTGGCGCAAGGACAGAAAAGGTCAGTCAAGACATCAAACAATGTAAAGTGATATCTAGATGGTCCAGCTGGCTATCTTTGATGGCAAGAAGAAATTTTCAAATCAGATAGAATAGAAACAATTGGAATTGAATCATTAACAAAATAAATTATCTTAAAATAAATATGAAATTATTCAAGTTAAATAAAAACGTAAAGCTCACTTAATTAGAATAATCTACGACTTCAATAGAAAGAACATTGATACATAACAAAACTATAAATCTAATAGGAACATAAATCTAAAATGAAGTTATGTATCTAAGGAAAAACTTGAACAAAAAAATAAACTTGTTTTTATGACTAACTGAGAAATAAACATTTGTAATATTTAAATTTGCCATTATTAAATTTTCTTACCTCGGAATATGATAAATAATATCCAAGATGCAATTATATTTTCCAAAATACAAGAGTAATCAATATTTCAAATAACAAAATAAATCATAAAATACTCAACGCAATATGCAAATAAGTACAGTAAATAAGAAAAAGCTGAAGTATGGAATACAAAATTATGATAATATAACATATAGGAATGTAAAAAAAATGTATAAATTAAATGTGGCGCAAATTTTTAGTTTTCATAACTAATAATAACTAGGAATTAAAAATGTGGACAATGTAGAAAAAACGCCTTTTTCCTGAATATTTATTTATAATTAATTAAATATGTGTGATGCAATAGGAGATTTAGTAGTAAGGATGACGAAATGTAAGTTTTATATAGCGTTTCGGCTAACGACATCTTAATGAATAGATCAACATGGCCTCCACCAAACGGAAATCGTAAATTAGAAAAGTTTGTTTATTATACATTTTATATTTTACTTATTTCAAACTTCAGAAAGTTTAAAAGTTGGTGTAAACAGAGCTAAAAAAGATTGAATCCAAGGCCCACGAATATTTTAATCTATCTCTGGTGTCTGTTTCTGTTATAATGAAGATGACGTCATGTGAAACCTATAATCTGATCCTCCGAATGCTTTTGACCATTTGGTGGTAAGTATATTATAAATTGAATAATGTGTGTATTCATTTTCAAAGGATGCTTAAAATTGCAGGTGTTTCGCAGATCCACTGGGATACTGTGGCAAAGAATGCGGATATAGAAAACAATGGTATTAGCTTGGTGCTGCTAGAGGCTAACCTGGAACTAATAGAAGAGGTCAGAAGAAGAAAAAAGATGAATTATGGGTACAGGGGACGAAGATAGATGAATCGAGGGTAAAGGCGACCAAAATAGATGAATCGTGGATCCAAAGGACGAAAACAGATGAATCGTGGGTACAGGTGACGAAAACATATGAATCATGCATACAGGGGACGAGAATAGATGAATCGTGTGTACAGGCAACGAAAATACAGAGTTTGTCCCAGAAGTTCCCGGGATGATTTTTTGTAGTTGGCAACGCTGGCTGATGGGGCGGAGAAGTTGGTGGGGGATCTGAGCTTGGAAACGAGACCGGTATCAGTCGCCTGCGGGCAGTTGTTGAGGCAGGGTCACGCTCCGCGCAGAGGTATCTACTGCACCCTCGTCGATCAAAAAATGGACCAGTTTTTGGAGCAGCGTTATGCAATC
>QLNU02015003.1:36980749-37002536 GCA_006491805.2 Dysdera silvatica | reverse complement strand
GAGTCTTAGGGTTGTTAAAGGAAATTTGTCTGTTGGGAAGAAACACATCATTGCATTAAAAGGAGAGGATGGCACCGTAACAAGAAATAGGGAAGAAATAGTTAGAGTTGAAGAATTCTACAAGAAATTATACGAAAGTAACAGTGAATTAAACGAAGACTCTGAGATAGTCGAAGGAACAGCTCCTAAAATCTTAAAAGAAGAAGTAGCATTTGCAATAAAAAATATGAAGAAAGGAAGAGCCCCTGGCGATGATGGCATTACATTAGATATCTTAAAAGAAGCTGGAGAACATGTAGAAGACATACTCGCAAAATTCTTTACCAAATGCCTCAACAGTGGTAACATACCAAACCAATGGGATTCTGCAACAGTAATTCTTTTGCATAAAAAAGGTGATAAAGAGGATTTGAAAAATTACCGACCAATTAGCTTGTTACCTGCTATTTATAAAATCTTCACAAAAGTTCTAACACATCGCCTGCAGAAAAAATTAGATGCAGCTCAACCAAGAGAACAAGCTGGATTTCGAAGTGGATTCAGTACAGTGGACCATATTCAAGTATTAAGAGAATTAATTGAAAGAACACATGAATATGAACTTCCATTGTGTGTGGCATTTATTGACTATGAGAAGGCCTTTGACTCTATTAAAACGTCAGCAGTCATCAACTCTTTAAGATCAGCAGACATTGAAGATGTGTACATTGACATGGTGAAATGTGTGTATAAAAATGCAAGTGCAAAATTTCGGTTACATAAAGATACCAAAACTACCAATCTTGGCAAAGAGGTGAGGCAGGGAGATACCATTTCTCCAAAACTTTTTACTTCTGCTTTACAGATGATTTTTCAGCTGATAAATTGGAATAACAAGGGAATAAAAATAAATGGTGAATATTTAAATCATCTGCGGTTTGCTGATGACATTGTTATTTTTTCAACGGACCCATTAGAACTCCAAGACATGGTACAAGAGCTCTCAACTAGAAGTGAAGAAGTTGGACTCAAGATGAACCTACAAAAAACTAAGATCATGTTCAATAATTTTGTAGAGGAAACAAAAATACAAGTTGACAACACTGAACTAGAAATTGTAAGAAGAACTGATCAACGATGGACAACAGAAATTCTGAACTGGATTCCAAGAGATCACCGAAGACAAAGAAACGTCCGCAAACTAGATGGGTGAATGAGATAAGAAAACATGGTGGTGTGACGTGGAAGCGAATTGCTCAGGATAGATTTGTGGAAAGCATTTGGAGAGACCTTCATCCAGAAGCGGATAGATAATGGTTGAATATGATGATGATATTATATTGTACATAATACATGATTAAAATATATTGTCGCACTTGAGTAGTTAGAGTGATGTGAATGCAATGAACTCGAAATATTGTCATATATAATCAAATTACTGTCCAGTGAAATACGACATACTGTTTGTGAATGTCCGAGCCATTTCAAGTGTGAGCGTATTCGATCTTTCGTTGTTTTCCAAATCAATTGTTTATCTCGTAGAAGCGTTGCATTTCACAATGAAATCGAATGAATAGGGCTTTGGAGAATAATCGACCCAATCAACGATAAATCATTATTAGTTTCTGCAATTGTTAATTAATCTTCGTCAATCCACCCATCAGAGTGCTCCGTGACTCCGCTGTTAGTTAACATTAATTAATTGTGGACGATGTCGTTGAACGTTGATGGCAGTTAGAATAGTTTAAAACATAATCCTAGGTTACTTAATCACGTGCAGTTGTGAGATTAGAACATTCTATAATCCGTGCAAATAATCAGCATGATTTGTGCTAAAATTTATCCATTTTAATAAATTAACTGAATTTCAATTCTATTAGATATTTGTTTAATCAGTCCGTTAAAGTTCAAATTCGGGAATGCTTAACTGAAAGCGATAATTTTCTTGCCTTTTTTTACATTGAAGAGCTTATCCACTCAAAGAGAAACAACCAAAGAACTCCCATCCTTAAGTATTATTATATTTAAACGTGGTAAGCTTTAAAGTAAAACGATTTTGTGCCATTTCCCAGTTCTTGATACCATACTCAGAAAGCCTAAGGACTTTACCAGATAGTTATCTCTGATTACCAGGAAAAACACTATGGCGGCTCTTGACCGTTTCAATGTTACATAAATAAACAAAGCTTCCAATAATACAGAAGTTTGCAATTAAAAGCCAAATAAATAATAACAGTTAACTAAGAAGCATATTAAGAAACGAAGTTATGGCCGGATTTACCATTTTGCCGCCCCTAGGCTATTTTTGCCGCCCCATGGGTACTTTTTGGAAACCTCTTCCTACCTGTTCCCCCCAAATAAGTTGTAGGAACATAAAAATCGTTACATTCAATATACGCCAAAAACTTTTATATTGACAATAAATATGTTGAAAAACAAACACTTAAATTGAAACATAAATATTAAACAATATTAACTTATATTGAAGTATTATTTATTTTTGGTATATAATAAATCAAATTCAATTTTATTGAAATAAATTTTAATTTTAGAAAAAAAAAAAAATATATTGAATACTGGTATTTAAATGGAAAGCATGACGTCTAGCTTTCTTCTCGGCAAAACATCTGATTATATCATCGTATATGGATTTTGTTCTATCAGACTCAATACACAAAATTTTGCCGTCTTAGTCTATAGCCTATTGGAAATACGGCACTGAACAAAGTAATTCATTTCCAGACGTATCAGTTGAAAAAATGAATTCCATATGATTCAACATCCTCATTAACGATGATATAAAAAGGTCGTTTTTCGATTACACAAATGTAAGTCCGCTTTTACACAATTCTGATTATTAGTTAAAATAAATTATAGAACGAAAACATTTACTTTCTCTCCTATCTCATAAATAGTGAGGAATGGTTTCGAAAATCGATACTAAATGAGAAAGCATGAATTACTGGCAATTTTCCGTAAATCTTTTTGATGAGAACTCACATTTTAACTCGAAGAACTAATAAATAGAAAGTTTAATTATAATTTCTGGTTTTCCCTTTTAACATCAATTTTAATTTTAAATATTTAATATTTTTCAAAAACAAAAGGAAATACCTTCAGAAAACCAATTCAGGAAACTGTTTTTATCATTACTACCCCTTAAATGACTAATTTAATCATCCAATTAAGGAAATTTGTTTCAGAAAAACATCTCTAACAATGAAGAAAAAAAGTTTCATTAAAACCTGAGAAAAATTGCAATTTTCCCAAACAGAAAAGCCAATAACATTCCTGAGATAAAATCAACAACCCTAATGGTATGGAAAGAGTGATTACCAATGGACTCTAAGAAGATTTTACAAGAGAAACCGGTACTCATTTTATATTGATTTCCTTCAAACAAAACCCTTCGAAATTCTAAACCTTGTCAGGGACGCAATAGAAGAAAGAGTATAAATATAAATTACTTCTAAAGATGAGAAAATTGATCCTTTTCTTTAATTTAGAACTTGTTTAAAAAACCTCAGTATTTTTAAACTGTGATTAATTTCGAATTAATGATTTAAGAACGACTTAATTTTTAGAAAATTATTATCTTGATTGTGGTTAATTATTTTTAAATTACAATTTTGGTAAGCGATAATTATAAAGAAATATTTATGTACTTGCATATAAGTATGGAAATTAATTATTATCTGTTTTATTTTCTTACAATTTATACGTTTTTTAAATATGTTAAACTACTTTTAAGATAAATTATACCGTGACTAATGAAATTAATATTTTGTCATGAGAGAAATGTAAAACTAATGATTTTAATCAGAGTTGAAATCAAAATTGTGAAATTTGAAATTGTTAAAATATCTCTTAAAGCAGTGAAAGAGAAATAAACAATAAAAATTAATTAAGCACAAAAAATTAATGATATATTCTGTTTTCTTAATATAAAATAATATAAAAATAATATATAACATAAATACCATGAACCACCAGCCTGTCTAATTTTAAAGGGCATGGGAGTGTTTTTTTTTCTTTTGTTGAATAAAATATACGTGAAATAAAAAAAACATTTAAAGTGACCTACTAGTAAAAATTTGGGATTTTGTCGAAAATACCGTTTTTCTTAATTTTTTAAAAAATTAAATCAACTCTGCTTACCGTTTGGTGAAAAAAAATGAAATCCGTCATTTTTGGAGCTTTATTTAATTTCATTGTTTTAAATTAATTTATAAAATGCAATTATATTTATAGATATAATTAATTATATTTATATATAAATTAATTATAATTATATACATAAATAATTATAAATAATAATGATATTATATAATTATTATAACGAATAGTTTTATTATATAAACGTTTTCGTGGACACAAATATCGCATTAGAAGAGAAAATTCCAAAATATTTCATTGCGGAAATATTCCTTCTGATCGATGCCCTGTTTTCCCGTACTTTGTTAAATAATAGTTCAGGGTTGAACCAAAATATGGTGATTTGCCAGCTGAATCCATTATTAAGGATTACGTTTGGCACCAACTATATTACCAATACTTGGCTGGATGTTGAACCAAAATATGGATATACTTTCAATAACGAATAAGGCAACACTGAACCAAATTCATGGTTCCAGCTTGAACCAAATATATTGTTGTAGGTTAAACCAAATATGGCCGAAAGAATCCGGACACTGTATAGCAAAATGAAAATCTGCCTTTAACATGCAACCTGTCAGAGACGTATCGAGGAGTGTTGGAGCCCCCCATTATTTATCTCGGCTGCTATTGAAGCCACATCTACCCCATTTCATATACAGAGAGTACACATTAAGTACTATTATATTAACTATAATACGAGAATACTGTGAAGTGAAATGTGACCAGGTCCGAACTAGTTTTTATAAAATCCTAGCTTTTTTTACTCTATCTGGAATTTTATAACTGCGCTATGCCCTTTAGCTCTGCGTTGATACAAATAGTTCCTATGGTAGCTATGGTATGCATTTTGTATGCTTTTGGTTTGTGAAAAAATTGCCAACTTATAAACTATGTATATATATATATATCTGTATGCTCTACAAACATGAATTAATTTGACGAAACGCTTTTGAAAGTAGTAAGTATCTATCTAGATATCATTATTGATAAACTGAAAATCCAAACCAGTTTATAATCTGGTAGAGAGAGAGAGAGGCACAGTTTCTGAAGGACCCCTCTTTGATATATTCTTCAGTGGATTTAAAACACCATGTCCTTTATATTACTAGAACCTTCTTAATTGTTTTTTTGTTTTTTCAATATACAACTAGTATGCTCAGAATAGCAAGTCAATTCATCTCCTGGCAGTGCTATTTGGCGCTTAAAAATAAACCATAATATCTTAAAATAGTCTGATGACGTAGCACTACGCAGAAGTAACAAATAGAAAAACAACGTTTTTAAGCGTAGTTAAAATTTTATTAAACAAATTGCCACGCGTTTCGGATGAACTGTAACCGCCCGTCCCGTGAGGAATACACTTTTGTCTGTCGCTGCACAAAACAACGAAGTTTTGCCGATTCACCGATAGGTTGTGTTGCTAGTTCTTTCCCGTTTTCGGATAAAAAATCGCTATCGATGTTGGCTACCTCCTCTTCTATCGGCAATAAAACGCGATATCGAAGCAGGTAGGTAGAAGCTGGTGAACTGAAAGTCGGTTTCTCCAAGCTTGACTGAAGTATGGAGTGGACCTATGATCATTGACAATGTCGCCGGAGTGTTTGTAAATAGAAAATGCTTCTAAAAAACTAATTCTGCTGGAGATTTAGGTGAATGAAAAGGACGGCGTCATGAAAATAAATTTTAGATGGAGCGGCAGTCAACATCAATAGCAACATTTTAGCCGGAAAAGAGAACGAACTGGCAACACAACCCATCGGTGAATCTGCAACACTATGTTGTCTTGTGCAGCGCCAGACAAACACGTATTTCTGAAGAGGGAAGGCCAAAGTCCGTCCAAAATGCGTTGAAATTTGTTTTATAAAATTTCAACTACGGTTAAAAATGTTGTTTTTCTTGCTATTGTTTTTGTTATCCATAATGTCTTCTTTGTCCACTTATTTTACTTTTCACGACTGCATATCCCCACGACTGTGATCAGTGGTGTAGCGTGGGGGTGCTACCAGGGCGAAGGCCCCGGGCGCAAAATTTCAATAATGGACTGGCTGAAGGGAGTGTCAAAGGGTTTTAGCGGGCGCAATTTTTAACTTGCCCCCGAACACTGGCAATCCACGTCACGCCGCTGACTGTGCTATAGGCTACCTTGAAGAGGATAGATAGCCTAAAGTTGCTTCTGAATCTCGATACATTTACACATAATCTAATCGCTAATCTAGACGATTAGAGTCAAACTCAGTTCAATTAACCTGAATCTGGAAGCCATAACAAGTGGAATAAAATTGAAGATCACTTAATCATAAAGAATGAATCACTGAACCGCTATAAAAAGAATTCATAAACTTGGGAAAATTGAACATATGCACATTATTTGTTTTTTTCAAATATGAATAAATTATTTAAATGAATCATTACATAAAATTCATCCTCTCTTTGGACAGAATGGTGGAAGAAAGATTTCTAAGAAAATCGTAGTGCAACCTATAAGCTTCATTATCAGATGCGTAAGAAGATGAGGATGATAAGGTTACTGGTCGCTTGCTTGTTACGATGACACAAATGACTTGAATAACAAAAACGACTTGCCCGTATTTCTGAATTATTCAATATAGAATCTATCTACTACAAAATAATATTACGTATATTATGATGGCTTAAAAGGTGAAAGTGGCATTTTCGACATAAAACAAAACATGCTTTTACTTCCTTTGCATGCAGAATCGCCGTAGTATCTAGAAAATAGATGTACTCTTCGAATTGGATTGCCAGCACCTGTCTCCCTTAGCTCTAGACGTTATATGGTAAGATATTATAAGGCCAGACGTAGAGGAAGTGGTAATTTAAAGCAAATACAGCCAGAACTCAAATAGAAGCTGAAGATCGAATTTAGAATGCAAACTCCGCTAACGTCAATCTCAGCTGTTGTCGAAACTGCCCGTCAGTAATCTCCCCACTTGTCGAAGAAGCGTTGAAGGGGTTGAAGCATTTGGATCATCTCTCACTATCTCTCTCTCTCTCTCTCTCTCTCTCTTCAAACTTGAATATGCAGCTGGAGAATTTTCCCTTCTGCATTCAAATGGGATGATTGAATGTCTTCACAATCAAATAAGTTTGAATGTTACTTGTTATGCACACGTAGTAAAAGGTAATTCAAGGCCAATGATATATTCTTATTCAAGAGAAATTCTATCAAATCCCATTTACAGGTATGATATCCCAATTTCATGACTGAAATTTTAAATCATGTGTTCTATAAAGTCATTTCTTAACCAGAAGTAATATATATTAATACATATATATATAGGTTGGCTAATAAAAACGAAAGGTGAAAGATACGAATTTCCATTTTGTGAAATTCAAACTGAAAGTTATAAGGTTTATTTTTAATATTTAATAACACATTTCAATATGTGAGCCATTTATTGCATACAAACGGGTATTAAGCATAGCTGGTTAAATATTTTCTGAAAGTTACAAATAATTTCCAGCTTTTTATGATACAGGGTGAGTGATCAATCAAATATATTTTTTCACTTTGTCAATATGTGGGTGGTCCCCTAAATGCACAAGTCACCGAAACTTTATTGGAAAGTGTTTCTATATACCTCCAAAGTTAGAGAACAATTGGCTGAGCAGTTTTTTAGAAATTCAAAAAAATTAAAAAATCCAAAATCTATGGATTCTTTCGGGCATATAGTTTATATGTACTTTACAACTAGTATCTAGTTTCCACAAGGACTGAAGTGGCTAAGGCTAGTTTATGCGATCAAATCCTTCAGTTTCTAATTTCCTTTTACTAGAAAACTTCAGTGCACTTCACTGGTCATTTACTAGGGAACCACAGTGCACTTCAATCTACTTTTACCAAAGAACATCAATACGCTTCAATCTCCCTTTTCCATAGATTCTCAGTGCACTTCAATCTTCTTTAACCAGAGACCATCAACATACTTCAATCTCCTTTTTGAAGGAAACTTCAATGTAATCTAATCTCCCTTTAACAGAGAACCTTAGAACATTTCAATTTCCTTTTACCAAAGAAATTCATTGAGCTTCAATTTCCAGTTGCTAGTGAGAACTTCAGTGCACTTAAATATCCTTTTACTAGAAAAATTTAAATACACTTGAATCTCCTTTTGCTAGGGAACCTCAGTGCAACTTAACTTTAGTCTTCTTCCACCAGAGAACATCAATATGCTTCAATTTTTTTTATCAGAGAACTTCAGTGCACTTCGATTTCCTTTTACCAGGGAATTTCAATCTTCTTTATCAAAGAGGACCTCCATGTACTCCAGTGTCCTTTTAAGAGAAAAACTCCAATTCTTCTTACCAGAGAATATTGGCGCACTTTTCCCCAAAGTGTATAAGATGAAATGTACCTACATATCTTTATTTATTCAATGGTTCACCATAAATATAAAATCATATTTTTCTGTAGCTTTTAAAACTAAAACACGCAGCTTTAAACGAAAACCGTGATTTGAAAATTAAATCCTTTAAACTTAAGTTACACATCATTTTTTCTCAGTATGAAATGAATTTTCAAGTAATAGTTAAAATTAAACGTATTACTAAAAGTAATATTTAAAATGAAACTTTTTTATCAAGCAATATTTAAAATGAAACTTTTTTATCAAGCAATATTTAAAACCTAACTTATTTGTTAAGTAATATTAAAAATGAAACATTGAAACATATATATATGGAACAGAATATTCAAGAAGGATTTTTCTCTTTAAATAGCAATTTTGAATTACAAAATGATGTATAAAATTATGCTTACAAATTTCAATTTTAAATGCTTTTATAGTTCTGGAAATACAGTCTCTTCTTATCCCTTCCATGAATTTAATTTTCCAAATTCTTTTAGCCGTATAGAATCCTCATTTTTTAAATAAGGAGATTTAATTCAAAGAGTTTAAATGACCAACACTTTGAGATTGATAGGTTTTAATTTTAAACAAATTAAATGAGCAATTTTAGCTATTAGAAACCACTTAAATTTTCGTAGCTAAACGATCGCCGATTTTTTCTCTTTTTCCCCTTTCGTTTCCCTGAGAGGTTACCATTACGTGGCAGCCTTTAATTAAATCGTTTCTAATGTACTTTAAATTGATGCGTTGCGAAAAATTATACGGTGTTGCCAATGTTTCTTCTGAGAATTTTAAACTACTGGCTAAGCTATAATTACGACTTTGAAACTTTTCTTCACGAACAAAAAGCTGAAGACTCGAAATAATGCTCAGAATACATTATTCACAACACATAATTTTTTAGAAAATCGTAGGAAAAAACTTCGTTAAAATTAAATAGAATTATGCAAATTTTGAAACTTGAAGCTCATTTAAGTGTAGTTTGGAGAATGTGAATAAAAAATGAAAAGAAACTTAGTAAAATTAGGCGAAAATTTTGTGTTGTCCATATATTTATATAATTTATTACCGCTTGTGTAATAGGGTCGGAACAATTATATTGTAACTAGAAAAATTTTGAGGGCTGGTGAACATATGTTCTTTCTGAGAGCATTTCGGAAATTCAGTGGGATTATAATAACTGATGGACCGTCCCCATCCTTGGTTGTTGGTATACATTCTGCTATATTTATTCATTTTTAACAAGATTGTACTTTGTTAATATTATGGCCTGGATAAAGTTGAGTTATCCCTAGCTATAATTTTGTGGGTTGACTTAATTTTAAATATCGTTCTCTTTCTGGTTGTGAAGTGGCGCAGTAGTAAAGAGTTCACCTAGCACCCCAGGTTCGACTCCAGATGATGGCAAAAAATAAGAAAAAAAGAAAGAAAGAGAGAGAGAGAGTAAGTGAATGAATGAATGAATCATCATTAAATCAATAATTTTTTTCATGTTATCCGATGATGTGGCAACAATAGATGTTAAATTACTCGTAAAGAAAAGAATGATTTTCCGGCGCCTGGTGGGACCCGAACCCACGACCTCTTGATTGCCTGTCAATTACTCTACTAACTAAAATCAATCAAGATATCGTGGGTTTGGGTCTCAACAGGTGCCGAAAAATCATTCGCTTCTTTACGAGCAATTTAACATCTGGAGCATCGTTGTTGGAAGAATAGATTTAATGACTGAATAAGTTGAACCTAGTTGAAGAAGTTTTATTAAGTGTATCGCTTGTTACTAATAAAGTGTTTCGCTTGCTACTAATACAGTGCAACCTGGTAAAATGATCACCTTTGTAAACTGACCACTTCTCTATGCCGACCATTGCAGTCCAGTCCCAAGAGTCATTACATTAGGCGGGTTGTACTGTATATGTTTTCACACATCGCTCGTCCTTGCATTTCGACTGCAACCAAACTCTACCCCCCTCCTCGTTTAACAATCTACTTTATTTCATTTCCTATTTTTAAAAAACCTCTTCAGTCATCCTCCTCTTCTCTCAATGAGAATAAATAAACCTCCTCTTACTAACTATTAAGCTAATGTACCTTATTTGGGACTCAACGTTTCAATAAGCCTCGTTTTGGCTTAATAACATTCCCTAATTAAAAATGTGCTATAGCAGAGATCAAGCGTTTTCGAAACACGAGACTAAGTGAGCAAGAAATCATGACTTGTATCCCTTCTATCATATAGCAGGACAAGATTAATTCTGCTTTTCCTGCTGTACTATTGTTTTGTATGAATCTTAAAGCTACTTAAATAATAGTTGCAATTAATACGAGATTTCATAATCAGGCAGAAAATAAAATATTCTCTTTCACGACCGAACCTAAATATGGAATATGATTGATAAAACTTGCGTCTTCGAATTAAATTGAAAACTTATTAATTCAAGATCCTGAACAGCATTTAGTGTATGAAATTATTTACTTCTACCAGTTGGCATTAAAATTGCATAATTAAAGACCTAGGCCACTTGGGCTTCGTCATACTTCATTTTAACATACTATTGCCTAGGAAAATATAGAATAAACATTGTATATTCCTTTTCATAATTTATAACGCGGTCATGATTACATTGAAAACATTATCAGGTTTATCTATATATACTGTATATGTCTGCCTGAAACAAAATTTCGATATCTACTTTGTTTACATAAAACATGATGAGGATTGAACATCCATTCTTTCAACATGATTTTTATTTGATTTTAAAATATCCACCACATTAAAGCATGAATTACGTAAGTAAATGACAACATGGCCAATTGTCTTTGGGCTAAATATAGGAAATAAGTGGATGGTAATATCAAAATTTTATTCACAACAATACCCGACATTGAGAGGCAAACCTTTTACAGCTGCCTCGGTAACTACACCGAAATTGAATGCAAATCGGATGGCGAGGTGGATTTCTTTCGTCAATCCAGTCAATTTAAATTTCGATCTATTTCGGCTTTTTTACAGTTTTGTTTAATGCCGCGCACGGAACAAATTAGAAATTATGCGTAAAATTTCTGCCAGATTTGAGTCAAAATGGAAAGCAAGAAAAGAGCTGCATATATCGCGTGCAGTTGATTTTAGCTTTTGATAACCATTATATGTATTCATTGGATCTTTGGCAAAAGTGTTCATTCCGCAGGTTGCGCTAACGTTTTCCATGCCTATACATAAATTACCTTTTGGAGAGATTCGGCATAATTCGAAATGTATCATTTCTTTAAAATTTCAATGACAATACGAAACGCAGTCTTCACAATTTAGTGTGAAGGCAACAAACAGACAAAATAAAACACTTTTAAAAACTTCACGTTTGAATAATGCATATCTGAGAATTCTGATTTCGTAGATAAGCGATTATGTGAACATTTGACGAAATATCCACACCGTATATGCTAATCGGTTGATTTAAATTTTAAATAAGCTGAAGCGTTTCAGTTTAACGAAAACTCCCCTCGATTTGTTTTGACAAACATTTCCAAATTTATTTTCCAAAGGGAATGAAGCTTTGTTTAGTGATTATGAATCAATTTCTATTCGAAAGCCATATTAATATACAACATTTCGTTTTTCCCAATACCCATTCTCTTCTGAAAATAAATGCAAGTAATATGTAAAGAAATTTCAAACTGCTTATGATGTTTGAGAATAAATTTTATATCGAATAAGTAAGTGCTTAATTTTTAACATGAATTTTAGGTGATAAAATTTAATAATACAAGCCTCAATCTTTTACTTTTAAGTTCTTCGTCACTTTACTGTCTTTTGTTTACAACTTTTTACCCACAAATTTACAAATAATATATAAAACTTTTATTGACAATATTTGTTTGTCAGTTTATCCATGAATGTATGGAAATTATGGTACAACGACTCGCAGAAAGAAAGAAAGAAAGGAATTTGCTGAAACCTGGTGGGGCACAATCCTACGTCCCTTCTTTGCCGAAGAAGTGAAACAAAAACATCGTTTCTAAAATCTGGTAAAGACACGTTTTCCGACTATTGTTTATTCAAAAAATTGGTTTAAGTTGATGATCCAGGGGCGGACAGGATCCCCTCAAAAGGCGCATACCTTGGATTTTCGGAGTATGCGAGTCTATTAGTCCACAGGCTACTAAAAAATTATCGATTACCACCGCCCATGATGGCACACGGTCCCGGGGGCCATCGATCCAGTCCGCCCCTGCCCTCAAAGTTGGTAGATAGGTTGTGGGCTTCCACAACAAAAATGCTTGTTTACTCTTTAGGTTTCCTTTGTTGTTGCCACTAAGAATTCCAAGAAACGCAACTTAATAATTACAGTGTCTAAAATTGGCAACATGCCAAATTGCTGCCTTTTATATCATGTTTTCCAAGTGTATATCATTTTAATTTCCGTACCTAGCAACATATATTGTATATAAATTTCACTTTCCTTATTTGGCAACGGTATGCAATTGTGTTTCGAATTCTAAAATTATAAGCAGTCTTCAACTTGCCATCGAAGTGCGCACACCCTTCATCAAATGCTCCGCTAAAAAATGGCGTACTAAATTCATTGAACGTTGTATTGTAATTCTATTTACTTTTTGGCATATATTAATGAATTATTCTAAACGTTTAATGCATTAATAAATATTACTTTTAGCTTGATGCATTATGCAATGAACAAACAGTTTTACTGTAAGTTTATCAATATGTACGTATCAATATGAGCGACACCCTCCATCTGACAACCAATCAGAGAGCATAACCCGAAAATCATTCAATCAGGAAGTAGCCAGAGAAAGAATACTATAAAATACGTCTCATATTTTTTACTCACTCATTTTCTGCCAAGCAACCAAGCGAAAGTCTTGCATTTTTACAGAGGGAAACTTGGCCGGCAATTACTTCTGAGGATGTTCCGCATAGCACGGAGTGAAACGTTAAGTGTTTTTAATAAACAGACGCGGCGGAATATCCCGCAAAGCTCTATAATATACAGGGTGGTTATAATTAAAGTGACCCTACTCAGACCCCTCTAGAACCCGTTCTACTCGTCCGATTTGGATGAAACTTGGTATACACGCTATATGGACCATGGGAAAGCGATTTCGGCAATAAAAGAAATAGTTCAAATTTCGACCACCAGGTGGCGATTTCCACAATATCTATGCAAATTAGTCAGATGCACAAAAGAATATTCAGAGGCAGAAAATCATTCTGCGCGCTGATTACGTTATCGTAAATCACGCCGTTACAAAAGAAAAATCGAGCTTTGCTGGTAAAACTTTTATCAGGGTGGTAGCAATTGTTTAGCTGCACTGCGTGAATACCGTCGTTTAAAAGGACTGCGAAAAGGAACAATGTCGAAGAATAGTTTGAAGAAGATGATTGCGAAATTTGAAGAAACTAGGGAATTAGGTGTGAAGCCAGGAAGAAGACGGGGACCGATTGCTAGGGAAACAGTCGAAGAAGTGGCTATTGCTGTAGTTAACAAAGCCTCCAGTTCCCGCTACTCTTCAGCAAGTGCTCGATCGGTGTCACGTGAGTTAACGATACCTTGGTCGACAGTACGAAAAACCGTGCGATCCATTTTAAAATGGTGTCCGTATAAGATTCAGATGGTGCAAATGCTGCAACCTCAGGACCATCAAAAACGTATGGACTTCGCTGTCCGATTTTTAGCGAGAATGGCTGTTGATGACGCGTTGCTTTGGATTATTCTATGGTCAGATGAGGCGCACTTTTCTTTAGATGGAGCTGTGAATAATCAGAATTGTCACATATGGAGTGCCTCACAGTACAATGTTCTGCACCAGCAGCCACTGCATTTTGATTACGCGGCTGCACGGTGTGGGTTCACTTTTGATTTTATCATCTGACTGTTTTTCTACGAAAATCTCACTCCTCAAGGCCCTGAAAGGTGCTCTGTCACAAGTGAACGGCGGTACTGTGAACTCCTTTGAAAGCAAGTCATTCCTGCTTTAGAGGTACGGCAATGTTTGCAGACAACTGTCTCCATGCAAGATGGAGCAACTCCCCACCCTGGACAACAAATCAAGGAAATGCTTTGTGCTAATTTTGACGAGGATCATGTAATAATATCCAGAGCTTTTCGGGATGCCTGACCTCCTCGTTCACCGGATTTAAGTCCCTGTGATTTCTGGTTGTGGGGATTTCTAAAAGATAATGTTTATAAAGGAGGAATTAGGACTCTGCCTGATCTGAAAACCAGCATTACCCGCCATGTTGCTGCAATCCCTCCAGATTTCCTTCGCGCTACCATTGAACACGCTATAATGCGCTTTCAACACGTGATTCACGTAAATGGAACGCACATTGAACAACTTATGTGACTGATTAAATTTTAATAATTCTGATCTTCTTTCTGAATTTTTTCCCTTCTTTAGAGGTCACAATTGCCCCTGGTGGTCCAAATTGGAACTATTTTTTTATTGCAGAAATCTCTTTCCTATGGTCCATATAGCGTATATACAAAGTTTCATCAAAATTGGATGAGTAGAACGGGTTTTAAAGGGGTCTGAGTAGGGTCACTTAAATTACAACCACCCTATAGGTTTGTATTAAAAAAAACAAAGCAATATAAATTAAAACAGATTGAAAAGCCGAAAAAAAATTAAATAGTAGACGGAGAGATAGGGAAGCATGAGTGATAAAAAGAAAAACAGGGAAGAATGGGAAAATGAAAAACCTATGAGGCAATATAACAAGTTAAAAAAAAAGAAAAAAAAATGAGAAACGAAAAATTAAATTGGGCCATTCCTGCAAATTGCTAATAAAATAAACATCCGAGTTTGTCCTGATGAATCTGTTCAAATAAATTAATAAAATGGTGTTCTGATTACGGCAATAAATTAATAATCTAAATTTATTGAAGCACATGGAAAAAGGAGAAGCCATAAAAGATATTCATTGTTCAACCCCTCGTTAAAATTGACAAGAATTACAATCAGTTTTTTAATGGCATCGGCATTAGGCCGTAATTGAATCCAATTTGCTGGAAAATTGCGATGTATTTTATCATCGAAACGTTAATTACTTGTAGAAGCATCGTTCCAGTAACGCTGTTTCATTAGTATCAGGATGTAGAAATTAGTAATATTGCATACATCATCAATGGGAGATGAAACTGTCGAATAATAATTGGCCGGTAAGCAGTATCAATGGGTCATTAATCACTAAAATTTGAATAGTTTCATCACAAACTATTAGATAAAGTTAATTAAAATCTTTCTCTAGGTTCAGCAAATGAAATGACCTGGATGCCAATTACTTCCATTTGCATACGTCGTAATGCCTACACTCAGCAACAGGGCCGTCCATATAAATATTAATCCAACAAATATTATTCATCGGTACCGAGATTTCCAACCCTCGAACTGATCTTGAATTTCGATACGAGTGGTCTTCAAATCCGTTTACAATTGCCTAATAACTAAATATGGTCAATGAAATAGTTTACTACGTTTAATATTCAAACGACGTGTCCAGGTAAATTATAAAACGTAAATTTAAGGACTAAAACCGGATACTTTGAAACTAGAGAGCGAAATGTATAATGAATTAAGATGCAAATGTATACACCGTCTATTTGTTTAGGGGTGAAAACTCCTAAATTTTATTTGTTATGAATCATATTTTTTGAAGCTAGTTGTTTAAAAAATTACTGCGTTTAGAGAATTTTTAAGTTAGGTACTTGCCAATATTTTCTTTCGGACATGCAAATTATTATTAAAACACGTTCTCTTTTTTTTCTTTAGGGCGATGTATTTTTCCAGAAATAGCTTGCGTCTTCGGATGGGAAATTTGAGTGTCATATTTTAAATATTTAACGTTTATTAAATACGCCTTCAGTCAGATAATAATTAGCCGATTTGAAAATGCGTCGTTTAGAACGAGGTAACTTTACGAAAAAGAAAAATCGCAGTTAATTAAAGCAGGTATTTGTTTAGTCAGTTGTTATCCATGAATTTCACTTCAATTCATAAAATTATACATATAATTACATATAAAATTATATATAAAGTTTTAAGATGTCATTAACCTTCTCAGGGCTAACATAATTGCCAAATAATGGTCAACACACAAAGCTTCAGGGGCGAGTTTTTTTGGTTTTTTCTTGAGGAATTTCGAAGGACTTTATAAAAAATAAGACCATAAAAACGTGCTTCGAAGTCTTTGTGTGTTGACCATTATTTGGCAATTGTGTTATCCCTGAGAAGGGTAATAATATCTTACATCCTTATATACGAAAACAAAAGAGCGCTGTTCTTGTCCTCGTTGACCTAGTGGTTAAGGCGCTTTGGGCTTACCAGAGAGACCCTAGTTCGACTTCAGGACGTTGACGATGTCTATTTTGTCACTATGCTAAACAACTCTAGATTGAGCTTAAACGTCGATCTCAAAATCTTTATTCATGCTTATTATTCATATGAACCGTTACAAAGGCAAATGAGAATATATAGATCTAATCGAAATTTTTATTTACATTTTATGGTATTACAAATTAAACTCATAAGCATCTGAAAAAGCAATCATAAAATCGATTTTAAGTATTTGGCTTTTGAAATTATATCTGTCAATTTCATTTTACTGACATTTTTTATGTACAACGCCCACTGCAAATACAGTTTCCAAACAGGATTTAATTTCCGGTGAATAGATTTTCACATTTTTTTCTTTTTAAAACGTGAAATATATTATCTAAATGACAAGGGAAAAAAGAAATGGAAGAAGTAATTTATGCTTATGGAACAGAGGAAAATCTGTAAAAAAACGTTATCTACAAACACAAAAAACAAGTAAATGACTACAAAATATACGTTTCTTGTTTAGTACGCCTAGCTAAATCCGCTACTTCACCTTATATCACAATATTTGGAGAAAAGGTAGCCAGGTTTTCTAAAAAATTTGACTATGAAGGCAACATTGCTTTAAAGAAACGTAAGAAATAAAAATTTCCATAAGAACTTCAAAATTATTAAAATTTGTCATGCACTACCTTATGTGTTGTCGTGTTACTACGGGTACTACGTTATGTGTTTTTGTGGTTTTAAAATCATTCATTACAAAGTGAAATGCACTATTCGTTTCAAATGTAATTGCTTTGTAAATTACTTTAAAAATATCAATGTTTTTGTCATCCCAAAAATTGTTTGTATTTTATACGAAGAACTTGGGAAAATCAATTTTCATTAGATAGTATAGTCACAAAATCTTTTTTTACTTATTCCAATATCGATTATTCTTGGTAATAAATGGGCAAATTTGATATGTGTTAAATGAATGTAAGGTGGGTAATAATTGCAGGCCTATGGTGGTATAACGAAACACAGGCCTGCTTTCTTCCAAATAAAATGCAGTTACTTCCTGACACACGACAGAAAAATTATGAAACTAACGATTATTATATTTCATATGTCTTTTTCATTTTGATAAATAGGTTCTTCATTTCGTTATTTACTGTTAATTAATTTTGGGAGGTCTCAGCTTCCACGAATAACACTTTGATGGAATCGAAGAGACTTGGTCCTCTTGAAGTTGATGTTCTTATGTTATGGCTTTGCTGATTCTTCGTCGTTTTCCGTAAATGTACTGCTTTCAAATTAAGTAATTGTTAAAATATTAAGCTTGGATGTAACACAAAAAGAATAAATCATAAAAATAGAATGGATACGAAACTTAACGTGTTTCGAAATTCAAACCAGCAACTGAAATGGAAAACATGTAAGAGTTTCACTGTAATCGACGAAAGCTCCGTCGGTGCTTGGGGAGGTGTTTTGAAATAAAATATGCATAGTTTTGTTTACATATCTCATATTTTTCAACGAAATTGAGGAATTTGTGTTCCCTGATACTGTTTCCATACATATATCAATAAATATGTATATGTCTATTTTAAAAAAAAAATAGAAAGAATTTTGAAATTTGCATAGATATAGAATTTAAATTCTAGGTTTCTATTATTTGATATGGAATGTATTGGTTTTCTGAATCGATGTCCTTTTGGGATTAAAAGATAAATCAGTTTCAGCATATTAATAATTCCAAGATACGAGTTTGGATTTAAAAATTTATTCCATGATAATGAAAGCAGGCATTTTATAATCAAACATCTGAAACTGCCTCCTCGATTCCCCAGCAAGCAGAGAGAATATCTCTCATACGATGAAATCAAAGGAGAATGGATCCAAAACAGAGAAAGGAATCACCGCTCATTTCAATGGACTATAAACGTTCGAATTCAATATAAGGTGAAAGACAGCTCCTACCATTAATTTAATAGCCATCTCAGGATGAAATTCTTGCGTTGTGTGGTGCTTTTCACACGGAAATCGAATTAGAGGTGTTACCGCTTGTGCAGGCCGCTCACGTTTACACCCAAATTGCTTCTGTTTTGAAGAGGTAATTGTGCACAAGCCCAGGAATAGGTTGAGTTGATGGCAGGCCCCTTTGTAGTGTCAGTCTATGCGACTGACAGTGCATAATGTGTATTTTGGGGACGGAGACAGGGTTGTCTTAGAATAACGTATGATGCATGCTACTTACTACCATATTCGCTAATACAGTTTATACCAGAATTTATCCTTTTTCTTTGGCGCAATTATTTTCCTGTCGGGATGAATATTTTTCAGTTCGAAAACTATCGCCAACTGAAAATTTTATTCGCCAAATATTATATCATCATTTTTAACTTAATTTTCGTTATTAAAAAAATGAAAGAAATTCAAACTGCGCAGAGAAGTATATATTTGCTTTAAATTTAATAATTTACGGTAGTAGATATTACCATATTTTCAAACCATTTCCGAAAAATTTCATTAATGACTTTTATAAATTCTTAATAAATTTTAGGATGATGAATAATGCGCTTTAAAATTTGATTAATTTTGATGGAACATCGACACTTAAAAATGTTTCATTACTTAAAATTTCTGATTTCTTCGACTCTTAAAATTTAGAAATAGGGTGCAATTTTCATCAAACTAAAAATGTTCATAATATTACCATAAAAACTTGATATTCATTTCTGTTACAACCTTAATTTCTCTCCCTTTCGATTCATTTGTGCTTCATTTTTCTTACTTGTATTAAATATGTTCACAACTCAAATCTTAAGTGTGGATTTAATTTAAGTTTATCAATATTTAAAACGGAATCACAGTTCTATTTTATTAATGATTATCAAAATTATTCCACTGCTTAGCCGTCATCCAATCATTATATAATTTGTTTTGTTTCACATACTATGCTTAACCATACTAAAAATTAATATGGGAAAGGGACATATTTTGCAGTGTAACTTTCAATGAGCTTTATTAAGGTACCACTGGCGAAAGTAAAGACGCTTAACACTACAAAAAATCAAATTTTATCAGGTATCCGTAAAGGAGAATGCATGACCATACAGAAATTACGTGGAAAAACAAAATTTAAAACAAACTCGTAAAACAAGATTTAGGATAAAATTTACAAACATCAAAATCATTTTTATAATAATTTTCTCTTAATGTGTATATGAAAATCGGTTGGTCTGAAAAACGGTTTTTCGGTTTCTGACTTTCATTGTTGCATCAATTTCCAATACGACCTGTCTCAGAATGCCTAAAAAACTGTTTTTTATTGTTATGTTAAGTGTTTATAGCTCTTTAATTTTCTGTAAAATGATTTTTTATAAATAAAGTGCATCCAAAGTTACGTAGTAAAACATCTACCTCTCTCATTGAAATAACATTGGGTGTAACTTTAATTTTAGACACCATAATATTATTATTATTATGAATGCGAAATTACATGGAGAAATTGACTTTTTCTATGTATAATTAATTCTTTTCCGTGTATATAATTCATTTTCTAAAAATTCAAAAAAAAACAAACACGGCCTATAAAACTATTTTCACCACGTGACTGAAAATAAGCAGAAATGTTTAAGAAATACATCTTTCGTCACATGCTTTCTCTAGTTGGATGCTTTTTACTCAGTGCTTTCATATATAGAGTTTTCGTTTGCTCTCAGGGTTTTTCATATTTTAGTTAACATTTATCTAAGACCTCTCCATGTATAGTTAAATTCTGTATGTATAGTTCATGGTTTTATATAATTTTCTTTCAATTTTAACATGCAAAGAATAAATAAACGGATTGATTGATTGATTGATTGATTGATTGATTGATTGAATATTCGGTTTTGGTACTAACTACCCGCTGTAAGGTGGGGGTTCGTTTCCTAAGACTTATGAGGTTCGGGTTCCTAAGAAAATCTATAGGTCCAGTATCCTTCAATGGCATAACATGTTCGTCTATTGCGTCATTAACCCAGAATAATTTCTAATAGTATTGAAGAACGCGTGTTGTTCAATCGTAATATAGGGTTGAGGTTTCCCTTGCACCAGAGATTGTATGGGTATCCCCTGACAAGGGAACCTCGCGAACTGTCTGAGCTCGATTTTTCTGAATTTCGGTTTATAGGCCAATATGACCGAGTAAATAAAAGATCCAAAATCAAATTTGGCCCAATCGACCTGGGGGGTCGAGCTACGGCCCACTGAAAATAGAGCTCACCCTACGATGATGCTTCGCTGCATGACAGGTGAAAACAGTGTTTTGGCGTGCTGGGTAAGCATTAGGCGTCAAACGTTATCGTAGGAAAAAAATAACACATATGAATAAAATATAGCATATATTTATAATAGCCATTTTAGTTCTACTTGAAATAATTATACATTGTATATGCTGGTGTAAAAGTAAAAAATATTTGAAGATTTTGCCTTACTTTTGCATAACTGACAAATTTTGAGATCATTTTTGGCGAAGAACTAAAAAAAAAAGCGCCTGGTACGTAAATCAGTCTTGAATAAATAAGACGCGATCCTTCAATTTTCAAATCAGTAGCAATCATCACTTGCCTGTGCTTTCATCACCTTTGACCTTTTTAATTTTTTTGTTGGAAAGTGTTCATCATTTTGTATTAGATTACGAGATGGATATTGCGAAAAAAATATTTATATTCGCAGAAACTTTGATAAACGGGTTAACAAACTAAATCGATGACGAGAATACGCTTGATATTTGTTTAAATGAAGTATGATGCAATATAGGGTAATGAAATGAATGATGAGGAATGGGATGAACAAACTAATTTGCCGTCACGCGTAACTTACACATTAGAAGACATGAAAAGAATTTCCATGGAGTGGGTCAGGAAAACTACGTTCCTTGAAAAGCATACAGCATCGCTTTAAAGACAGCA